>JARLTB010000014.1:2412500-2782500 GCA_030141615.1 Unio pictorum | reverse complement strand
CATCTGAATAGGTGCTAAAAATAATGCGTTCATATTTTATTAATTTTCAATAATGAAGTATGCAGATCATTTTACATTTCTCAATTTGCTGAATGGGACTAAATATGAGGCAATTATTTTTTTACATGCCTGAATTTGTAAGAAACATTTACACAATAATCTATATTGATCTTGGTCACCCAACATGAAAAGTGGAGTTGTTCCATGAAGCACACACTAACCTAATCAGTGAGAATAATATATAGGCTTGGTTGGCAGTTATTGTTAAGTGTACATTGTATTAGATCTCTTAGTTTTCAGAGCAGTGGAAATCACAAGATAAAGCCTGTGCCTGACTATGATGTTTACCTAACCCATGACCAGCTGTCCCAAGCAAATAATAGTTGTTCTGCTATAGGAGGTAAGGTTTGCTGTTAGGTTTCCTTGTATGTCATGCATTAATTTGGTTTCATTTATCATATAGAGTATTCTTTAAGTAGCAAATCAAGGGGAAGGATTAGGTACATATACGTCAAGATTACTTATCATGCAGAGGTGATCTGATTCAAGTTCGTGAGATACCAGAGAGTACCGTAAAATATTATCATTAGGTATATGAAAAATCCAGTCTAAAATGTGACCAGTCAAAAATATGACCATGTTTATGGTTCGGTTGATTAACTGACTGTTTAATTTTAAAACATGAATATGATCTAGAAATTTTGATGTCTAAGGGTTTCCAGAAGAGTCAAAGTGAGAGATGAAATCTGCATGAATAACCAGTTTGCCACTTATCGAATTTACATACTCCAGAATTATATTTTTGAATACAAAGAGTCGTAAATCCAACCCTTGACAAACTGTTGGAAGGGGGCAGTGTCTGATAATTATTTGAATCAACATCCACTCGGAATTGAGCAAGGCGTGGCCAACATTATAATTGCAAGTTTAAATCTATTATTTTGAGAAATCAGTAGTCGCTAAGGCCTGCTTGTGTGAATTAAGGGAAGATAAGCTACCCTGAAGTCATTCAAAATTGGCGAGAAATTTGTATATTCTGGGAATTACAAGGAGCTTCAGTACAGGTCATTGACTATGCGCCCGATTGTTTTTATATATTACTGCAAAGTAATTGTACTTTAAGTATTACATTATGTATACTTTAGTACATATAATTACCATGTGTAGGATTTAATTAATTCGTAGTGTTTGATATACATGCATATTGTGAGATATGAGCGAAGTTTATGTAAATAATTAATATTGTAATTTGCTATTGGTTATTATTTCGTATTAACCACATGCATTTATGCACTTCACATCATAGATTGGCAGATGTTGAATTTAATTAAAAACTTTGTATACTGGTTGCAGAGTGCAACATTAGTGAATAGGGATTTGCCTATTTGTGTATACTTTGTTGGAGTAGGATGTGCAAGGATATATCAGCACATGGATATGTGCATATCTGTGTACACTTTGAAGAAGTGCAATGTACAGAAATGCGTCTGATGATATTGTTCTGTATAATAAGATTGAGAATCGCTCTCTCTCTCTCTCTCTCTCTCTCTCTCTCTCTTTATATATATATATATATATATATATATATATATATATATATATATATATATATATATATATATATATCTATATATATATATATATAAATACCATGTAAACTTATCACGGGGAATGTGTATTTCGATTTTCATAGCTAAGGGAATATGCTATGCGAATGTCCTTGTGTGTTAATACAGGAACCGTTTAGGGACCAGAGGGAATTACCCCAGTGCAGGTGGTCCGAGTATCTGGGAGACAAAGAGAAGGAAGAACGGAGGATCAAGTTAGAAGGAAGCTTTTAGGGACCAGATGTTATTACCCCAGTGCAGTTAGTCCGAATCTCCGGGAGACAAAAATAGTCGGAGTAAAGAAGTTATACGAACTGGTGGGAGTTGGATTACCAGTCCAGTAAGATCATGCAGATGAGTAGGAACACGGGAGAGGAGACAGATCTATCACACTATGTCATATGATGAAATAGGCCGTGACTTGGTCGAGTGAAAGACGAGTGATAGGGTTTCTAATTTGAATTTTATTTGAGAGATGACTGTTATTGAATTATACTAAATTGGTGTTATTTGAATTTCACATTTTATCTATTCATTACATTAACTGTCGGAACCGCTAACAGAGCTCTGAGCTTTAATCTATCACTATTTCAATTTCTGACAAAAGGAACCAGGATGGGACGGAGCTTTACACAAGAACTTAGACAAAGAAAGACAACAAGCACATATATAATGAAAAACGGTACAATAAAATGGAACAGCTGCTTCAAGCTGGTTAAGTGGTAGTGGCCATCTTGATGTATCAGAGGTAATGGTGTGGCTCACATCACAATATCAACACATCTCTAAAACACATCAAATCTGAATAATATTGGGAAATGTCTTGGAAGCAGGCTCAGGCAACTCTACCTCCTCATTCCACCATGATCCAGAAAATGTCTCCAACAAAGATGTGCTTGTCGCTAAGCACCATTTTGGCTAGTTTCATTCCTTCCGAAAAATTGAGATTATGGTCTCTATGACCAGTTGATGGCATTCTCTGAGTGGCCCACTAAACTTGTTTTGGTAAAACTGAGTTTTTCCATTGGGAGTCTATTCATTCCTTCACATGAAAACAATTGAAGCCATTGAACAGTGCATAAGGTTATTCTTCACCATATTTTCACATGCTGACATTATCTCTGCTATGTCATTGTGCATGCTAAGAGTTCTCCTTGAATTCCCAAGCCTTAAAACACATTATATAAGCTGTGGCCAAGATGTGCAGGCATGCAGTTTTGTCTTGCATTGAAATAGTCAGTTGAATTTCTGCATGTTTGCCGTGATGTTACATTGGACTCATAAGGGGTCTGCTTAACGTAAGAAGAAAGATTTTCAACAGGCTGCTTTTTTGGATGTGATACCCTCTGCTGGCGCCGCACCCTGACAATGTCATCTCAAGTCTTGTTAAATCCTTAGTATCGATTCTTCTCAACAACTCCCAGCCCGTCTCAATGAACCAGGTATCGTGGAAATACAAATCACTCCCAGGCACTGTCTGGCAGGTGTTTGTAATGTATCACTGTCCTATATGCATCATCAACCTTCCATGTGGGTTTATTCCACACAAGAAATATATGCCTAAGAACACCAAGAGGAATTTCTCTACCCACCCGCCTTTCCTACCAAAGGAAGGTGTATGGAAACAGCCATAGAGATACATACCTTTTCTGTCATCCATCCCTCTCCCAAGAATTACCTTATGTGCTTCTCTTGGTCTCTTTTAATAGAATTGGTCAACTATCACGGTTTTGTTTTCATTGTGAAATTAGGCTAATAACTGCAGTTTCAGGAATAATCCCTTCTATTTAAGACCACCATATTCGATCCTCAGCACCAATATGGCAACACTGTGGGAAGAGATGATATTAATATGCAGATAGCAACAGATGCCAGTGTCCTAAATGATAATTAATCCTTATTACATTCCAGAATCTCTCTGGTTACTTCTACTTGATTGTTCCCCTTTGAAACATGTTCGTATAGAGGAGCCTTTCCTCAGTCTTGAATGCACTTCATTCATCAGATTGGATATGTATTGGATATGTATCTATATTGAAGTTTAGGATGCATATTTGCAGATCTGATATTTCGTCTCCAGTTTTGCCTAAATCAGTAAGGTTTTTAATTAATTCCTGATTCTGCTATTTGGAATATATTCTTTACATAGCATCTTCATTCATTATGTAACGATACCTCTGATTACTGGGAACACCGAATAATGAGTACTTTCGTGATTGGCTGATATCCACAGGTTCAGGTTCAGTACCGCACTCAGGATCCAGAATATGTTGGTAGTCAACAGTAACTTGAGAAGTTGAATTTGATGTTCATTCCATCTGTGGACTTATTTACATGCGAACGGAGTTTTTTATCATCCAGAAATTAGAAGGGGTTCTACTGGAGTGAAGTGACTTAATCCTAGCATTTTTAGTGGTGTTATGAGTACAAACATTCACCTCTCCTTTACATCCTTATTACACCTGTGACTGTCAATATAGTTCCATAAGAATGTCTTCATATATGCCTTCGACAGTTTCACCTTCTTGGAAGTTGGAAACCACACATAGATTATCAATCAGCTCAGAATCGTTTAGGACCATAGTTTCACCATCATTTGTGTTGTGGATAAATCAGCAAAACTTGCTGATTGAGGTCCCCATGTGTGGTGTACATCCCCACTTTTATCTGTTTACCAATGCATAAGACTCTTAGTGGGTGCTAATCTATTGCAGGAGGGCGCATAACTTCATGGTCCTTGGACGTAGGATGATTCAATCTTCCATATCATCAACCTAGGAATGTATTTCTGGTACTGCAAAGGTGAGTGAACAAGCGATGAATCGATATGTCTTGGATGGACAGCATCATGGAGACACACATGCTGCTTCTGGAACCTCTTCCTGTGGACCATATTAATGACATCACCCTCTGAGTTTGCCATATTCCGGTTAAATATTAGCAGACAGTCTGTCAAGGTTAGCAAAAGTCTTTACGGAATGAACTCGTTACCACTCTGTAACAAATCTCTTTGGTGCTATGTGGAAAGTCTCTGGTGAAATTTGTTTGCCCACCAGACTCAACAATAGACTTCCCATTTGTGTCCATTCATTCCCAGACCATAGAACATGGGCAGTGGACACATGGGACTTTCATTTCAATTGTATGTGTGTATATGTTATGCCAAGTTTCCGCCTGCATTGTAATTTCTGCACAGAAATCAGAACTTTCACTGCTGATATCAGTCTCATAGCTCCAATGTGTTCAACGGTCTCCAAGACATGTTGATGGAAGAATGCCGGCCTCTTCCTCACACGAGTAAGTGTGTGTCGTAACACATGGTCTCCCTCTGGCATAACACCCACACATTCTCCACCTTAGTGATTTTCTTGCATCAAGTTATCTTTCTGCCAGAAAACGTTTTTGGGCATGGTTGTCATCTGCATCACTGGAGACTATTTGTCCTGGCTAAGGGTTGTATCTGTCTGACGTTTGCATTTGTTTAAAGATGTTTACTTGAATTTCAGTTTAAGGCTTGACCCAGTTTATGAATTAGAGAAATGATTTCCATTTTCCATTTGAAATGACCCATACGATGTGGATTCTGTTGTATATAGGGTAAGCAAAATTTATATATGATGAGGTAAACAAATATGTGTTCCATTTTTAAGTTCAGTCTTGTGGAATCAATTATTTTTTGTTTAGATATGATTTGAGAGGAAACATTCCTTTGAATTATTTATTGAAATTATAAAGTGCTCTTTTACATTTTGGACTCAAACACTACTTTGGGATTTATTGTGAATTCATTCATGGACACAATCAATTATATTATTGTGATACATCAAAACTATTGGTAGACACATTAATAACTATTGGTGCGTATGCACATTCAATATTGTTTTAAGATTATATGGCAATTTATTCACAATATTGAAAGTTCATTATGTACCTTATATAAAACTGATGTAATGTTTTGACTTACAGAAATAAATTGTTATTTTAATAAACTTGTTAGTGTCATGTCCTTCTGTTACTTAGTGTGAAATCATAACTTGGTTTTGCCTTAGAACTATTTGACTATTTTTATCTAGGGTGAATAAGTGTTTTTCTAGGTAAGCGACTGTACTAACATGTATCTCGCCGCAAATTACGTGTGAAGAAGGACATTAAAAGCATGATATGCACGGGTATTTTACCCTGACTATTACTCACTCTCCTATAGTTTTAAGGGAGATCAATATATAACCGACACACTGGTTGTTTTGGATCTCGTCAAGGAGTGTACACTCTCCATTGTGTTCTACAGCCATAGGGATATGTGTTAAATTTATATTTAATTTGATATGCAAAGCTTATTCAGTTTGTAATGCCATATTGTATAATGATGCATTTATTATGATGTAGTTTATTATGATGTAGATGTGAAACGTTGTGAACTTTGAATTACAAGTTGCTATTATAATTTAATGTATAAGTATATATCTAGAGATTTTTCAGAACCCATTATTATGACCAGTTTGGTTTTATTGTAGCTAAATAGAGATGGTTAGAGCTGTATGAAGTGGTCTAGAGCTGTTTAGGGCTGACTAGCTGTTTAGGGTGGTTGGAAGCTGTTTAGAGCTGTCTGGAGTTTCCAGAGTATTTAGTGCTGCGTGCAGTTGATAGTATGTATACATAATGTGTGAATGCTTGTATAGAGTGATTGGATCAAGTGTGAGAGAATATAAAGATGGTGGTGAAAAAAAGATCCAAAATTAGTAATATTTTCTTGAAGTTAGTCAGTTTCGTGGATATTTTTAATTAATGCATTTTTAATATAGATTACGTTATGGTTGCCAGATTAAAAATATCATTCAAAGTTAAATTTTATGTCACACTTTCAAAAATGGCATACCATAGTCTTATATAGATGCAATTTTTATTTCTCAAATAGATTTTAATGCTCAGCATGAATTAAAGAAGAAAAGCCTGCTTTGTCTGTGAACATATATGTATAAATTGAACAGCCCATAGGAAATTGTCAATTTGTAAAAGTTATGTATTTAGATGTAAACCCATAGTTTTAATTTTGTAAAAGTTATCTTTTTTAGATGCAAGCCCATAGTAAGTTTTAATTTTGTAAAAGTTATTTATTTAGATGTAAAGTATTACATGAACATTATTTGAAAATCAATTATATGTATGTACATGTATCTTGAAAAAAGGTTTGTCAAATTTCAAAACAATGTAGGCCTTCTTCAGGAGGGGAACATAGAAAAGAAATAGATATACTTAATATGTATTTGGTACAAGATAGTATTATTTTTATGTTTGGTCAGTAACATACTTGTATACAAATTGTATTATATAGAAATGAAATAGATATACACAAGTAGTTGGTACAAGACTATTTTTATTTTATTTTTGGTCAGTTGGTCACTTGTATACAATTTAAAATATATAATACCAGTCTGTCCTGATGGACCCCTGTACAGACATTGGAATCAGGATACCTGTATATGATCTGCCAAATAGAACAAATTGAAACAATTCATCTCTCCTCTGTACCAGGTCCACTATACAATCAACTGGTGATATGGTTTTAACAGGTTCACCTTTATCCAGTCTGTTTTCTAAATAAACATGACACAACAAAACTTGTTCATTTTATACCTTTCATTCAATATTAACCCATGAACTAAATAATATAAAGCTGAGAAAAGTTGACAAATTTACTAAGGCAACAACAAAAGAAACAGCGTTCCAGCTGAAGTATATCATTTTTTGTACTGGAAATAAACTGCTTTATTTTATGATGCTTAAATAGTTAATTATTGAAGTTTCAGTACAGTACTTACATTGCTTTCTTTTAAGATCACGCAAATTGCATTTTACATAAAAAAAAATATTTTCTTATGAAATTTTTGCATTGCAATGAAGAAAAACTTGTATGTGACTAAATCCCAGACATTATAATGGAACTGGATTTGTGTGTTTATTGAGTCTAGTACATATATTGGATGATATGCAATTGATATGTTCCCATGGTAAAAGATAGAATGTATAACCCATTTAGGATAAAGTATAAATATATCCAGGTGCAAATGATGCTGGCACACATTCATATGGTATGGAAAAAGTGTAAAATACATGTGTTGATATAACGTATATTTAAGTGCAGAAGATTTTAGCTGGTAATGTTTAAGTTTCTTTTTGAAGAGTGAAAATGTAGCATTCCTTTGACTTCAAGCAGCATTTTCTTTCCTTTTCAGTGGGTAATTGCATCTAGGTTAGGTACACCAGTCTGAATTCTTTGCTGTTGGTTATGGGTCATATCCACCTTCCTACTTCTGTTTGTTCATAGATGTGAAATATAAGGGATGGCTAGTTCTTTTACACTCACAAAAGTAGTTTGCTTGCCCTCTCTGCTAAACCTGATATTCTTTCCTACACAAATTCATTAACAAATGTAATAATGGCATACCTTTGCAGACATAAAGAATTCAAGACACAAGAACAGATTCAGTATCTATCTGGAATTGTAGTTATTTAATAGATAATCATGGAAGCTAAAAACTATGTGACCACGTGACCAATTCAATCTTATGAGATCTCGAGACACTAGGCAAATAAAACTAAGTCTAAAATGGGTAAACTTTAAAGTTTAATTTTTAATTTTATTTTTTAGATAAGCTGTCATTTTGAAAATAGGGAACTCTTTGTATTTCAGTGCCTAGATTGCAATCAAGAGTCAGAGAGTCAATCTATAAATAGATTGTATTTCGAAGAACAAAAACTTAGTCTGACTTTCAAATAAATCACAGTCCAGGAATATCAAAGTGGGTCAAATATAAATCCTATTGGAAATTATCATCTTATCAGTTGTTCTTTTTTTTCTTAGT
The DNA here is from genome assembly GCA_030141615.1 of Unio pictorum. Lineage (NCBI taxonomy): Eukaryota > Metazoa > Mollusca > Bivalvia > Unionida > Unionidae > Unio > Unio pictorum. Next base: position 2,774,030 of record JARLTB010000014.1, on the reverse strand, counting down.
GAGTCCATTTTAAAATTTACCTATAACTAAAAGTCTTGTGTTTGTGCGATGCATATTTCATCAATGGCCTGTTTTTTCACCAGTCTCAAACCGGAGCTTATTTTGTTTATATGCTAATATCTGCTTTATATTTATACTTTTTGTCTTTTTCATGTTTAAGTTTTCATAGATATAACATAAGATCTGAATGATTCTCAAATAGTGACCCAGAGGCTACGTCATGTATGTGTGTAGCTTGGGACGCGGTGGTGATAGATAAAAGGCCTATTCAGTTTCTTATATTTAATGCACCTTCCTAGTTATTTATATCACATGAGGATTCCAATAGTTTCCATCTTAGAAACAGTGGCAAATGAGTAAGTGGTGTTGGTACGAACGGACATTTAATCTGTTGTTACTTTGTACATATAAGTATGTATCTCCATACCAAATAAGGTCTATTACTATAGTAATAAGATGGACATCTCATTGGTTTCTGTGTGACAGGGACTAACTCCAGTTAGTGGGGATCAATATCAATTGGACATCTGATTTTACTTTTCATGCACTGTGAGTGTTTGTATAATTAATATTTGGAAAAATCTTTAGATTCTTTGGAAAAAGTGTAAAGTACAAGTGTTGATATAACATAGAATGTAGAAGATTTAATTGGTGGGAAACTCTATATCTCTATAGTTTTCAAGTTACACGCCATAAGTATAGTCCCATGGAGCGGGGTCTCTGTTGAAATTGAAGGGCAAATGTCAGCTGCATAATTACATTGATTATATCAAAACACATTTCAGTGGTTTTCAGTTCAATTAATCAATTTTTATGTTAAGATACTGTAGCAGTAATATCATTTTTGGACCTTTTGGTCACCTCCCAGGGATGAGTGTATTTGTGTTTGGAGTTACAAACATATGTGCCACTTCAAATCGAATAGTGGCAAGTTTTATTAGGCTTTGTGCATTACAGATTGTAGCAATCATAAAGTCTGTGACATTGTTTTATAGTGTGTAGATAACTAAAGTCTGTGTGTTGTTTCGAATTATATTTATTGGAATTCACATAGTGTAAACAAAGTTAAATGTTTCAAGTTGAACAAATTGTCTTCAGACTTTCAACTGTGGCATTTATTACCAGTTAGAAAACATTTACAAAGAAAGAACTAATTTTTCACTGAAAAAAACTGTATTTTTGTAAGAATCTCAGTGTTATTTATATCTCATCTTACCTCACTTTATCAACAACATGTATATTTAGCAATATCAAACATATACAATAAATTGAATTTGAAAAAGAACAAGGCTTTATATACAAACTAATCTATTTGGACATATGGTTGCTGCTTTTAACCCAGTTCAATTGGACAACAGTTACAACTATATTTTGGCTATCAATATCTCAATCAGGTGGGGCACGTATTTATTGATCAAAAATATTTGTCCTACACCTACTTTTATTAACATAAGAATGGTTTCAATAGATTAGTATGTGTTTGAATGTTATCAACAGTAGTTAATAAAGTGTCACGCCAAAATCACCTGCCAAAACAAACAAAATTATTTACAGCAATAAATCTGTAGAAATGATGGATGCATACAAAAAGTTCAGTATAAAATTTCAAAAATAGATAGCAGGTTGAAATTTAAGGTACAGCTTTGCAGTGAACCTATTTTTAGAGGAGATACATGTGCTAGAAACTAATTTAAGTATAGGTTTCAGATAAAGTCATGTTTGTTGATTGTGACAAAAAGTACTGCTACCTTAATATGTTTTAGTTGAAAAGAATCTGCAAAGAAAAAAAAAAACAACAATATAAATTGTGTGCGTATATCTCCTTAAATAACTAAGATATTTAAACTCTAATATCAGATTCAGATTTTCCAGGTCACATGTTTGTAGTAAAGTCTGATATTAATATACTAGAAAAAAGTTACTGTCACATGAAAATCATTTGTGTTAAAACTGAGCTTTTTTTCAGACAAGAAATGTGCTTCTGCTCCTTATTTCAATCACCCATAATGTCATAAATAATAAGGAATATTTTACTGAAATCTTGCATGTAGTCATCATGTACATATATGTAAACCATGCAGGAACAAATTTAATGGAAATCGGAGATGGCCTCTTGTGGATATCTTGGTGACTTGGAATGGATTGACACTACAATTTGTTTATAATCTTAATGCACATAGTTACAATAAGATTTTTTCTGTCTTTGCTGTATCTTAGGTAAATACCATGTAGCATGAAATGCAATGTAATGAACTTGTTCTAATTATAATTCATAAGGTTCTCCAGGAGAAGTGAGTCTTGTAACACCTTTGCCACCTGTTGTGGAGCTAGCTGAGATCTCCATCATGTTTCAGTGTAAGACAGATAGCTGTGAATATCCATAACCATCTATAATGTGGTATTATCAGGTAGCTATATACATGTTTTATCAAGCCAGTTATATTGCTCCTTGTGGAAATTGTATGAAGAAAAAGGTGTGTATTACTACCAGTAAACAAATGACCAGAACTAATTTCTTAAACTCAGTTGCCACCTATCAAATCATATTAACATCACTTTGTTTATGTATTAATGTATACTATGAAATCTGTATACAATTACAATATAGAAATTTAAAATTTTGTTTTGTAAAATAAAAGAAAAAAAAGAAAGAAAGATAAAAGTATTTTGAGGCTACAGGTGAGTTCAAACCTCAACCTTCGGTGTAGGTGTGCAATTCTTTAACCAACTGAGCAATGCAAACATTTCCAGTTAGCCAATGTAAACACAGCTAGAAATATGAAAGTGAATTTTAAAAAATCAATACCCACATATTGATGTTCTTGAGCTATTTTGCTCAGTCCCAAATATAAAGATATAAGGCTTCATCTGATTGGTTGATAAAATTAGCAATTATCATAATTACACAGGTCACTAGGACTTGACCGCTATGTGGTCATTGTAAGATCTTGACATAGGACAGTGGAAGTTGAGATTTTATTTTAAGCTGGTTGATTGAGGTATTACAAAATACATACAAGCCCATATAGTTTTCTTTTGTAAGATTTTAATCATGAACCAAATACTTAAACATTTGTCAAATAAATGAAATATCTTTTCTAATGCAAAAAATGAAATACACAAGTTGAATAAATACAAAAAAACATTGTCTGCTTAGTTATCTTGATGTACAAACATGACAATACAGTGACAAAATACCATTTGGCATAGTGATTTGTATACAGTCATAAATATTGTTGTTTAGCCTGATCCAAATGTCTTTGTGATTTTCTTCCTGCAAGTATGCATTTTGAGTTTTTAACTGAAGTAGTGTCCTCGTCTTGTACAGAGATGTGGGTTTGGCTTTTAAAAACAATGCTTTTCGCTGATTGGCTGTAGACATACATCACACATTCTTCACTGTTCTGTATTATTGTGCCTTATGAATAAAATTCAAAATATGAGTAAATACAAGAATATTTTTAACCTATTAGTTTATTAAACTATTTATACTGTTGAATTTAATAACAAAAACTGTTGGGTTTTTTTTAATTCAGTGAAAAAATGCGTGAAAACTTGTATAAATAGTTTTGATGTTTAGACAGTTTACAAAGCATTGATTTTGGTTCATACTTTGTTGACTTTACAAAATAATAATAGTCAATCCTTAACTAAACCAATTTAGCCAAAATTGCAGTTGATGAAGAAGAAAACAAAACCGTTAATGACCAGACAACACTGTATAAAAAGGTACCTTTACAAATATTTAAGTTATACTTAAATACAAGTAAAAGATGTAAAATGTATCCGTGTCACCTTTACAATATCTTTACATAACAAAAAGATGAAAGTTCATCTTTAGTCACTGTAAAGACTATAAAAGCAGTTGAGTTGTCTTTACAAAAATAAAAGGCATTGAATGTCTGACTTTACAGATATTAAATCCAAACTAAACTGCAAGCTTTTTGCCTCACGCTTACATACTTTAAATAGTTTATCCACTTTGCTTCATTTAACTTAAGGACAGATGGTATAGTTAGGTCAACGAGATAGATTTGTTTAATGGGACTGTTCCAGCAAAGATACAAGAAATCCAGATAAAAGAGAAAAATGAAAACAATAACAAATGATCAATAGTTTAATAAATTTATTGCAATCATTACATCAAAATGTACAGTTAACATCATAATCAAACATTATCTTAATTGATATATTTTTATACATGATAATGGCCAATATTTATAAAAGAACAACAAAGGGGTTAAATAGCTATTAAAGAAAAGCAATTATTTGGGAAATACATTTTATTAATAACTCTATTGCCAAAAATATCTAACAACTAGTCAATGACACATTAATCAGTTCCATCTCTTGAAATCAATGAATTATTCTTTGTAAATTCTGAATGAGTCGTTTGCTTGGTGAAAACTTTACTCAGAGAATATTTCTGTGATTCTTGGATTTAATATTCCATCATAAGAAATGCCTTATAACAATTATGAAATAAAAATTTTATGAACTTGATTGTAAGTTATAAAATTCAAACGATAGGGCTATAAACATGTTTAAATATAGAGTAACATGATGCAGAAGCCGAGGTATTTGTATATTTAATAATCTCCTATATAGCCGCATTGTTTAAATATCAGTAATGGTCCTTTACTTCTTTCTCGTTCAGGTAAGTTATACATATGCATTTTCATTACATTTTGTGTGTTATCATGGGCATAGTTTCCCACACGTTTTTCGTTACCAGATTCGTTTAAGTTACACATGTGTGTACCAGTGCAATTAGTGAAGTGAATCAGTCTGAATTTTATAGCTGATAGTCAATTTCACATAAACAATAATCGATTAAATTCAGTTGCTGAGAGCAAATTTTCAGTTTTGTTTCTTATACAGCTATATTTTTGCTCTCTAGGACAAAATGTAAATAAATGAAATGAATGATTTTTTTTATCGATATGCATACAATTAACCAAATAAAAATGTTACATTTTTTAAAATTGTTATATGTTATTTGTGTTTCACAACTTTGTTAACTGAATACAAATGCCTATGGTTGATCGACTTTATGAAACTGATATACTGTTGGAAGCCCATAATTAAACACATTCATTAGTATGTGGTTTGTCTATCGCTGAAATTATGAAGAACATGCTTTGCTTGTTTAGTCAGTTTTTACTAATATTTTGATAAAAATATGTAACATTTCAGTTGGAAAAAAAAATATATATATAAAATACTCATATATATATTAATTCAACAACCACAAAATCAAAATTGCATAATTCTGATGACTGATATGTTTCAAACACAACACTGACAATTGGCCAAAAAATCTAAACTACTGCGACACACACAAAAACATTCTTTTATTTACTGTTACAAAATATACATCCACAAACTAAACACATGATTTCATGAATGTAACAAATAGAATGATTTAAAATTCTAGATATAGGATTTTCAAGAAAAAATTATATTATGCAAAAAACAACCACTCTCTGAATGCATTTCTAATAAAGTCAGCTTCCAATATGTACATAATATAATAAAAAGATAATATATATATATTGATTAAGCGAATAACTGGCTTATAAAAGCTATTTCCTGATTGTTGTATAATTGTTTCCGATTTACTGAACATTTATTTTTTAAGTCTCAGTGCTTAGTTTTTCCTTTCTATCAATTACTGTTTTATTATGATCAATGGTAGGTCCACGCTATGTGCCATGTAAGCAATAAATGTGCACATTTTCACAGACGTTTCTTTACCAACTTCATGCAAGTCATATATGTGCAGAGTTTCACACAAGCATTGTGTGTACCAGCTTCATGTAAGTCAGACATGTGCATGGTTTCACAAAGGTTTCCTGTGTTCCAGCTTCATGCAAGTCATACATGTGCAGAGTTCCACACAAGCATTGTGTTTTCCAGCTTCATATAAGTGATACACGTACATAGTTTCACACAAGTTCTCTGTGTACCAGCTTCATGTAAGTTATACATGTGCATGGTTTCACACAACTTCTGTGTGTACTAGCTTTGTATAATGTATACATGCGCATGGTTTCACAACATTGTTTGGTTGGATTTTAAAAGAATGTGCTTTTAACAATTAACATTTCAATTAAATGTTCTTAGGCTTTAGTTATTTAAAAACCAGACATACATAAATATATTTCCATCAAAAACACAATTTGCCTTTAAGAAGCCAACAATAAAGATGTTATCTACATCAGCAAATGTACAGCTGAATAATACTTCATCAGAACCGGAATATTAAAGTCTTACATGTTTAGTCATATACATCACAATGTTTTAATTTATGACACATGTAAACACTTAGAAAAATATTACTAGTCACTTAAAAATATAAATTGTAATAAATTCCTGTTAATTTGCTTACCTAAAAATCCCTTTATCTTACACAAGATATCTATCAAAAGGGCAGACAGTTATGACATTCTTGCTTTTGATTGTTTTGTATGCATAAACAAACTTTGACTTAATTCTTTGCACAGGTATAAATACTGCTGGTACCTCTCTTTCAAATGAATCACTTCTTAAATCTACAACTGGTTTTCCATACATATTTTTAAGTAACTCAACTAATTCTCTAAACCAAATAACTTTTGCTATTAAATGCAAACACAATTTCCCATCCAAAAACAGATTGTGCAACAAAGTTTTTCAATCTGACCTGGCATTGGGTCAAATCAATCGTATTACAACCAGCAATCTTACCATGTAAATCAGACCAATGAGTCAGTATGACTGATGATCTATAACTCCCTCCATGTCTAGTACCCAATATACTATCATTTATCGATATCTGTCTAACAGATCTCAATTCTTTCAAAAATATCAAGAAGAAATGAAACAAATATCAAAAATCATTTGAAATAATACAAATCTACAACTGTTCAGAAAATGTTAGCTTATCAAAAATGGTGAATTAAGCGAATAACTGGCTTCTAAAAGCTATTTCCTGATTGTTTTATAATTGTTTACGATTAACTGAACATTTTTATTTTTCAGTTTGAGTGCTTAGTTTTTCATTGCTATCATTTAATGTTTTATTATGATCAATGGTAGGTCCATTGCTATGTGCCATGTAAGCAATAAATGTGCACATTTTCACAGAAGTTTGTGTACCAACTTCATGCAAATCATACATGTGCAGAGTTTTACACAAGCATTGTGTGTACCAGCTTCATGTAAGTCATCCATGTGCATGGTTTCACACAAGTTTTGTGTGTTCCAGCTGCATGCAAGTCATTCATGTGCATGGTTTCACAAATCTTATGTGTGTACTAGTTTCATGTAAGTCATACATGTGTAGAGATTTACACAAGCATTGTGTGTTCCAGCTTCATATAAGTCATACACGTACATAGTTTCACAAAGGTTCTGTGTGTACCAGCTTCATGTAAGTTATACATGTGCATGGTTTCACACAACTTCTGAGTGTGCTAGTTTCATGTAAGTCATACATGTGCAGAGTTTCACACAACCTTTGTGTGTTTCAGCTTCATATAAGTCATACACGTACATAGATTCACACAAGTTCTCTGTGTACCAGCTTCATGTAAGTTATACATGTGCATGGTTTCACACAACTTCTTTGTGTACTAGCTTTGTGTAATGTGTCTATGCGCATGGTTTCACAAACATTGTGTGGTTGAATTTTAAAATGAATTTGCTTGTAACAATTAACATTTAAATTAACTGTTCTTAGGCTTTAGTTATTTAAAAACCAGACATACAGAAATGTATTTCCATCAAAAGCACAATTTGCCTTTAAATACCAACATTAAACATTTTATCTACATCACAAAATGTACAGCTGAATAGTACTTCATCAGGACCGGAATATTAAAGTCTTACATGTTTAGTCATATACATCACAATGTTATAATGTATGACACATGTAAACACTTAGAAACATATTACTAGTCCATTAAAAATATAAATGGTAATAAAGTCCTGTTAATTTGCTTACCTAAATATCCCTTTATCTTACACAAGATATCTATCACAAGCGCAGACAATTATGACTTTCTTGCTTTTGATTGTTTTGTATGCATAAACAAACTTTGACTTAATTCTTTGCACAGGTATAAATACTGCTGGTCCCTCTCTTTCAAATGAATCACTTCTCCAAACTACAACTGGTTTTCCATACATATTTTTAAGTGACTCAACTAATTCTCGAAACCAAATAACTTTTGCTATTAAATGCAAACACAATTTCCCATCCAAATACAGATTGTGTAACAACGTTTTTCAATCTGACCTTGCCATGGGGTCAAATGAATCGTATAACAACCAGCAATCTTACCATGTCAATCAGATCAATGAGCCAGTATTACTGATGATCTATAACTCCTTCCATGTCTAGTACCCAATATACTACCATTAATCGATAGCTGTCTAACAGATCTCAATTCTTTCAAAAATATCTAGAAGAAATGAAACAAATATAAAAAATCATTTGAAATAGTACAAATCTACAACTGTTCAGAAAATGTTAGCTTATCAAAAATGGTGAATTAAGCGAATAACTGGCTTCTAAAAGTTATTTCCTGATTGTTGTATAATTGTTTCCGATTTACTGAACATTTATTTTTAAGTTTCAGTGCTTATTTTTCATTGCTATCAATTAATGTTTTATTATGATCAATGGTAGCTCCATCGCTATGTGCCATGTAAGCAATAAATGTGCACATTTTCACAGAAGTTTCTTTACCAACTTCATGCAAGTCATATATTTGCAGAGTTTCACACAAGTATTGTGTGTACCAGCTTCATGTAAGTCAGACATGTGCATGGTTTCACACAAGTTTTGTGTGTTCCAGCTTCATGCAAGTCATACATGTGCAGAGTTTTACACAAGCATTGTGTGTTCCAGCTTCATATAAGTATTACACGTACATAGTTTCACACAAGTTCTGTGTGTACCAGCTTCATGTAAGTTATACATGTGCATGGTTTCACACAACTTCTGTGTGAACTAGCTTTGTGTAATGTATACATGAGCATTGTTTCACAAACATTGTGTGGTTGAATTTTAAACAGAATTTGCTTGTAACAATTAACATTTAAATTAAATTTTCTTAGGCTTTAGTTATTTAAAAACCAGACATACAGAAATGTATTTACATCAAAAACACAATTTGCCTTTAAGAAGCCAACAATAAACATTTTATCTACATCAGCAAATGTACAGCTGAATGCTACTTCATCAGGACATGAATATTAAAGTCTTACATGTTTAGTCATATACATCACAATGTTTTAATTTATGACACATGTAAACACTTAGAAACATATTACTAGTCAATTAAAAATATAAATTGTAATAAAGTCCTGTTAATTTGCTTACCTAAAAATCTCTTTTTCTTACACAATATATCTATCACATGGGCAGACAATTATGACTTTCTAGAGATGCCTTGTATTGAATTATAATAAATTGTTGTTATTTGAGTTTCACATTTTGTGTATTCATTAACCTAACTGTCAGCATCACTGACTGGGGGCTCGGAGCTTTGCACCTCTCTATCAACTCATCAATGATGGACATAAATGAGCCAGGATGGGTTTTCAGTACTAATTTAAATAATATTGGGAGCACCCCACTCAAATTAAAATAATGGAAAACCTCTACAGTAATAATTAGGCCATTTAAAGTATAAAACTGTTTGTGTGTAATGATATAAGGAACAAAAAGGACAACTGCAACAACAATAAGCAAGAAATATAAATACTAATGAAAAAATAAAGGATTTCTAATCTATTGTTCTGAATCTACTTATCATATTACTCAGTGAAATACTTCTGCAGAACTAAGATTTATGAATTTGTATGAGTTGATCAAGACATCTAATATGGCCATGTTTAAACTTTTGTTATTTTTTTCTTTCTACAGATACAAGATATCCAGATTAAGCCATGTAAACAGACTTAAAACAATCAACACCAGATACATGTGCACTTTAACCATGAAAGGTAAAATTAATTGGGACTAATCAAACAATATTTATGTGTGTGCTGAAATTTTAAGTGGTCATTTATAAAAGATATCACACAGGTACAAGGTAGTATCATTATCTCTGTCCAGGATGCACATTTTGTATTACTGAAACTTCAGATTATGTCATTGTATTGCTATGGTTACTGTACGCTTACACTCTTTATAACTTAACGGCATTTGTATGACATTACATTAGGCATGCTTAATATTATTGGCGTTCCTGTGGCATTTTTTCAATATGCCTGCCAGTATAAAGATACCTTTCTTCAGCAACCCTAACATATCTGCTGTTGAGTTCTTCAAGACACAGAACAATACTCCAGTAGTCAATGATACAGATACCAAAGCTTACCACATAGAAGCCAATATATATACAGTTTTCCACAACACTGATGTAGTTCTTCAAGGAATGGAAGCAGTGCTTGATTTTAAAAGTCAGACTTTTTCCAATATACACTGGTACTATCCAACAACACGGGAAATGCAACTTTCATTTCTATTTAAATGCATCAGGTAAGATATATTGCACTGGCTTGTGTCTTAGCTTGTCAAACTACTTGGCTGATGAAGCTGGTTGAGAAATTCTGTTTTTCATTCTTGATTTTTGTCATCATTTTAACACTTAGTTTTATTCTGAAAGCAATTTGTTATTTTTAACTTTGTTCTTTACATTGTTCTATTTATGGATATATTATTTTCATAGCACTTCATCAGATTTTCTTACATTATTCTTATAATTTTATTGGATAATTTGAATCACAATGTCCTACTCCTGCCCATGAAATTATCGATTATGAGTCAATAAATCTCAACTGTAAGAATTTTGGAGCCACCTACTTGCCATTTTTTAAACTCATTACTTTGCTATAGATAGTTTAAAACTTAAGTAAACTTTTGAACTATTGGTATGGATTAGAAAGTGTCTGGATTGATGTGGTCTATGGCATTGACATGTCAAATATAAGGTCCAATAACTTTAATTTGTGTTAACATGTTAAACATCAAGACCACTTGGAGTGAATGAAAATAAATAGTTTATGTACACAAATGTCTGTTCTCAACACAGTTCTTCATCAATATTGCAGATGGTTTACATATTGATTAAGAGTTTAGCTGATGTTTGGCTCAAGGTCACTGTATTTGTAAGAAGAAACAAAGTTATCTTGCATTTTATAGCTCTACTATTACTGTAGTACATTGACCAGAATAGGTTTTGCTAAGTGACATTTGTTCTAGGGTAAATTCACTGACTACACATTGTGAGTGGTTTGCACATGGGTTACTAATAAAAGTCAATACTTTCTGGGGAAAACACTAGTTTCTTTATTGTTGGTATACTTCAAAATTGCTAAATTCGTCAAATATTTAAAATATATTTCCAGTTTTGTACCCAAATCTTGGAATACTGACCTACTGTAAATAATAACAAAGACAGGGTCTAATGCATAACGATACTGTATGTTGCTACTATACAATTATTTATCCAGCAGGACAACTATAATGTTGATATTTAACACGATACAAATTTGAGGATTAAAAGGAAGCCTCAGTCCCTAGGCTTTGATATTAGAGTAGTACACTTGAAAAGTGTACTCATCTCAATAGCCTTTTTATTTTAAGCTTACTACTGCCTGTCTGGGGAGATAAATGTATATTGCACCCAATAGTATACTTACGTCGAGCATCTTACAGTTTTATATTTTGTTAATTGCATTGATTAAGATAATCTTCTAAACCACTTTCAACATTTATAGATAGCATTAATTCATTACCTTTTTTTTCAAACCTGTTTATAAAACGAAATTTTGTACACTATCAAATCATAAGGTTTTGAATGTATTCCTTTATGAGCTGCAATGTAGTTTCATGATACCGCAATGGCTTTTTCCTTAGGCAGCAGGCACAGTTATTAGCACTCTCAAATTTAACAAGCCCATATATTAGTGGTTTATAAACTTGTTTTTAAATGTATCGACAACAATATCTGCCTTATTCCGCACTATAATACACACGAATTTATTACGTAACTCTCCCATATACAAGGTAGTTTCTTTGTTTCCATTACTTTAGCATTAAGCCCTTTTCGGCTGCTTTATATGTGTTTATTGCTGTTACATGTGTTGTCTGCACTGATTGTACAGCTTTATTTTGAATTACTGTATGTGTATTTTTCATTAATGTTTACATTTGTATATCATTATCGACTGGATATATCGTATACTCTCATGATTTTAGGCGCAAACCTTGTTTGTGGATACATGTACATCTGTAATTTTGCAAAATTCTTCAATTGTTCGTCTACTACAAAAGTTCTATAAAAAGGATATTTAACACAAGTTATACTATTAAATATTTAGTGAGATTCACATTTTTCAATTTGGCTGACACTGTTCATGACATATTTTCTCGCAATACATACAGTTGTAGTTGAATGACTCCAAATAAAGTATTTGTTTACAACGAGTTGCTAAGATACAAATTATGTTTTAAGATGTTTAACCGGGGATCATTTACTATCATAGCTTGACGGTTAGCTTATGTATTATGCTAGTGTACACATCAATAATGAACAGCATAACCAGAGTCAATTGTTTGCAAATGTTATATTAACTGAATAAAACAATTGAGCTAAATTTTAACTTTAACTTACTTTGGCGAAATATTTATTGATACTAATGAAACGTCTCTTTCATGTTGAGATTGGTAAGAAATTTGTGAAATTTACTATAAAACACCCCATCATATTGTGTAAATCAAACGTATTTCGTGCTTTTAACGACCTCTTACCATACCAGAATGTGCAAGTCGGACGATTTTCATTATTTTTACTGCTATATATCCTGATAGGGTATATCATAATTTGCAAACAGTGAAGAATTGCAAAAATTATCAGACATTAAAGTTATCACCTGCAGCATCAGTGCATGATCCCGTAGCTAGACATTAAACAGTGTATCTTAATGGACCAGGAGGGTCTGGTCAAACAACTCGCGTGATTCAACTATTTCGGAATTTAATATTTGATCGTTTTAACTTGTCATGTACTTACATGGCTTTTCTCGATGGAAAGGAGACGCATGAACTCCTGATCGAATGGGCGTGAAATGCATTCCAAAGATTATCGTTTGGGATGAAATATGTATAGTGTCATTAGAAACATTAAAAACATTTCTCGATTGCTTAACAAAAAGTACTGCTATAATGTGTGACGATCATAGTCAACCTCCACCATTTGTTGGATTGTCTCCGCCTGAATGGCTAAAGACTTGTGAAGAATATTATGAGAAGATAATTGATGATCATAGAGCTCTTGATCCAATATTAAAAGAGAAATTAATCAGATTTCAAACGAATAAAATTCAACGTGAAGTAATGGTAAAATAATTTTAGGAACTTCAATGAACGACTTCTATGAAAAAGTGGAGACCAAATGATTTGATAGTGGCAGGTATAAAGTTAGTTTGTGATACACTTCAACAACAATTATTTATGTTACTTAAAGAACAATTTCCAGAATTATCAGTGCCGCTGTGTTATCGATCAGCAGATACAGGACGGGGGAATATTCGACTTTGATATACCATAAGAGACTGAGAAAGAAAATATCGTGTTAATTCATCTTGTTTTAGTTGATGTCAATCTTGATGAAGATGCACTAAAAGTGAACAAACTTCCGTAGATGCTAGGATACGCGATGACCCTTCATTTATCTCAGGAGTTAACAATTTCTGATACGCGAATTTGGATGGTCGATGGTCGTATCGAATGATCAAATCTAGTTTATCTCGCAGTGTTTAGAGTTGGAAAAATATCCTAGTTGAGGAGCGTTATTGTATAATATACCGATACCACTGGGGATGTTATTGACAATGATATAATATGAACAAAATTAGTTATAAACAGTGTACAAAGCAAATAAACGCGACTTTGACCTTGATGCTGAATTTATCATGGTGCTAAAACAAAAAGAGAATAATCAGTGTGCGAGATGTAATATTTTCATATTGCGATACTCAAGTAATGGTCCAAGACAATTTACTGTAGACAGAATTAATGGCAAGTTTGGTCATACACTCGAAAATGTGATGCTGACCTGTTTGAATGTAACCGACGTAGAGACGCTACTTAAGTGAACGCGGTGGTAACTATGTGTCCTCGGGAATTGCTAATGTACAAATTCACATTGAGGAGCAGTTGAATCTAATTTGTATATTCTGGGTCTACCAGTTGAACTATCATGCTAAATATTTGATGTGTCGTTACACTCTAAATAGGATCAATCGCAGTTTTTTTTACCGCCTTCAAGTTTAACCAGTTCATATAAATATCTTAAAGTAGCATACTACTGGTTGTTTTGAAATTTCATGTCGTTGTATTAGTATATGTTTGTTCTAGTTGCATTAATAGGTTTCATGTAGGTTCTTAGAGTAATTTCATTATTTAATACAGCTATTGCAAGTGGTAATCTTGCAACCCATTCACGAGATCTTCCATCTTTCTGAATTATTTTCAATGCATACTGATTTTCAAATAACCACTCAGCAAGTGTTCGATTAAATCGTTCAACAACTGCCTGATTACGATGTATTTTAGCATGTCTTCATCTAATTTTGACAAATTATGTGTTTTCATCAATGATGAAACTGCACCAAACAATTCCTTGCCAGGATCTACTTGTAATAGTTGTGTCGATGGTAATGGGCCTCGTTGATAAATTCGTTCTAAAGCAGATAAAACATCAGGTTTTTGGTTTGTCGATAATTGCTCTGCCTATTTATATCCACTTTTAACATTAACAATAGTTAATGCGTATTTGTATGTATAATGGCGTCTACTAATTTTGATAGTATCATGTGGTATCATGAAAATATCAACCTGATGAACTTCATTACAGATGCTGACATCAAAACGTGCATGCTGAATTCGTTTCAGTGATGGTAAGTAAATTTGCCATATTGTCTGTCGTGCCAACCACGTTGCGGCGGCAGAAGGTGTAACACATGATGTTTCATATAATTTACTAATTGCTGCTCTACCGCTCCAGTATCCCCTGTGACTATAATAAATGGATTCCATTATAATAATTGATTAATTAATTACCAGTTAATAATGCTTGTTTACCTTACATCGCAGATCTTAACAACCATTTTGTTAATGATTCTTTGATTTATCTTTTTATGGAATTTAACGCGTGAATTAATTTTACATCTGCAATATGTCTATCTATTAGAATTTTGCTTTTATAAGATACATCATGAATGTGACATGCTTTATAAATTTCATTCATTGGACATTAACTGGGTCTTAGTTGATCTCGCTCGTCAAGTCAAATATCAAGTCGAGAACCAGGACTACAATAATTATATCGAAGAAGATGTGTTTTCTCCTGTCATTGATTTCTCAGCGACATGAAAGCAAGAGTCAGTCAAATTCATCAAGAGCTATCGAATTCTATCAAAATGCTAGTAATAGGTCCATCTGGAAGTGGTAAGAAGGCATTATTACTTAATTTGATTAATGAGATTGCTCTCCAGGGATAAGTTGTAATTAGTTGCTCCGTCAGTTGATGATCAGATATCAGAAATGGTATGAAGTGTTTAAAGATTTTAATAAAAATGCAAAATTGTTGGATGAAGATGGTGATGATATTATTAATTCAATAACTGATATTGCTGAAGCACCATCTGTAGACGACCTTGATGGGTTTATTAATAATTTAGTTGTATAGGATGATGTGATGCTGGACAAACAATCAAATCCAACTAGAATATATTTTCGAGGCAGACATAAGAACACAAATGTGATTTGTTACTCTGCAATACACATAAATACCAAAAGTGCTCAGAGATAATTGTAATGTATTAGTTGTGTTCAATGGACATTAAATTTGGTGTAGCGGTGACATAGATATATTTAAATTCAACAACTCCCTTTCAGTCAACCCCACCCGGATTTATAAAAATAAATGTACATGATATTCGATCACGATATAGTACACGTTGTGACAAAATATTCAGTTAATAGCAGCAGAGGGGGTGCGACCTCAAGTTGGTTCAATTTCGTAATACTTTTGCAATATTCTTGATAAGTTTTCAGTCCGAGAAAAACATTAAACTAACCTATTTAAACAAACCTCAACGTTGTCATAATACCGTGATCTTTTAAAGCTATTTATGCCATTTAATCTTTTTTTTACGAAGGTTTATTTCGGCATTTGGCCCTTCAAAATATTGTATGTTCACTTCTTTTGCTGCTAATGTGAACAGTTTTAATTTAAAGTCAGTCGCTATTCGAATAACTGTGCATTCTGACTTTATCGACTAGTTTTACATTATATTTTAATATATGCCCAAAACGTCATACATGCCAAATTACCCGAATCATAATTAATCATGAAATATAATCGTCCTAAAATTGTTGGCTTTTGCTAAAACCAAATAATATTGATGTTTCACCATGTAGTTTCTCCCTTGAATGAAGAAGAAAGACCTGCCAATTTTTGCATTTATATGATTTAAACCAAAGTTGATCGGAAACTTATGTAGCTCAACCGATTTAAGTAGAAAACTGGAATACAGGATCTGATGACATCAGACACCACCTAATATCAAACACGAAGCTCTATCCAATTGTCTTCAGCCCAAGTTCTTCTTTTAAATTATTTCTGCATGCCATCTGATAAATTATATTGAGCCTAGGCCTATTTCTTTTTAAGACGGGCTTTTTGTCTCAGATTCACTTAAAATGCGAGCCTGTCTCTCTTTATTCCCTTTTGAATCTATTTGTGCACGACATGAGAATATTGTTATTATTAGTTATATCACAACTGGAATTACATGCAACTTATGTGACAGAATTAATGGGTGGTACCTTTTAACTCTAAACTGAAAAATTAAATGTTGTTAAAATCTAACATTTTAAGTATTTCACAGTATACTTTATGAGAAAAAGATTATAATAAATCATTTTCTTCCTGCCAAACGTTAGTTAGACTAACCAAATGGTGAAATTTATGATAAATGGCGGCATTGAGACTTTAATAGCTTACAAGCATCTATCCTATGTCAATGGTATATGTAATTATTACTGACATGTTTCTGAAACGAAAATAAAGTTGTGTTAATTTCAACAAAAACAAAGTATTTCCTTAGAATACTAAGTTAAAATGAATAAATGAAATTACGGTCTTGCTAATTAAATCCAAAATAATCGTAGAATTATAGACACAAGTCCTAATAATTTAAAGTTCTGAATAATCTTTAGAGAAATCCAAATTAAATCCAGCACTGACGTGTTGATGTGATATAACCTGTATAATCAGCTAAAAGGTTTTTGTTGAAAGACAGTAATAAAATTTCATGTTTTAATTCACCATAAATCCCAGTATTTTTTATGAGCAGTCAGTATTTTTGGAGAAAATACTCACCGATTATTAAAGAATTGGAAGAAACAAATTTCAGCATAAATGAACATGGAACACAATAATAACACATATTTATTATGCATGAATGAATAATATTCCCAGTGACAAGATTATGTAGTCCTCTACTAGGCCTCAGGTCATAATCAACAACCCCCAAACGTAACGAAAATAGCCATCTAGAAAGTTATTAATTTTTATCAAATAAAATGTATATTGTTGTTGTTATCGTTCTTCTTTTCTTCTTCTTCTTCTTCTGCTTCTTCTTCTTCTTCTTCTTCTTCTTCTTCTTCTTCTTCTTCTTCTTCTTCTTCTTCTTCTTCTTCTTCTTCTTCTCAGAAAGTATGTTGCTAAACTTATAATATATCAAATGGACAAATCAGGTACACCATGTAAATTTTTGGGTAATCCCATAAAGAGACCCAGACCCCAAAATAAATGTTTTTGATTCCCTTAATAATGATCGTACTAATAAGCCCATATACATATATAAGGTTTTAGCTATATATTCGTTCTTTACAATATACAAAAATAATAAAATCAATAATTCAGGTTATTTTCAAGTAGAAAATATACTTGATCTTGGACAAGGATAAGTCCAAAATACAAACTTACATTACAATAGCATATGATGAAAATACAAGACATTTATATTTTAAAAAAAAAAACGTGCTGACAAACTATGCAAGTTAAAGATACATAAGAACAATAGAATACACTATATACTGTTATGTGATTATGAAAATTAATTCTAGCAAAAGTCCTAGATAAACAGTGATACCGTATTTTAGCTTCATATCATCACATGACTGCACTATAAGACTTTTGACAGCTATAGTGGTTTAGGGGATTGCTTTCGATTGGCCAATAACTTCATCGTTTCTGTCATCTTCATAAACCAGATAATTTCATAACAATAACAACAATTCCTACTACTATTACTGCCAGGTCCCTCGCAAGTTTGCGCTTGACAAAGGATCACCCACCCAACACACCCTATTTCGAAAACAAAAACAAGGCTATACTCTGCAAAATAGTGTAACCCCATTCATATTGCCCGCTGCCCTGTACTACGATCGTGGAGATGGTAGGACGTTAATGATCAAAAGAATAATGACGACGGTGATGATTTGTCTTTGATCAGCCAATATGATCATTGTTTTCTCAGCTATTAATTTAAATAATATTATGGGAGTACAAAATGCAGGAAGAATGCGGCCTCTATTAAGTTCTGGTCATTGTCATGCTCGACATTTAATTATGCATGTACCTAGCATTTTATCCGGGGAACTCCGAATTAAAGTTTAGTTATAATATTCTTAATTAGGACAATTTCAAATGTTTATTTTTTTATAAAAAAAATCAATAAACCATTTCATAGCGTCATATGTTTAATTCCTTATGCATTAATAATTTCCTAAATATGGCTTTGAAATAAAAAGATACATTTAAAATCACCTAATATAAGTTTGCCCAGATTAGATCAAGGATGTCTTGCAAGCGTACTGATTGCAGGGGGTGGGGGTCATTGTTACTAAGCTAAAATTAAACAAACTAATATCCACTATGACAAACATTGTAAATGTATTTATTAATGTTTTCCTGGCGTTTATATATATATATATATATATATATATATATATATATATATATATATATATATATATATATATATATATATATATATATATATATTGTCCACATTCCAATAAGCTTATTTTACTTTTCCAATGAACATGGAATTTTATGAATGAGGCAAAACCTTTGTTGAACCCAACACAGGCGATTCGTATCATTTACCTGTGAATCACACACAGCCAACTAAGGCACCAGTAAGAAGTTCATATGGTCATATTGTACACAGCTGGCTTTGACACCTCATTGTTCACAAGGCCGACACTCGTAATATTCATGGAGCAGAATAATTAGACTCAGGGTCTAGCAGCAATCTAGTGATTGTTCCTTACTTACACCGTGACACATACATACATACATAAATACATACATACATACATACATACATACATACATACATACATACATACATACATACATACATACATACATACATACATACATACATACATACATACATACATACATACATACATACATACATACATACATACATACATACATACATACATACATACATACATGCATACATACATACTGTAAAATTCTTGTGGACTCGGTTGTGGCTTTATAGGTTTAATTCGTCACAATTTGAATATGAATATGACTCCATATTATATTGTTTCATTGTTCTACAAAGAGTGGCATGATGAGTATTATTCTATAGATATTATGTTTCAGACTTTTGTATCCCAGATCACACATAACTGAAACCATTAACCATCAGCCCTATCTCTAATCCTAATTCAAAGCCTAACCCTATCACAGAGTGTAAATATACTCCTAGTTATATTTCTAATCCTAATTCAAAGCATAACCCTATCACACAGGGTAACTATACCCCTAGCCATATCTCTACCGTATTTACCGTATATGTTGGGACACCATAATTTTATTTTAAAAGTAATTTTTTTGTGCACTGTATATTATGGGACACATAGCTTTTTTTGAGTCGTAAGTTGTGGGATACCTTTTAAATAATTCGAAAAGTACATGTCAGAAAATGTACTCAAACGTATATTTTATTAGGTAAAGTTTAAAAAAGAAAACTCTGAGTGTTGTTTGTTTTCATTTTTCGTAAAAACATATTCAGAGAGAGAGAAAAAGAAATAGACAGAGAGAGATATACCAGTAGATAGTGACTGTACTTTGTTTTCTAATAATTTATGTCGACAAACTGCCAGTTCCAACCCCTACTTTGTTCAACAATTAGTTGATCTTGCCGCCAGGCTTTTGATGTCGCAGTCGGATAAAAAAAACATAGCAGCACATTTTCTCACCACTCTTCAGCTAGTTAAGTCTTTGATCTTGCCGCCTCGCTTGTGGGTCATGTTCTTTAATTGTACTCTTACAATTACAGCATTTACATCTGTTGGTCATTCAGCAACTGAATTTTCTGATTGTAAATATCAACACAGCTAAAAGGATCAATTGATGAACACAATTTTCCAATCAACAGGTGGTCGAAGCAGGACTAGCAAGTCCTTAAATTTGCCGTCCAGGAAATTGATGCATACAGAGGACTCCTGTATACGTTATTTTCTGAATCCCATATATAAAAATTGCGTGAAAATACGGATTACGCGTTTCCGAGACATTTGAAAGTCATCGGTGATTTAAACAGTTTTGTTTGCTGTGAAAGTTTAGTTTTTTAACTTTATTTACATTTACGATGGCTACCAACAGCAACGTAAAACGCAAATTAAATTTACAATTTCTGGAAACTAAATATCTGGCTTGTAAGGAAGATAAGGGATGAACATCTCGCAAAGAGGTCTGTGAAATTTTTTGATAATGTGATAATGCCGACGTTGAATATCGTAATGTTTTTCGTATCAGGTTGTGATCAATGCAATATTTTAATTTGGATTTTATTACACAAAGGTAGCCAAAATGTAATTTGTCAATATACAAGTGTATTTCACACTGATACTGTTTTCAAGTTATCTTTTTTTCAGCCCCCCCCCCCCACTTATCTCAACATCCGCCTATGTCGACAATATTTCCTTGGGCCCGAGGATAATGAGATAAATGGGTAGGACTGTACCCACAAACTTTAAATGATTTTCAGATCATATCTGGCTTGTCCTGAAGCGATTCGACTGCTTTCACAATACAGTCTACAACTGTTTGCTTATCTGCACTCTGGCTTCCCTATGTCGGCCGACTTTGTATACACATGCATAGTTAAAAAAATCTCCACGCTAATAGGAATCCAATGTCAGTTTCCTGGGTCGGCTTGCTTTGTAATAAATTAACCTTTGTATTTGATATCTTGCTAGTAAGTTCAAACAATGAGTTTATGGCTGTTACAAGGTGTGTTTATTCAACACCTGGGCTTTCATTTATATGCCGTCTGCAGTCATAATTGATACAAACTGGTTTCGAGTTATTAGGTAAATAGTATATACAGCATTAACTTGCTTTAATAATACTTTATGTAACCCATGGAATCAAAACGATTGTCATTTGTGCTCACAGTGAATATATTTCTAATAATGATTTTAGTTTGTCATATTGTTACCCTGGATATAATACACTCTTGGTTACTTTGTACCTTACACCGTATCACGCGTAAATGTCAGTTGCTTTCGACCAATGGGGCTGATAATTCTCACACTTTCTTTCTCTATCTCATCCATATATGATTTCGCAGAATCCAGTTTTCATTTTCATAACATTCAAACCTTTGAGGACAACTAAACATGATTCGTTTCTCAATATTCACGTCAATGACTAAAGTGTTGCGTTGTCTGACGAAAGCTATTACACTATGGATTCATGAGCTACACATACGGAGTTTGTGGATATATTTTTCTTTTAAGAAAATGCTAATGTCGACAAAAAATGTGAATAAATGATAACAGTACAAGGTTAGTTTCTTGTTTCTTTCATTTTATTATCAAATACGCATTTTATTTATCTATTTTATTGTAACATGCGGTGTAGCCAGTTGTTTTTTTTTGGGGGGGGAGGGGGGAATTGAACATGTTTTTCATTTCCTAAGTCTTGGGACACATGATGTAGGTTTAAAAAAAAGTTCACCATAAGTTCTGGGACACGAAAGAAAATAATTATTTTTTCGTGTCCCAACATATGCGGTAAATACGGTAATCCTAATTCAAAGCCTAACCCTATCACAGAGTGTAACTATACCCCTAGCCATATTTCTAATCGTAATTAAAAGCCTAACCTTATCACAGAGTATAACTATACCCCTAGCCATATTTCTAATCGTAATTAAAAGCCTAACCTTATCACAGAGTGTAACTATACCCCTAGCCATATTTCTAATCGTAATTAAAAGCCTAACCTTATCACAGAGTGTAAGTATATCCTAAGCCCTAACCATAAGCCCTATCTCTAATCCTAATTCAAAGCCTAACCCTATCATAGAGTGTAACTATACCCCTATCCCTATCGCTAATCCTAATTCAAAGCCTATCCCTATCACGTGTTAAGTATACTGGTAACCCTAGTATAAGTCAGCATATAATCTTAATTATACATAACATTATAGATTGCATTGATATATGTAAGCATTGATGGGTTACTAATACTTATCAGCAATTTAATCAACTTGTGATTCTTGTAATATATTCACACAATCTAAACGTCTTAATAATAGAAATATGAAACAATTCAGTTTTTGTTCTTTAAAACTGTATATAATAAACGATACAGCAATCACTAATAATAATAATAATAATAATATTAATAATAATAATAATAATAATAATAATAATAATAATAATAATAATAATAATAATAATAATTAAAGACTTTATTTACAGAAGGTAACTGAATTAGTTGCAGAACTAATCTACCTTGAGGCTTTCTATCTGTTATGTACAATATATACAATACATACAACATGATGTGAAGAATTTGGCTCGACACTAAATAATTCAGGAATTTTAAATTTCAAAGTATCAAGCCTGGAACACATGCACAGGCATCTGTAAAAACATAAACATATAAAAAAACAAAATATCATTCTGCATCGAAAAATTCATCTTTGAAAATGATGCAAAATTACAGAAATGCAGGCAGTATTATTTTTGTACTTGCACTGTTAATTTTTCAAAAGATCTCAGTGTGTAACTATTTACAGAAAATCGTTTGTGGTACATCACGCATATGTAGTCATATATGAAATTCAACCTAAATTTAGTAGTGACATTTTCACAGCATATTACTGATTGAAATATTTAAAATATGTGCTTTGAATGCATTATATACAATTATTATCAGTGTCTATTTTAGTTCTTAACAAAGTTCATGTGTTCCTCAGCACATATCATATACGGTCATACATAGTTTTCTCCATGCGGTCCTGTTGAAGCTGTTCATAATGGGAAGGTGCAGGCGATGAGCTGACTTCAGTATTAGCATAGATTTGCATGTCTGTGCTCATATCAGCTTCCCTAGAACAGAAACAAACTTCATAATATTTCTGTTAAATATTTATAAAGCGCTTCACAAATTTAAAGCAAAGTTTTGTTCTATTTGTTAAGCAGATATCAATAAAATGAATACTAAATGTTATTCAGATAAACACAGTAAAGGAAAATAAATGTATGCCTTTACCAACATTCAGGGACATATACATATATACCCAATATATATAATACACTGCATCAACAAATTTTGTATGCCTTTGAGAAAGAGTATCATTATATTTTACGTTTATTTTTTTATGTGGGTATGTATATTTGCAAAAAATGAAATAACGGTTTTCAGGGAATTTGCTTGTTTTGATTATTCTGTCTTCATCAGTTTCCATCACCTTACTCAGATCAAATTAATGAACTATTATTATATTATGAACTATGTATGTATGTATGTACTTATGCATATATGTATGTACATATCATTCCATATATGTATGTACGTATCCTTGCATATATGTATGTACATATCCCTGCATATATGTATGTACGTATGCATATATTTATGTACATATCCTTGCATATATGTATGTACGTATCATTGCATATATGTATGTACATATCCTTGCATATATGTATGTACATATCCCTGCATATATGTATGTACGTATGCATATATTTATGTACATATCCTTGCATATATGTATGTACGTATCATTGCATATATGTATGTACGTATCTTTGTATATATGTATGTACTTATCCTTGCATATATGTATGTACTTATCCTTGCATATATGTATGTACATATGCATATATGTATGTACGTATGCATATATTTATATACATATCCTTGCATATATGTATGTACGTATCATTGCATATATGTATGTACGTATCTTTGCATATATTTATGTACATATCCTTGCATATATGTATGTACGTATCATTGCATATATGTATGTACGTATATTTGCATATATTTATCTACATATCCTTGCATATATGTATGTACATATCCTTGCATATATGTGTGTACGTATGCATATACGTATGTACATATGCATATATGTATGTACATATCATTGCATATATGTATGTACGTATCATTGCATATATGTATGTACGTATCTTTGCATATATTTATGTACATATCCTTGCATATATGTATGTACGTATCATTGCATATATGTATGTACGTATATTTGCATATATTTATCTACATATCCTTGCATATATGTATGTACATATCCTTGCATATATGTGTGTACGTATGCATATACGTATGTACATATGCATATATGTATGTACATATCCTTGCATATATGTGTGTACGTATGCATATATGTATGTACATATGCATATATGTATGTACATATCCTTGCATATATGTGTGTACGTATGCATATATGTATGTACATATCATTGCATATATGTATGTACGCATGCATATATGTATGTACATATCCTTGCATATATGTATGTACATATCTCTGCATATATATGTTCATGTAAGGATGCATTAATCAATGAGAAAGGTTCCTTCCGTGACATTTGATAACTATCTAAATTATTACGTTTAGATGCATACTGTATCGTATTCTTTTAAGGACGACATATATTTGGTAGATATTGGAAACATAATAAATAAAAACATTAGTGACATCGTCACACTCTTGTCTAACCTGTTCAATATTTTCTACCAAGGCATTTGCAGAAATGTAGTCTTTTTAATGTTTTTGTAATGTAACATGCTGTGTTTGGAATGTTTTTGTAATGTAACATGGCTGTCTTTTTAATATTTCTGTGATGTAACATGGCATTATTTTTAATGTTTCCGTAAAGTAACATGACTGTTATTTTTTCCTTTTAATATTTTCGTAATGTAACATGACTATCTTTTTTATGTTTTTGTAATTGTAATGTAACATAACTGCTGTTTGATGTTTTTGTAAAATAATGTCTGATTTTTGATGTTTTTGTAATGTAACCTAACTGCTGTTTGATGTTTTTGTAATGTAACATGACTGCTTTTTGATGTTTTTGTATGCTACAGAATAAGGCAAGAAATTTCTCGGTTTTGCCTTAGAACAATTCAACCATCTCCCGTTGTAAAGGCGTACAACATTACCTAGGGTGAATACATTTTTTCTAGCTAAGCAACTGAACCTGCATGTATCTCGTCATAGATCGCTTGCGTTGAGAGACACTAAAAGCACAGCATACACGGGTTTTTCATCCTGTCTGATACTCACTCTCCTGTTGGTTTAAGAAAAGTATTGTGTTTAACTGACACACTGGTCTTTGGATCTTGTCAAGGAATTAACGTTCTTCATTTTTTTTTTTCATGCATGTGGCTGTCTGCAGCTATTTGTAGCTGTTTGCTGCTGTTTTTTAGCTGTCTGTACGTATGTGTGTGGGTTTAATGGGCTGTCAGTCTGTCTGTATGTATGTGTGTGGGTTTAACAGGCTGTTAGGCTGTCTGTACATATGTGTGTGGGTTTAACAGGCTGTCAGGCTGTCTGTGCGTCTATATGGACATGGAAGATGATGTAGCTATCAAGGCCATACAAAGATGAAACAGCTAATTTGTAAACTTGTGGGCATGGTGGATCCATAAAGGGTGTGAGTGGCTGATGCAGGTGTGGGCCAGCCCAAGAATATGGGATAACTGTATGGTTCATCAGTGGACACAATTAGAAGTTTATTGTCACAAAATTAGGCGAAACTTTAATTTATTTTTTTCTTGAATTACAAACTAATTTCACCATTTTATTTTTGTTTTGTCGTACCTGGGGTGAATAAGTGTTTTTTTCCAAGGTAAGCGGCGTGTAACGATTTGCATATGCCTGACTTCGAATCACATGAATTCAGGAACATTAGAATCACGGGGTGCACGGTAATTTTGCCGTGAATTCTGCTCACCTATTTGATGATATATAAGGCAGAATATTTCTGATAATAATTACGAGTCCAAAAGTATCCTATCACAGGAAAGATAGCTCGTCATTCTATCTCCAGCCAAAGGGGTGAGTGTTAAATTTATATTTCGTTTTATTGTGAATTTTATTCAGTTTATCATTTCATGTAATGATGCCTTTATTACAATGCAGTTTTAAACGTGGAATATTTGGAATTACTAGTCACTATTAGACTTTAAATGCAATAGCGTAATCTAAGTTGTGGATTGTTTTAGAAAAAAACTAATATTAGTTTGGTCTCTTTATTGTAGCTGATATCGTAGCTGATGTTGTAGCGGACCATCTCTGATATTGTAGCGGAACGTCTCTGATATTGTAGCGGAGCATCTTTGAAATTGTTGCTGATTGTAGCTGAACGTCTCTGAACGTATCTGATTGAAACTGAACGTCTCTGAACGTATCTGAATTGTAGCTGAATGTGATTAATTGTGCCATTTGATTGTGAGATCAAATTGAGGTATCTGTCTGTCTGTCGGATTGTCTGTCCGTCTACATCTGTCGTGATGTGTAAATATCCGGAAATCTAGAAGTCTGAGTGTCGGAGCTATCTAGAGGTGTAAACATCCGGGGTGGCATCTAGGTATTTGGGAACGTTGGTTCTAGTGGATGCTGTATGCTGTCTGTACGTATAACTGTGGTGGATCCGTGAAGGGCAAGTGACCGATAAAAGTATTGAGTCAACCCTAGGTATTCGGGGAAACTGGGCGGCAATTCAACAGTTGGTGAATCGTACAGTTATACAGGGTCGAGACACGTGTCTGTGTTGCAATTGTAGTACAATTGAATACATTGTTATATTTACATAGTTACTTCAAATCACAGTAGTATTTTAAGGGATTACATGAATCTCAATAAAAGTTAGCAACTTAATTAAATACATGTATATGTTCGTGCTAGTTGTCGCAATCCATACGTGCGATAGTATAGTTTGATGTTTTGTATTTGTCATCGCAATTTATACTTGCGGTAATATAACTTTTGTAAAGGTTCCTTGGATCTGTGTATAGTCCAAGAGATTCCTTTGTATCTGTGTATTAATATTTAATTTATTCATGTATTGTGAATGGTTGTGAGTGTAATTGTGGGTTGAACGCACGAGTTATTGTGTTGATACATCATTATTTTTCATTAATAATTTATTTCATAAATTTATATTTTCTTTCACATATTGTGTTTGTGTTTTTCATTTAATCCACCATCCTCTCGGTAACAATTCTGTTACATTTATAACAAATATTTATGAATCATATGGCTGTACAAATCACAGTCATATGTCTCAATCGATTGTTTTTTCACTTAAGTACAATTTGGGTCACATCGATTACATTAGATTATGTGACTCTTATTTTGATTACAGTCAGATTATGTGAATCTTATTTTGATTACAGTCAGATTATGTGACTTTTATTTTGATTACAGTCAGATTATGTGAATCTTATTTTGACTACAGTCAAATTATGTGAATCTTATTTTGATTACAGTCAGATTATGTGAATCTTATTTTGATTACAGTCAGATTATGTGAATCTTATTTTGATTAGTTAAATTATGTGACTTTTATTTTGATTACAGTCAGATTATGTGAATCTTATGTTGATTACAGTCAGATTATGTGACTTTTATTTTGATTACAGTCAGATTATGTGACTTTTTTGATTAGTCAGATTATGTGAATCTTAATTTGATTACAGTCAGATTATGTGACTCTTTTTTTGATTAGTCCGATTATGTGAATCTTAATTTGATTACAGTCAGATTATGTGAATTTTATTTTGATTACAGTCAGATTATGTGACCCTTATTTTGATTACAGTCAGATGATGTGACTCTAATTTTGATTACAATCAGATTATGTGAAACTTAATTTGATTACAGTCAGATTATGTGAATCTTAATTTGATTACAGTCAGATTATGTGACTCTTATTTTGATTACAGTCAGATTATGTGACCCTTATTTTGATTACAGTCAGATTATGTGACTCTAATTTTGATTACAGTCAGATTATGTGAAACTTAATTTGATTACAGTCAGATTATGTGAATCTTAATTTGATTACAGTCAGATTATGTGAATCTTAATTTGATTACAGTCAGATTATGTGACTCTTAATTTGATTACAGAAGAATATGTGAATCTTTTTATCATGCCATGATGTTATTTGAATCTTACTTTCATTGAAAGAAATTACATGAGGTTATATGAATCTCAAGTTTATTGTACGAAATTACGTGAGATTATTTGAATCTTATCGTCGTAATTTGTATCTGAACCATTTGTTTTTGTTTTCCAATTTGTGAATGTTTGGATAGAGTAATTGAATGAGGTGTATGTTTTAGAGTGTGAAAGAATCACTGTATGATATATACACACATATATATATATATATATATATATATATATATATATATATATATATATATATATATATATATATATATATATATATATATATATATATAAAGATAAAATCATTGTCATCCATCTTTTAACAATTTCTTGTATGATTTGACTTGACATTGATTTCATCCATGCCACGAATACTATCATGGTTACATCTTTTTGTATAAAAAGAAAGAAAATTTAAGTCAAAATTACCTTTAAATTAAGAAATACCATTCCTGGTATTTTTAAGTTTTTTGAATGTTTCCACATTTATAAATAATATTTGAAGTTGAAATAAAATTGTAATTTCAAATGTACTTGAGAGTTTTAAAACCAAATTATTACTGGCCTTGTAATGGTATTTGTAACGTAATTAAATAAGTGTCCTGTGTTTTTGTGTATGAATTAAACCTATAGGGATCCTGCATGGGTGATTGCTTGCTCGTATTAAAAAGATAGGCTATGATTGAGGCAATAAGTTCAGTTTGTATTAGCTTTGTATTCTGGCTAATGTTTGTTTATAAACAGCCTAGTTTCATGTACATTCACAGAAAATTTAAAAAAAAAACAATTCGGTATGTTCATGCATATTACTAACAATAAAATTCCACTTGCCTAGGAAACGAGTTTATGTACTGCTTAAATCATTATTAGAAACCTTGTTCAGTCTTTTTCTAGGGTAAGATTATGTCCATGTAGTGCAGGGCACTGATGCATGAGAGCTAGGCAACCTAACAGTAGAAGAAGCTATGTTGTAGTAAATTGATATATTAAGCTAGTCTAATAATAACTTTAACTGCAGAGAGTAAGGATTAAACATTACACAGAAAATTGTCGATACTCATCCTGATGTATATTCAGATGCTTTATTAATAAGGTCACTTTATAAACGTATTCATGTACTGTTTTTGATATAGCATAAATTTTAATATAAGCATAATTTCAGGTACCTTTTTGTAATCTATGCAGTTCTGTGACCGACACAAATGCTAACTTTATATGTGGAACAGTTAAAATCAAATGAAATTTAGACAGAAATAGATCAGATAAAACAGTTGAGAAACACGTGTTGAAAGAACAAGATTTACACCAGATATGTTGAATATTAATGGCAAAGGCAAGTCGATGATGCTGAAATGCTATTTCAAATAATTACACAGAAACAAAGTTGTGCCTATAATGAATTCATAATACAAACAACACTACCTGAACTTGCAATTAAGAACATTATTATTTTGTGAATGGCATAATTGCTGTCACTTTGTCTTAATTTATTCATAACCAGTTAATTATGTTTACAAGATAGTCAATAAAACAGCTCCGGATAAACCAGTACAAGAGCTAGGTTTATTACCACACACTCAGCCACACAGCAAAACAAGTAGTAAGACTGTTTCTTAATGTAATGTTTACACTTTATTAGATAATCCATATTGATTTTAAAAGACATTCACATAATTAACATAATCAGCCATGTGTAAATCTATTCATATTGTAGTCGTATGTAGCATACTGTAAATGCATAGAGAAGTACGATTGTTGAGAAGGTACAGCAAGAAATGAAAGTTCCAATTTTACTCCTTTAAAATCCCAATAAATTAAAATGTGGCGGTAAATGTTCATAATTTTTGCCTTTAGAAACTCACCAGAACACAGATAAACACAAAGCAAACCACATGTTATGGACAAATGTAAACAAGCTAAACCATCTACATGCCGAGAAAGTTAGACAGATTAATGGCCTTGGAATTAGGCATAAAATTATTTATTAAATGCACTCACTTATTTTGTATCGTTGTTAATCATATCTTATCGGTCTTAGTGTTAGGTTGTATCATCAAAATTAGTTATTAAATGTGCTCACTTATTTTGTATCGTTATTATTCAGATCTTATCAGTCTTAGTGTTGGATTGTATAAACTAAATGAAATAAAGAATGATTTGGTAAAGTGTAAGAAAATACAAACATTAGTTTCTGGTGGAATGGAAGTAACATTTGCAGTTCTATGTATTTGCAAAACAGCTTTCTGTTAATTTGTTCATTTCGTTTGAACTGGTTTGAGTGATATATGGAAGTTTATGTCTTGACAGATGACGAGACAGTTCAAGAAATGGTAATTATCCTAATTTATTAGAGTTAAAAAAATTATGCCAAAATGTATACAAGAAACATGTATGAAAAAGTGTTTGTAACCTATGGTAATGAGAATAAACGGCAAAATATTTGCATCAAAATGTGGCACATAAAAAATGCAGAAACATACAATGAAGACATTGATATAATACAAGCCGAACTCACAACTGTTTCAACATAGGAAATTCAAAGGTATGGGTAAGAAACTTCAAAGGACATGAATGATTTAAGGAGGAAAGATTTAACACACAGAAGTCAAATATGAATACAAACAAAACCAAAATAAATTTGTATGAAATTAGGATCTAACGGTACACTCTTTTATTGATTTAAAAATAAAAATCAAAAAGCTGTGACTTTACTAGATCTCTATGATGAGCTTACTGAAGGAATTAAAATTTGACTCACCATTTTTGACTGCAGGAACAAACTTAGATACCTAATAATGTTTTGTATCTTATATGTTTTTAGCATATTTTTATGTTTTCCAATTTCATAGTTTTTGTTTTTTGTTTTTCAGTGAAAATAACCTCTTAATGCTGAGTGCCTAGAGAGGTAGTTGATAGCATATTTTTATAAGGCTTAAGTACGACTCGGGATTGAAACTCGGAATGAGGCAGACACTCTAGCCACTAAGCAAATGGAGTAGTCCTAAGTTTGAGTTGGCAAAGTGATAACTAATTTGAAGATGGTCAATGAGGAAATCATACTGAATATCTGAGTGTCATCCTTTTCATTTGGACCAGCTGGACCATGAGATCAATGTGCACGTAGAGTGTAATTGCAATCCACCAAACAGTTTAAGAGGAGTAGCGAACATGTAGAGTGACATTGCAATCCACCAAACAGTTTAAGAGGAGTAGCGAACATCTGGAGTGCCATTGCAATCCACCAAACAGTTTAAGAGGAGTAGCGAACACGTACAACGCCATTGCAATCCACGACACAGTTTAGGAGTAGCGAACACATTTTTGTGTTAATGGCCAGAATAAAGACGTGATGAAAATGGAAGATGGATAACAGGCTGCCCCATGATATGTTGGGGGTCCAGGTAACCACTGGCTTATATGGATTAAAACCATCTTAACTCTGTCCTTGTGAATTTTAGTCTTGGTTGTATATATGAGACCCTGGCTAGTAAATTAACCCGTGTTGATTGTTCTCACCAGAGTATTTGTGCTGAGCAATGGCATTAAAACATGGTCTTGTAACCAGTTGAGTTAACAAATATAACTTCAATTATGCATTACATATGAACATTGATTCTTAAAGCAATTAGATTTTCAAAATCCTTTGCATCTGAAGTGTCGATGAAGCCACTCTTTATCAGACTTTCTAATATTGCTACCGAAAAGGTCCTGGTAATGTTTTTTGTCTTACAAAAGCACAACTTCACTGATTAATACTATACAGTTCTTACATATCACAGTAATAACTGATTCATTTGCAATTCAGTCAATGCACAATGAAAAGCGACATACGACATACAGTGTGTAAGCCTGAAAAGCAATGGGAAATTTTCCAATGTAGATTTGAGAGTATTCAAAATTAAAGAGGTTCAAAACAAAGTGACTGTGTGCATATAAACTGATACGTGACATGTGCTACATTTGCTTTTATTGAGCGATATGGTCCATTAGATAATTGTCAGATTCAGTTTCCACTTGGAAATTCTTTTTTCTGGGAAATATTTTTACTACTATGAAAGGTCTTAGCATATATGACACAGAAAATACCATTACAGTAGTAAAAACAAATTCAGATTCTGAAACACTTACCTCGTGGAGTTGTATTTTGGTGTCGCTGTAAGTAAAATGCAGTGTAAAGAAAACATTCTAAAATGCATTAAAAGTATTAACTTTATCACTAAAACTATATATAACAAATATATATATATATATACATTCTAATAATGCCGATATTATATTTCACATTAAAAATTATTGCATACTTTAATTTATGTTAAGAGTGCATTTGACAAAAAGAATAATCAACTAATCATGACAGGAAAGAATATTGTTTACATAGTCAAATTAGCAAATCAGTTACATTAATAAATCAGTTGCATTAACAAATCAGTTACATTATTAAATCAGTTGCATTAACAAATCAGTTACATTGTAACAAATCAGTTGCATTAACAAATCAGTTCATGAAATAACTTTTTAAGTGGGTTGAAAGAGTTACAAATCGATTAAGCCATATCGAAAGCATACCATTAACAAAGTGTGGAAAATATAAAGGGAAATAATTTATGGAATATAGTTCTTATCAGTGAAAGTGAAATAATTTATGGAATATTGTTCATATAATTGAAAGGGAAATAATTTATGGAATATAGTTTATATAAGTGAAAATTCGCATTTATAGTTTCTAGACATGTTGACATGAAAGTGTTTAGATAAGTTTCTTCTATTGTGCATCAACACCTATTGCATCTATTTACAGAAGGAATGTACAAAAACAATTCTAAAAAAAGTATATATATATATATATATATATATATATATATATATATATATATATATATATATATATATATATATATATACACCTGTTTTATAAGCTACTTTAAAAGAGTAATTCAAAAGGATTATTATAAGACAAGTATTTACTTGTATAAGGGTCTCCAAATCTCTTTACATATAGCACGTAACTCAGTTTTTGAACGCCTATATTATTGATTGTTAGAAATTTAGTATCTATATGTTTCTGCTTTCTGAATCAATCGTTTTTTCCATGCTTTTAAAAAGCCAATTGTTACCTTACCATAGCGAGTAAAATAAACCAACTCCAAACTACTAGTGATAACTTTTAATGGCTGGTTATTTTTACCAATTAATCAGAGCACGTATTTTAATGTTTGCATCTCTATTTTCTCAGGATCTTATATCTGTTCTCTGATGTTTACAGCTGGTTTAATCAGTAAATTAATTGTTCCTCTACTGAAGTTGGATATTTCTTCCTTGTCTTTCAGTTTCATAAATCTCTCTAAAATTAGGCACTTATAGAGTGCGTAAAACATTAGACCAGTGTTTATGTTTTTTTTTCTTCTGGACATCTCATTTTTGTATTCTTCATATTATGTATAATTCAGCTTATTATGAAAGTAATCTATTATCTACCTTTTGATGTTTCCTATGTCTGGTAATCATAATCCTCTGATCAAACTTTGTAGTAGGAATTTGTTCTCAGTTAAAATAATTGTTATATCACGTTGATGATCAAATTTGCATTATTAAGTGTTATCAACGCGTATCAGGATGTCCGAACATAGGAATTACAGTACTTGATTTCTTGAGATCTTATTGTATCACCTGTAATCATTTGCGTAACATTTTCTAAAAATGTTTTGTCAATCTCCTAAAATATTTTTATGAAATAAAATCACGATAAAATGTTTAACTCTGCCAAATATTGACTAGCTTGTTCTACATCATCGTTGTCAGAAAAAAGGCGTCAAAAAGATTTGATCAATCCATTCCTTTTGAAAAATTCCAAACTGGTATTGCTTTATATGTTAAAATAATTTGTCGTGTAATAGGTTTTCTAGTCAAAATTCATTATGGATCCAATGGGATATTAATTTAAGCTCTCTGCGGCTTTACTAAATGTATATATGAAGTCTCGAGATAAAAATGAAAATGTTTAACTTTGAATTATTCTCTTTTTTAAGTTTCCTTAATTCATTTTTATCATGAAAATTACATAACATATAGCACATTTTACTTACCAGTGATTCGTTTCCAGATGATGATGATGACAGAAATGGTTCCAACAACTCCAAGAAAAAATCCTCCAAAACCTATTCCGATGGAAGCACCAATATCAAGCGAAGATGTAGATTCTATAAAACAATAGAAAGCATATATTTAAGCATTGGCATAAAATAATATAGAAGACTGAGTAATCCGTGTGCCATGAAAATGCTGCTTTACTGAGGCAAAATCTAATGTAAAGGGCAGTTACAATATCTCTGTACTTGAGATTGTTCTGAGCTATTTTTCTTATTATTACATATCTCAGTGATGTTTTTGAGAGATAAGCTTTACCAGACTTTGCTTTCAATAAAGAAAAGACTCAATGCATCCTGTCAATCAGGAATAATTCTGTGTCGCCTTTTACTGTTGTATTGCTGGTCGTAATGAAATTAAAGAGTATATCTGTTATCATAGTTATCAATCACATTTAGTACTATATCTAATATACATTTTATACTTTGTCCTAAGTCAACAAATTAAAATTTACTTATTATTGCA
The DNA here is from genome assembly GCA_030141615.1 of Unio pictorum. Taxonomy (NCBI): domain Eukaryota; kingdom Metazoa; phylum Mollusca; class Bivalvia; order Unionida; family Unionidae; genus Unio; species Unio pictorum. The sequence goes on along the minus strand of JARLTB010000014.1, from coordinate 2,738,804 downwards.
TCTCTGTTTGCAACAAACAACATAAAGATGGATATAGAACTAACAAATGCAAACGATGGAGTTATTGTACATAATATATAAAACATACTGCAATCATGTCATATAATGATGTCAAGATAAACAAAAACAGTAGATGATATATCAATTCCTTTCAGAACACAAACATTCCAAGTTTAACGATATATCTATTTTGCACTATTATTTTTATGTCTGAATACATGGACTGCCACACACTATCATGGAAAGAGAAAATTGCATTAATTGCAAACAAATATATGATAAAGTTTTACATTTTATCAATATCTTATTGCGCAACTCATCACAATTCTCGCTTTAAACCAGAATCAGAAATTGACATTATGTTACATTTCCGCACAATACTTTCAAAAAGGTTGTACTGATGCTGTTTGTTGCTGCAAATAATACATAAAGCGCCTGTATATTTCCTTGTAAACTCTACCTTGGTAATAATAGGTAATTTTGTGCTAGACACAATACGAATTTGCTCTATACAAATATTGGTGTGGTTTTTCTGCTTCTACCAGTTTGCATTTGGTTAGTGACGTCAGATTCATCTCTCGAAAGACTCGTGAGAAACACATGTGATACATATTGCTCCACAGAGTACAAAACATAGCTGTGGTCAATGTTACATGGATTCATTAGTATTCACAGTCTAACCCATTTATTAGTGTTACTTGATTCTAGTCTGGTGGATGTCACTTAGTAAATAAGTATGAATCATTCAAAATTATCTCCAACAGATTATATATTACTTTCTCTATTTATGGAAAAAATCCTAACCAGTTTCATTATTTTATTAATCAGATTCAATAATTTACTAATTAATAAGGAAATAATCCCTAAACAAAACTTCTAATAGTTGCAAAGTGTCAGTTATTTATTTTGTTTACAAAACAAAATTAATTCAGTAAACAAGCATATTTCACCAACAAAGGAGTTTTGTCTAATCATTTTGGAAGAATTTGAATATTTCATAGTGTTTTTAGCTTGAATGGATGTAACTCTAAGAGACAAATGGTATATGTTTATGAATTTAATAATATAAGTGATGTAATAATGAATATTAAACAAACTAACTTTCATAGAAAGAAGTTCCCATTAAACATTAAAATACTATGCGAATTGTCTGGGTATCCAAAGTACAACAATCCAAGAACATATTTAAAGAGTGAATATAAACAAATTATAACCCAATGATTAATTGATTGGGAATATGTACATTTCATGACTAAAATATGCTATGATTCATGGCATAATTAATTTTGCAAAACACAATTTATTGATATAACACCTGAGTCTTTTATGACAGAACCATCCATTATGAACCAATCATTGCAGAACCTCCATGAGAAGCAATTATGTTATAAACATAACCATCAATATATGACAGATTGACAATTAAGAGAGCCCTAATAATGCATACAAAATTCAGATGTCAAGGGCTGAGTGAATGGTGAAAAGAGATTACTGTATTCGCTGAATTGGCCAAATTGGTGATACTTTAGCACTAACAAAAATTTCAGCCGCAAAGAGAATGCTGTTGGAATAATTGCCATGAGAAATGCAATATTTTCTGGAATGTACTCCATATATATAATTTATATGTCTGTTTTTGGTATAAATTATCAGTATTATGTAAATAAACAACTATATTATTCAGATCCGATGTTCAACACCAGTTCAGATGTGGTTGTCAGAACATTAGCAATTGTCGTTAGGGAGTACATTACCTCCATTGTGCTGACGAGAATACGTCTTGTAATTTGGGGTCAATCGCGATTGCATTTATGGATCAGACCATTACTTCATTTACCATAGAACCTAGTGTTAATATATACAAAATTACAATTAATTTCTTCATTAAATTGGAGAAAAAAACACGCATGCCTCTATTTGTTAAAGTTATAGATTTTGTCGGTCTTAATAACAGCGTTTCCCAGCGTTTGTGTGTAGCTAGTGATGCTAAATATTGCATTGTCTGTCCATAATAATATAGACTTGCAGTCTGAGTGTATATTTTATTTTGTTAGTAGATGAATACAAATGTCAAAATAAAATTAAATATATTGTTGTTAATTATAGCACATATATTCAATATATCAATTTATAATGGAACACTTTTATTCGACTTACAAGCTTATGGGTGCATCACAACATATTTAGTACTATATCGTAACCTCTTCCATTTTCAATAGTAGACTGATTATCTGGCTGCAACATAAAGAGTTGTTAGATACCTAGATTGGGACACAAAACATTTAAGTTGCATCATGAGGAAGTTTCAATAGTCAGAAGTGACTTTCTTTGATTCATTGCTAAGACTGTCTGAAATGGGACAATATATTCCAGAGAGAGAAGAACAACTGGGCATGACCAAAATTGTATGCTGGTTTACCTTTAAGTGTTCTTGTAGCAAAATTAATCTCAGCAAAATCACTTTCTCCATTTACATTGAATGAATATAATCTGAAATAGTACACTGTGTTGGATTTAAGCCCAGCAATATTTGCAGAAAACCACCCTTCCTTTTTTCCAGCATTTATTAGAGAAGCATTAGTCCATGTAAAGTTATCCATGCTGATCTGAATCACAAACATTTGATCAAATTCGCTATGATCTCCAGATAGCCACTGAAGTGTAACCTCTTTCTCTTGAACATCATTGATGTGAAACTTTGCTGGCGTCTCTGGTTTTCCTGCAATACAAACAGACATCTTATTAAGATCATAGAATTATCTGTTTCACTTAAATAGTTTAGAGTAAGGAAATATACACAGCATACAAATGCAAATAATATGCACATGTTAGGTATGTATGTATAAATAATCAACATTTATTTTACCTGTTTTTCATTAGAGAAAGAAAAAAGAATATTTGTAATTCATTATATGCTCTTTGTTGTCTTTATTAGTGTCATGAGCGAATTAAATAGTAAAAAGAAAGAGAATGCATGGAACTGCTTGGAAAATAATTGATCAGAACTTTTCAGTGCAAGAAATTTAAGTTAAATGTCCGCATTAAAAATATGAAATAATCTCTAAGTTTTAAAACATAGCACCCAGGAGTATTGGTGTTTTATATGCAACATTTAAAAGTAATTTTGTATAATCCTAAATACTTGTGAAAACTAGGTATTAATGTGATATTAAAGATTTATGCTCCATTCAAAAATACGTCCAAGTTGATGACATATTGTTTAGCAGTTAAAAGGATGCATTATTGTACAATTGGTTGTAAGTGCAATGGGCAGCATTGACTATGAAAAGTTTGTTAATAAATGAACTGATGTTGTTTCAATGAAAAGGTCAGGGTGATTTGTACAAAATCACAAAAATGATTATGCTGTCCATTGTTCTTACAGCCAATTGTACAATAATGTATCCTTTTAACTGCTAAACAATATGTCATCAACTTGGTCGTATTTCTGAATGGAGCATAAATCTTTAATATCCACATTAATATCTAGTTTTCACAAGTAGTTAGGATTATACAAAATTACTTTTAAATATTGCGTATAAAACTCCAATACTCCTGTTCAGATCAAAGTGCGTTACATTTTTGCACAAGTTATCAAGAATAGGTTCATTAAATATTGTGATTCTTAAAATTTCCAATTTTGGAAGTTTGGGATAAAAGCGCTATGTTTTAAAACTTAGAGTATCCGACTGTGGTAGTAATTTTCAATGAAAAGGTCAGGGTGATTTGTACAAAATCACAAAAATGATTAATAAATGTTGGAAATTATTTACTTCAGTTAGCCTGAGACAAGGACTAACATTGCCCAAAATTGGTGTACTTATGCTACGTATTGTTTTGCAAATAGATGGACAGGTTGAATATTTATTAGCAGAACCTGTACATATTTATATACTGGATTATTGGAATGTGTTTCTTAAGTCATTTTGAAAACTATTTTGCCTCTAATTTCAACACTAGAGATTTGCTTAAAACAACTTAAACAATTGTCCACTTGATCTTTTTAATTTACATTATCTGTTGCCAAGGTTATCTGAATATTTGAATAAAAATAATCTAATTCATTTGGTAAGCAGTGTAATGTCTTCAAATACAATTTTAAATTAATTTAATTATAGCTTTGACAATGTTTATTGTTAAAAGTTCTATCACATGATTAAAAAAAATGACTTACCGGTATTGAAAACTGACTTTTGTTGTTCTCCAATGCACAGTTATTAGATACATTAGATAAACGGCAAGTATAATAACAACACTATAACTCATTTGCTAAGATAGTAATACCAGGATATTACGTTATAAAAGATTGGTAGATGGAAATATTGTCCAGGTAATCATACCAACATTATATTCTTGGGCTCTTTACAAAAGCACAAGCTTATGCATATGCACACAGATATAATGTGATTGGGAGACAAGCAGTGAAATGTCCATTTGGATCGTGGACTGGATCCCAAGAGAAACAATCAGGTGACCATGATGGAGAGTTGGTGCCATCTTGACAATACAATCACTCCACTGACCACTGGCGAGTGTTTTGACCCACCTGGACACTAATGACTTACATTGAGGACCTTACATTATCAGATTGTGCGGTCTGGGTCAACTTTTCTTATACTAGATGGATTATGTCATGCCCGGTTACATTAAGTTATTAGTTGGTCCTTGCGGATTCAACTTCCAATTTTATTTGACCTGTTGCCAATTTGTCCAAATATATATTCTGTGTTCTTTTTTTGGATTAGTGAAAATGCCAATCCATTCTAGTTCTGCTGTTATTGTTATTATATTTGTTTTCATTTTGATCCAAGTAGAGTCTTTCCTAATTATGTGCAAAACGTTGTTTACAATAGCATATTTAATTGATTCCAGCATTTAGCATTTTGAAGAAAGATGATCAAAGTATGCCAGTTAAAAACAAAATATAGTATTGAATATTCAGCTGATCTCCAGCTTCGTACGTTAAGTTATTTATTGTTTATCTTCATTAATGTGGCTGTAATATCGACATTTGTGCGTGCGTAACCCTAACCCTAACCCTAACCTTTACAGAAATGTATGAGAGAACAGACTGGCAAAGACAGACAGACAGAGTGATTTGTTAATTTTTAACCATTAACTAACAGAAACCTTTAATGTGCTAAATTGGTACTTAATAGGCACCAGTGTACATAAACCTTTAATTTGTTAAATTATTACTAAATAGGCATCATTGAGAAGTTTTACAAGTACTTCCAAAACTTTTGGGAGTTTCACGACCTATTCATTGAAAATTTTCAAAGCTTTAATTGAATACTATTAACATGTGTATTTCTGTTATATCAACACCTTTCCTAATATACAGCTTGATATTGCTATAGTGAATGAAGAAGTGTTTTGTTATTTTGCTATATACACAGAAATTTCAGAACAATAGGTTGCATTGTGTGTGTGCTGTCAATAAATATCCAATACATATTCGCTTAGGTCCATCAACTTAAACATTTGCACTGGTTAGTACTGAAAAATTGTCCTTACATTGTTTGCTTTAGGACAAATAATGAGATGTTTCTGTTAACTAGTATCTTACTGTTTAATTACGCTTTAATTGTTACATTTTTCTGTCAATCTCCACAATGTTCGCTTACATTGCAGCTGCCACAAGCATGAAAGTGATGGTTCAGGATTTAGTTTATATATATATATATATATATATATATATATATATATATATATATATATATATATATATATATATATATATATATATATATGTATATATATATATATATATATATATATATCCTGATTGTATGACTAGGCAATATAGTATGCTGTTAATCGAAACGTGGTTTTTACCAAAAATACTGTTCAATCCATTAAATACCATTACGAATTTACTATTCCGCTGCTGGATAGCAAGTGTTTTTTCATGTGAGTAGTAACAAGAATTATCATATTTCATGATAAGCCTGCACAATGGGTAATATATATGTATAACTAGATAAGCGAAATCGTTGCATTATCGTACAACTACAATATATGATAATTTATTTAAATGTATAGGCAACTTTAAATATTCATTATAACAACTATACAATATAGAAAATATTTACAAGTAAATTCGACCTGAGTTTTATCATATCCATCTCATCATCATGCAATCCTAATAAAAGCACCACAAAGTCTTCACTCATTCATTAGGAATATACCGTAATCAATCGTATATTCTAATTCATATGTGTCTTATGTAATATATAAGAAATATAATTACCCGAAGAAAACAAAATATGTCCAGATGTGCTTCCATTATCACTGAACAGGACCACAGTATATTCACCATATTCTGTCAGTTTTACCGTTCTGAAGTGAAGAACCACAATTTGTGCATTTAGCAAAACTTCTTTGTCATAGAATGTGAAAGTGTTGAGAGAAGAGGACAGCAATATCAAAGTATCCGATGTATTTGTAACTTCTACAGTACATGTATTTGCACCCTTGTATAATTTAACTGTTGTTGAAGAAGGATTGCTATAAAATGGAATCTCGATTGTCGCTGATTTGTTGATCATTCCAATAAACATGCTCTTTTTGTTTTCTATAAAAAAGGTTCCTGAAATAAAAAAAACATTATAAAATGTCATATGTATTTATTATTAAATGCAATATTTTGTTAAGTTGCTCTGTTTTATCACCATGGAACCTATATGTAACTAACAAAATAAATGCATACGGAAAGTCAATCTAAAAATATGTCTTAGCATGGTGGATGGGGCATGTTTTTCAAGCAATAAATACAGGCAGTTATCGAGTTGTTCTCTGTTGGACGTAAGCATGTTGTTAAGTTTGCTTGGATGTTATGCATTAGTTTGGTTTTATTTATTATATGGAGGTTTCCTTTAGTAGCAAATAAAGATGGAGGGTTAGGGACTGATACATCCAGATGATATATAATGCAGAGGTGATCTGATGCATGTTTGTGGGATACATAACATGATAACATGATCTAAGTACATATATTTAAATTGGCCCAGACTTTGGTCAGCTGAAGACAGCTATTATGTTGCTGTGACTATACCAGTGGGATGAGGATATTCAACGGAAATGAAAACATGAGAATACATTAAAAAGTTTAACTTGATGGCTGGGTATGTTATATAAAAGATTGGACATGTAATATGTGTTTTATGATGCTACTGGTAGCAACCATAAGGATCAATTGGTTTCCTGCAAAAAGGAAATTTGCACAGCACAATAAACACGTTCATTCTCAATCCACATCTATCGCTTTACTATAATCCACTTGCCACTAAGCATAACTTATATATTAGTTCATACAACATAAATGATATTACTCTGAATACAATGCTATTTAATTAAAAATTATATTTTTGTTATAAAAAGTTATAAAAGTTTAGCTAAAGAAAGATTAAGTCACAAATTATTACTACAATCAAACTCCTATATTGTGGAATGAATAGTGCATATCTCTTTGCAGGAGATATCACATTCAATCCATGATTTATGTAAACTTTGACATTTATAATATACAACTGGTTCCCAATTTCTTCAGCTAGAAAAATAAAACTCTCTGAATTGGAACCTTTGGTTATTTTGAAAATATGATGTAATGAAATTACATGTTTCATCTTTTCACCATATTAGAAAAGTTGTACATGATTTAATTTCAATGTTATTCATAAATTTATAAATTTAAATGACATTTAAGCTCTAGATTATACAAATTCTATTTTAATATATAAAACATAACTGCATTATGTATGAAATAACAACAAGGTTTCATATAATGCCTGTTAGGATTCAAGACATGAATGCATGTAATACTCACCTGTAATCCAAACAGACACCATGTCTTCCATGACTAATTGCCCTGTGCTGTAGTGTGTGATTCCATTACTGGCTTTACATACATAAAATCCAGTATCCTGGTAAGTCACTTTTTCTATAGTAAATGACACCTCACTATTTGAAACTCTTGTTAGCCCCAGTTCCCGGACAATAGTTCTGCTTTCATCAGGTGCCATGTGAATTAATTTGTAAAATCTGTAGTTATCAGGTACACCATTAGCTGTACAGTTAAAAACCACTCTGCCTTCTTTTGAAGTATTTGTTGCCTTCATTGTCAAAACAGGAGGGTCTGTAAGGGACAAAACAGAAAAATTATATATATATATATATATATATATATATATATATATATATATATATATATATATATACATACATACATATATATATATATATATATATATATATATATATATATATATATATATATATATATATATATATATATATATATATATGCTTTATCAACATATACATCCTGAACTGTTCAGCATATTACGTTCACCCTACAAGAAGAGTTACACCACCACCACTAGAAGTTAAAACCTTTGACTTTAAAGTTCTTCCACAAACTTGGTCTATCCGTTTCAGTCTCAAAATTAAAATATTAGGCAAAGAATATTGTTCTTGTTTCCCATTGATATTGACCTTTCTAGTCTAACACCTTCTCCTTCATTAATCGGAGTGTGCATTTCCTAATGTTACACATATCTGACATTTTTCATGTCATGCATTTTCCAGTGCTAGTTGATAGTGATGAATATTTTCTAGTGTTATTTTCCATCATGTGCAATTACTATGGTAGTATTTGTTTATTAATGTATAATGCATATATTTTCTGCTTTGCTGGTTTCATGCCATTTAATTCCTATGTCAGTAATTTTCCAACATGCATTTTCATATGCATTTTTATGGCCGCAAAATCACTGGCTTCTTTCTAATATAAAATGGACAAAATCTGTAGAAGGTATAAATGTTTTATACATTATAGTTGTTATCTAAACTGTCCAAATTTTGTGTTAGATATTAAGGCAAAGATTGTGGAGCATCTATTAGTCATTTGTTAGATGTATTCCTTTCGAGAAAGCGTGAGCTGAAAATATTTCCTCGGGTTGCAAGATGCCCCACAAATCTTCCGCATAATGACAGTAGTCCAGTGATAAATCCTCAGTGAACTGCTTTTTACAGAACAAACTGAACTCTTTTCCATATGATCACATTGTAACGCTTTGTGTGGAAACATGTGACACTGATATGGAGGAATCAAAACACTGTTCTCAATGGTAAAGACAAGCGAAACAGAACGCAGAAGGTGCGGATAAATCTGCGTATAATAGTAAAGATTTTGATTTTGTGCTTGATTCATCTAACTGGTTGACTTTGTTGGTGAGGAAGAACCATTCAAACTTGATATTTTAACTTTTTTCCCACAAACAATATCTTTGGTTAATTATGCTTTGATCTGATTTGAGTCAAAAAACCCAAATGTCAATTAAAACATAGTCTATTTTGACATATCACTCAGAGAGAATTCAACAACAAATGAAGGTTACACCAAACCAAATCCAGAGCTAATAAATCAGTCATGATATTAATGAATACATTCCAAGTCGTACAAATGAAAGAACCATTACTATTAACATACATGACAATATGCATCAGCAAAGAGATTTTGATTAGTGTTAACATGGGCTGCTCTTCTTTATTTGGTACAACAGCAAAAAGCTGAGATTAATAATAATTATGATGATGGTTAACTGCATAAACATTGACTGCATCTTCAGAATAAGCCAATGCCCTAAATTGCAAAGATTACAAAGTGATACAAACCTTTATTTTAATCACTAGTTCTCTGTGAAATAATGAAATGCATGGTCGTGTTATCATAGAAAATGTAGCAACCTCTCATTTGAGCATTGAGCATCCAGTGCAACACCAATGTACATTTGTGACATATGAAATAGAATCGGACAGTTTCTCTCATATTGAGCATTACTCAGGAGATAAGCCAACCCAGATAAAGGAACTACGAAATATACTCCAACTTCAAAATCACCTGTAATAACAGACTTGTAATGTAATAATGAACACGGATGCATTGCCAAAACAAGAGTTGGTTAGAGATAACAATTAGAGTCAGCATAGAGTTCTGATATTCCCAAATTTTGCTATGCTGGACTTAATGGCAAAAATACATAAAATATACTTTATACATTTGTTTCTATAAATGCCAGTCTTTAACTAGAAAGTTACAAATAAACTGTAAAAATTTTATTCAAAATTTTCGGACACATGTTTCCTGCAGAATAGTGGCTCTTCATCAGTGAGTAGGACTGACTCTTATCAACACATTATGAGTTTTATGGATCGGGGATATCACCAACTGAATCTTGTAAAGAGAGTCACACAGGCAAACCTTATTAGGGTATTTTTATTATTATTATTTTATAGTAGTACAACACATTGATGTTCCCTGATTAACAGGTACTGTTATTAAGACTGGCGATTCCTCTTTGCAGTTTTGTGAATGTTTATCTACCTTGCGATCTAACTGAACATTTTAAGGAATTGTTGATTATTTGGTACAAATAAATTCAGTTGTAGAAAATCATAATATTCCAACGTGCCATAGCAAAAAACATGTTAAATGTCCAAATTTGATATTTTTTGTAGGACAAATTAAATTATCAGATAGTAGACTTCATGGCCTTTTCATAATTGTATTTAATTGTATGTTTGTACATAACATTATTCTAAAAGATTTTACAAAAGTTACAATTATATCTAACGAAGGGTGAAATAGGAAGACAACATTAATTACAGACCAATAGCTCTTATGACAATTATTTTAAATTTATTTGTATGCATCATACTACAATGATGTGAATTAACATGCATGATTATAAATTTGGTTTTAAATTAGAAAACAACATTCAACAAACTTATGATTCTATGCCTTTAAAGAAAATGTCAAATATGATGTAGAACATGGCAGTCCTGTGTTTGCATGCATTTTATATACGAGTAAAGCATTTGTTAGGGTTGATCATAGGACACTTTAATCCGACATTCAAATTATTATTGTCTACTTAATTCATATTTTGGTTAACTGGTATGGCAAATAGTTATACTAGCTATGTGCATTGGGGAACTGCAGTAACCAGATCCTTACATGTAACCAATGGGGCAAGGCAGGCAGGTGTTCTTTCTTTCCATTTGTTATTTATAATATACTAGTTAAATCATAACAAAATCAGTATTGCATGGGATCATATTTTAAATCAAATGTGTTTTTTTAAAGCAACTTTAGTTTTTTCTAATCATCTGTAATATATAAAGTCGTTCTATTGCAGGCTTAACACATTAACCCCTGGAGGTTTATGCTGTTATTGCATGAAATGCTTGTAGGAAACACATTTTGGGGACTATTTCTAAATACATCATAATACATCGACTTCCAAGCAATATTCCGTTAGATCAGGGGTGGGCAAATTGCGGCCCACTGGCCAATTGCGGCCCCCAATTGCGGCCCGCCACAAAATTGTTGTGTCCTGTCAAGACATTCAGAAAAACCCGCCTTGAACTGAGATTTGCATCCTGTGCGAGACCGAAAATTCGTCTCGTGTTTTCCATTAGGGCGGCTACGTCAACGTGCATGTGCAGGCAGTGTAGATACGCACTTTTTTGGTTGGTCTGTTTCATTTCAATTTTGTCTTTGCAACAGTAAAATCTATTCATTTCCAAATTAATTGGGTCCATGAAACCTCCAAAAAAGCGTAAAATTGAGGAAAAATCCCGTGTGTTTATTGAAGAATGGAGACACAACTATTTTTTTGGTAATACAGGCAATAAAGCAATGTGTTCACTGTGTCATGAAACGATTGCCGTATTTAAGGAGTACAATTTTGAAACGACACTACAAAATAAAACATAACGAATTTGGCTGCAAACTTTCAGAGGAAGAACGCATGAAAAAAAGCTGCAGACTGTATTACAAAGCTGAAGAAGAAACAAACATTATTTACAAAGCAATCAACACTTCATGATAGTGCTACAGAGGCCAGTTTCATAATAGCCTACAACCTCGCTAAACGCAACAAGCCTTTTTCGGATGACGAGTTTGTTAAGCAGTGTATGGTAGATTGTGCAAGCGTATTGTGTCCTGATGTGAGAAGCAAATTTGAAAACGTTTCATTGTCAAGAAGGACTATAGTGCGCCGCATTGACTCAATCAGTGACGAACTCACAGAACAGCTGAAGACTGCGAGCAAAAATGTTGTTTGATTTTCTTTGGCACTGGATGAGTGCACAGACAAAGAAGACACTGCACAGTTACTCATTTTTATTCATGGAATTAATAAAAATTTTGTCATCACCGAGAAATTAATTGGCCTGGAGTCAATGTACAACCACTGGTCAGGACTTGTTTGAGTGTTGTTACGTGTATTTGATTTGGGCAATTTATTTTTTGTTTTAATTGTTTGTTTGTCAGATTCAAATTTGACATTTTAAGTTTAAGATTCATTCATTGGGAGATATTTTTTTAAAAAATTGGGATGACCTGTGAACACCATGTGTTGACTTCATTTCTGACCTGGCTTCAGAGTTGTAAACAAGCTTTTAAAATGATTGGTTGATTCCAAGGACATTATGGAGCTTTGTTATAAACATCTTTCTTTTTTTAGTTGGGTCATACGTGATTTTTTGAACGTAAATTTTTTCTAAGAGATTCTAGAAGATCATGTGACCCCTTCCTTGTTTACGTAAAACAGGTATATAAATTATGTTTTGGACGAACTATTTAGTAGAAATAGGGCTGTTAGATTATTAATTTGTGTCGTTATGAGTTACATTGTTTTGGAAATTATTTAAATTCGTTTGAATCAAGAGGATTTATTTTTTTATTTATCTGGAAAATAATTGTGCTCATTGAATTCCATTACCAAGAACTGACTTCATCACGTGACATCGTCTTCCATCTTGGATACTTCACTAAGTTTCGAACTTGGAATTATTTGGACATTTTATTACCAGGACTTTTGCAATTTCTCTAGTGGATTATATTTTGAATTATTTTTGGATTAATTTTGGAATTGATTCTTAAAACCGTAAGTTTATTTTTCTTTTCTGGAAAATATTTGTGCTCAAAAAATTGTTTATTAAGTTTTTACAAGCTTGTTATTTTCACTCTTTCTATGTTACTGTTTATTCGAGCCTAAGCACGTAACAGTGTGCTGTAAATTGTGTGGAGAAAAGTGGCTTGTCATGGAAAATAATGGGTCCAGAACATTTACTGGGAAAAATGTGGGTATGGTTAAGCTTTTAAAAAACAAGTTACAAGCACAAGAAACAGACAGTGATGTCTTGTCATTTCATTGCATTTTGCCTCAGGAAAGCCTCTGTAAAGCTGCACTGGACTTAAAGCATGTGGTAGAACATGTTGTAAGTGTGGTGAACACAATCAGAGCAAGGGCACCTGACCATCGACAGTTCAAATCACTGCTTTAGGATATGGAGGCAGAGTATGAAGATGTAATTTACCACAACAGTTTGAGGTGGTTGAGCCTTGTCAAAGTGAAAAAAAGAGTCTGGGCATTGCATCATGAAATTCTCTTATTTCTGGAAATGAAGGGGATTTTTTGTAATTTTGTGACCAAAATGGGATGTGAGGAGTGGAGATATGAGATGTACTTGAGAAATTGAATGAACTGAATGTCATATTGCAGGGAAAGGGGTTGTTTGCACATGAAATGTGGAAGCATGTAAAACCATTCAAAGCAAAACTAGGTCTATTTGCAAGGCAAGCAGTGAGGGCAAGTTTTGTCATTCCCCTTTATTAGGAAAACATAAAGTGCCTGAAAGTGTTTCCGCTAAGAGTAGGGATCATTTGCAGAGTTTGGAGGACGAGAATCTCAACAAGCAACTTCACTCCTGATTTAATATAATTTTTTAAAGTGTGATATGGTACACTTATCTCATGAAACTGATTCTATAATTAAATGTGTATAGCAGCTAGAATGCTAGATGATATGAAATTAGCACAATAAATAAATTGAATAAAACTACCTTCTATTGTTTAATTTGTATTTATTGATTTTTATGTTACAATTTATACTTTTTTCTGAAATTAAATGTAATGTTAACTAATGAATACAATTATTTTAAACGGTGTGGCCCTCCGCTAACCTCCGCTCCCACAAAATGGCCCCTGAGCCGAAACAATTGCATTAGACAAATGGCTAGTTGTGCTAGGGAAAATGTTTTTCATTGGTTACTTTGCTGGCGCATGAGCATAAGGTAAAAAATGGACTTTAATCTTTTTTTTTTAACGGACTCATAGTTTTCGTATGCAGAAGACTCTTTATTCTAAATGTCCACCTTATCCTACCTTTTGCACAGGTTGACCTGTCTGTGTGCGCTTCAGACTGATCTGCCGTAGATCTGAAACCATATAGTATAAAATCTAGACACAAATCTTGGATTCTGACCATGGGCGAATATTGGGTGGAAAAAAGACAGGCCCAAAAACTTAGGTTTTTCTCTCTGTATTTTGTAGTGCAACTAAAACGTCCAGAATATGTGCTATCACTGTAGAGCTACATCTGTTTACCTTTCTATAATACCACCCACTTTAGTGTATCATGCATGACCTTGACGCTACAGACCTTGGAAGTAAGCTACTACCTCATGCCCTGTAAAGTCGTCGCTAAGGGTTACTGTGTTAAGGAAATTGTTCGAGATAAGCATTTGAATTGGACAATGATATCTATAATAAACAAACATTGGTATACCTATAGTCTTTCAAATTCCCTCTTAATGACCATGCTCATATATATGTCAACAGTTATATGTATTTGGGTCATATTTTAAAATCCAGCCAGTCAGTTGATGAAAATATGATGAGATATTACAGATTTCTGTGTATTCAAACATGTTTCTCTACACATTTAGAAATGTTCTTTAAGTATTAAACTTATATTATTCCATTATTATTGCTGTACAGTTTACTGCAATCTTCTGTGGACAATCTTTACTGAATGTATGAAAAGAAAACTATTTATATTGATAGTATTCAGTTTTATTAAGCTTTTCAAGATAGAACAATGTCTCTAAAATATTTGCAAGCTGTATTGCATTCAGTTGTCAAGAAGTAACAACAAAGTATGAGTTTGCAATGATGACAAGAATATCTAATAGTACAATTTTTATATTTTACTAATTTCTGTGGAACTATTAAATTTATTTAAAGTCTCTGATTATAGGTTGATGGAACACATTACTCTTTAAATATTTTAGATCATCTAATTCCCAGCAATGCCAGATTTTCTGTTGTTGTGGATGTGTGTGTATATTTGTACAAAGACACTTATGATCTTTTTGTTTATAATATCTCTATTTTATATTTATAATATAATAATGACCCTATGCAATCGGAAATACAGAATTCTTATTGCATTATTCTTATTTAATATATTAGAATATATGTTTGTATACCAAAATAATTTTTTTCAATTTTCAAGCACTGACAATGACACATGATCTTTGACACAAGTGTATGACATCTTCAGTGTCTTGTAACCATCTTGCAATGTACTAATAAAGTGTTCTGAAACTGTTCTTTGCATTTATGTCACAATGAACTGTTCACTACAAAGTTCTTTCCAGGTCTGTTAGACAGAATTAATTTTACTTTGTGGAAACGAATTTTTTTTTTGTTTCAGCTAAATACCCTTGTTATTTGATCTTTTAACTTTAAATTTGACAGGGTTCTTTCCTGGTTCAAATGCTTGTTAGTTATAAACTATATTAAGAGTAAATGATGTGAACTAGAATTCCTCCAATAAATGATCTCCAGGAAAAGACAGATGGATGTATGTATGCACAGAGAGACAGAAGGCATCATACTAGATTCCCTATGTAGGAACATTTAAGCAGGACCATCCATTGCAGAAACATTGCTGTAACACAATTTACCACAATATCTGATCTGGGAGCAAAGATGAAAGGTCATAACATAATCATTTATATTTAGGACTATCTACATATGGTGAAAATCATTGTAGTGAAATTTCCATCTCAATATGAATATACCTTCAAGAACAGTAGTTAAACATGCTGGTGTCTCGCGCTATTTTCATTAGGACTAATTATATATGAAGTCTGTTAATGAAATTCCCCATTTCAGTTTGATTAACCATTCAGGAAAAGTGGTGAGACAAATATTACACAACTACCAGAACTTTGTACCTGCAAGGAAGAAAAAAGTACTGTATGATGCCAAATTTTACCAGATATATCGCCGGATATTACTTGCGACGAGGGACATTATAATCATGATATGCATATGTTTGTTACCCTGAATATTACTCACTGTCCTATGGATTTAAGCATGATCAATTAATAACTGACACACTGATCGTTTTGGATCTGGTCGAAGAGTGCATGTTCTCCATTTCGTTCCTAAGCCAGAGGGATGAGTGTTAAATTGATATTTCATTTGATATGCGTAGCTTATTGAGTTTGTAATGTCATATCGTATAATGATTCATTTATTATAATGCAGATTTGAAACATTGTGAACTGTGAATTACAAGCTGCTATTAAAGTTTAATGTATCAGCATTTTCCAGAACTCGTTATTACCAGTTATTTTATTGTAACTGACCCATAGAGCTGTCTATATATATGTATGTATGTATGTATGTATGTATGTATGTATGTATGTATGTATGTATGTATGTATGTATGTATGTATGTATGTATGTATGTATGTATGTATGTATGTATGTATGTATGTATGTATGTATATTTGTATGTATGTATGTATGTATGTATGTATGTATGTATGTATGTATGTATGTATGTATGTATGTATGTATTTATGTATGTATGTATGTATGTATGTATGTATGTATGTATGTATGTATGTATGTATGTATGTATGTATGTATGTATGTATGTATGTATGTATGTATGTACATGTGGTGGAGCCACACTGTAGACATAGCTAATTCAGCCGTGCTGTATTCTGTCTGTACATTTGTATACGTATGACTGTACATGTGGTGGATCCATGATAGGTGCGAGTGTCAGATACACAAGTGGCAAATACAAGTGTGGGCCAATCCAACGACTTGGTGAAACTGCGGTATCAGTTTATGAATCGTACGACTGTACAAGGGTCCAGAAGCATATGTTTGTTCCAATTGTTGTTTCAATTAGGTACATTTTCATTTACATGATATTATGTTGAATCTTAGTTGTATTCCAAGAGATTTATGTGAATCTCACTTACAGTGCAGAACATTTGGAACATATATGAATACTGACTCCTTGACATTATTTGAATCTTATCTGTAGGGCAGACGTGAAATTATGTGAATATCTTATAGTGCATATTATTATTTGAAACGTAAATGAAATGCATGAGGTTTATTGAATCTGTTTTTCAGATTGATATCATATATTGGTTTATTTTCAATGTCTGAATGTTTGTATAGAGTGATTGGATCAATCGTATGTTGAGAGTGTGTGAGAATCATTATATTTACACATCATATCCCTTTCTTTTTATGTTCATACATTTCCTTCTTTCACACTATTGAACTATTCATTTAGTCCCAAACCTACTCGGTTTCTATTGTGCGACAACGCCTCTAAATGATAACATGAAATCATAGTAGCTAACTAAAAGCCTCATTCATTTAAAGTAGTCATATAATACAACTGACTGAAGTCAATAAAGCTATGTTTCTGAAACCAGAGTTAGGATAATGGGTAATCACAGGCTGTAAACATTCTAAATACTGCTGAAAATCATTTCCCGAGGATCTCTTCAATGCAAAGTTGAATAATAAAAGTTGATGAACTTTTCCCTGAAAGCTATCTTACAGAAATCAAATGTACTAATATAGTAATGAAATTCATACTGACATTATGATTACTACTGAGATCTTCTTATGTTGGCAATTATGAAGTAGCATTATAAATGTAGTGATATTAAACTAATTTATGTAAGTGGATAAAATTAATACCTACACTGCACAATGAGTTTGATAGAGATATTTCCTGTGGCTCTACTTTCAGTGTTATTAAACCAGCAAGTGTAGTCACCAGCTTTTTCCCTTGTCACCTGTCGGAGTGATAAGGTTTTTCCATTGCTCTCTTGTACTGTTGAACTCCCTTTCATCCATACTTGTGTACAGCTAGGAAAACAATCAGCTGAACAATTTATATCAGGTAGAGATTCCCCCTCCAGTTTTGTATATACAGTTGTGCTTGGTGACAGATATGGAATATCAGGACCATCTGAAAAAGTGTACTGTTTATAATATTTCTTCGTGTTACATACAAAAAAACAAAATAGAAAAATGTATATGAGTACTACTGGGTATCTGAGTATAAAGCTTGTAATAGTGTTGATGATGATGTTTGATGGTTCCAACAGTATATATAAATTGTTATTTTTTCTTCAACCATTAAGAAATTTTGTAAAAGCATCACACAACAACTTAAGACAATCTAAGGTTGTGATTTAAATGTGTAACGTAGCTTGAAATGTTTTTAGTCACTATGATTTTTGCATTATGGCAGTTTATAGTATATCACTGAGTCATCATGCATTCTGCAGACATGTAGAATGATGCCACACCCAGTCACATTATCCTGACACCATGCTGATCAGTCCTAATACTAAATTCTTAAAGCTAAACTAGCAAGGCAGCTATTATTACCATTTTATAAATCTTTGGTATGACTTAATTGGCCAGGGTTCTAAACCTGCAACCTCCCACATCCAAGGTGGATGCTCAAACCACTAAGCCACCAAAGTCATATCACTCTAACCGTACATAGTTTTTCAAAAAAAAAAAAATAATAATAATAATTATAATAATAATAATAATAATACAAATAATAACAAAAGTCGCACAAAAGGGCTGACACTCAACTGAGTAAAAGGTTTTTCCAAAAATTCAAGATAAGACCATACTTTAAATATTGTCAGCATTTCTTTGGTTTCTACATTCATGGTGTTTGATTTTGTGTTTTTGTAGTCATATCATTATAGATATTGTAAATCGATTAAAGCTTCTAAAGATTAGGTGCTGTGCAAAGTCCTCATTATTTTTATTCTTCCGTTAACTGTCAACCTCCATCTCTAATATTCTTCAGTAATACCAACATTATGAAATTAGCTGGTGTCACACATATATTGTATGTCACCTTGGTACCACTTTCATTGGAACAAAGCAGGCATCATTAGAAATGTTTAGTTGAAAACCGCTTGTCAAAATCCATTTAAGCAGATAGTAGTCACAAGATTGTTAAGCAAGTCATATTACAGCCATATGTTCATCCATTAAGGGGATATGATAAAAACTAGATTTTTAAGACAGCTTTGAAGGCAGCAATATTGTAGATATGACTGCCACTTCATTTATGACCAACTAGGTATCATCAGAAGTCTATTTGTGAAAATGCCATTGATAATAAAGTCTGCTATTTGGATACTATTAGAGATAATACTTTTAAGAAATGATTTTCCATTTGCCCAATAATTCTTCAAGATGTTTGTTAGATCTCATTATCCTGTCGGTCAACTACCACCAAAACAAAAATATCATGTGATATTACTTTGTAGTATTCATCGATTGTTGAATGCCTTTTTTTAAAATTCTATAATCAACAGTTTGATCATGTAGATGCTTTGCATGAAAAAAAGTATGTGTAGTTTAAAACATATGATGTGCTAATGTAAAAACATTTGATTTCCTTGTCGAAAGTAGCAGCTATTCAATCAAATAATTCATACAATTGTAACAGTAATGAATCTGGTATACATTTTATATAGGGCAATTAGTAAAAGATCATCAAATGCAAAAGAAAATATTTGAAGGAGAAAAGCATGCAACTTGCACAAAATACAAAACAATATATTTATATGGCATGATTTGCAGTACTGGCATTCGTTTAAAGTACACAATGAAATATATAGTTAATTCGGAGAACGTTTGTGGATACAGACGCATGAATGTAATCGGTTTGTGAAGCATGATTCTACAATTAGCCTTCAACATGCATTTACAATGTAAACCGGCAATAATCATAAGAGTGATATAGATGGCAGCAGTGCCTCTTAGAAGGAAAAAGGACAACATGAGGGGCAGCATAGCCAGCTCCTAGTTGGCAAATATACATTATTGGAAACAGAATGAAAATTGGCAAATTGATTGGGAACAGATCTATATACTTGACAGCAAATAAACATAGCTGCCAACTGAGCAATATGAATAGCAACAGACTGATCAAAAGAGGATGTAGGAGCCAAAGGATATATTTGTTCAATGAATGTCAATTGTTAGATGTGTTTTCTTAATCTTAAACTGTGAGGTTGACAATATATTATAATGCATTTATTTCAATTTCAATTATTTCATGTTATAATAATAATAATAATAATATCATTATGCTACATGAGGAATAGGAGGTCCATTTGTATTTTCCTAACAAGTTCATACATCCTTGGCACAATAAACCCAAAGCAAGAGACATAAAAAGTAGTATAGTGCATGCATACTGTAAGTACTTGTAACAATTTTCATATTTAATGTCTTTTGACACTCAACATTTGATGACACACTTGGGCTGTCATACGACCAACATAAGAAAGAAGTGCCACCTTATGAACATTCAACTTTTCCTGCTCATAAGAAATGCTTTCATTGTTTTGACTAATACTGCACGACAGTTGATTTATATGGACAGCGAAGGGAGTAAAACTAATTTTAATTATGGAATACTTACCTGTCACTATTGATTAGCTAATATATTTTCATGACACAAATATAAGGTCCAAATGATTTAAATACATCCTTCCAGAGTGGAGAAAAAAAAAAAACAGAATGACGCTTTGCACACCATTCTTGGTACAGGGTCATGCACAGAAAGTAGATGTGCCATTATGACAATTATGCAAGACATCAACGTGGGGTGGGATGAGGGTATTTAGCAATGGTGACAGGGTAGAATTTCATACTTAAAATTAGTTTCACCATAAAAAACTATATTTCAATAGCAGCATTTGCTTACCCTATCTCTATTGCATATCACTGTTTCAGTAAGGTTGATGGGCTGATGTCAAACTGATCAAATACAGAAATGAAATGTACTCACTGTAGAGGAGGAGGTCCATTTGTATAGAATGTCTCTATGAGTAACATGAGATGCCATAAGAATGGCACTTATTGGTTCATAAGGTGCTTTGGTTAATGACCAAAGAACACAGGAACGATTCCATCAGGGCACAAGGGAGTAGGAGAATAGGTCTCTGAAGTTAAAAAAAAAACAATAATACAATTGGCAAGATAAAAAAAGAATAATAAAATTGGCAAGATGTTGATCTGAATCAACGATTATGCCCTGCAAGAATTTTAATGTGTTAAAGATGTCATCTTGATAGCCTTTGATAATGGATACTGAAAATCGGTTGGCCTCAGCAAAAGGAAATCAGCAATAAAAGTTACAGAAGGGTGGATAGGGTCAACATGTCTCGTACTGCACCACTTACAGAAAATTCTTCACCTGGCATCTTAAACGTTCTATGTAGAAGCTCTCCTGGATTAAATGATGTAGCTGGTATCTCTGTACAAACACGTGTTCTGGTGGAGAGATCATTTGAGATAATCCAGGCTTGAAGGTAGAGAATGTCTGGGGTGCTGTGGAGAAGGGATCCCGGGTGATGTGACAGGAGAACCTTCCTGTTTGGCAGAGACCTGGGGCAATCTATTAAGTTGTCTAGGAGATCGCTGAACCATGGTTACATGGGCTAAACTGAAGCATGGTTCGAGCAGTGCAAGTTTGGACTCTTTGCAAACATTGTGGTAGCAGTCAGAAAGGTCAAATGCCAAAGGGTTCTAACAAAGGGCAGGATACACGTCATAGGTATGTTTGTTTTTGAGCTTGGTCGCAAACAGGTATATTAGTTGTCTTGTCCAAAACAAAAACAGGGACTATGCAATTTGAGTGATACAGAATCATTCCAGAAAGATGACCTCTTTAGCTTAACCAGCTTGAAGCACCTTTTCTGTTTTTGTGCTGTTTTTCATGATTTATGTGTTTGTTACTATCTATCTTTGTCTACATTATTGCGTTTCATCGTCCATTGGCTGCTCAGTTTGTATGTGTTTCTTCATCTTCTTGTTTCAGAAACAAGAACAATTATAATTTTTTCATCTGTCAAGCTGAACTAATGCAATGTCCTCTGTTGTTTTTAATAAACCACCATCACATGATTGATAGTCAACCTATGCTATGATGGACCCTCATTTACTGCTTTAAATGACCACTCCTTCGGACTAGGATTACATGCGTCATTACTAAAATGTAAACGAAACCAAAAAAGTAACATTGTTTCAGAGCTGGCCGGCGTAGTACAGGAAGAAGAATTCCAGTTATCTTCCTTTCGCCTGTCCAGCTAAACAATTTAAAAATTCGGCTATTAATGTAGATAACCATGTGCAAATCACTATTAAGTCGCCAACCTTTGTATCAACTATCCCAAATATATCAGTGAGTATTACATTGTTCAAAGCCCAATCAGTAGGACCACTGGAAAAGCAGACATAAATAGTTCATTTTATCAACGATCAGATTATTGACATCTCTTTCTAACAGAAACATGGCTAAAAAATCAGGCGATGAGCCCAAGTTTACGGTTCTAACACCCATCTGTTACTTTATCATCTCATTTTCCCGCCACTCTCGCTGAGGTGGAATTGTCGTACTCACAAAGAAATACACGATAAAACATCTTAAGCACACCACAACTTGAAATTTATACCACATAACGTTTGAACTAGTTATGGTAACACTCACACTGCAACAAAGATCAGTCTATTTTGTTTTGCCTCTACCACTCTTCTCCTACTAGAGTAGACAAGCTGACATTTGGAGCAGTTTCCGAAACTCATGGATTATGAAAAATTGATAGGTGGCAACCTGATTATTCTTGGAGACTTCAACTTTCACTTTCACTGTCATTGAAACCCATAACCATCAAAACTCTTAGATTCCATTCATGTTCTTAACCTTAAACAGTAAGTTAAGCAACACACCCACAAACATGGTCACATTTTAGACTGGATTCTTCATAGACTTGATGATGCTATTATAAATGCACCCTTGTATCCAACAAACTTGCATCAGATCACCTCTGTATTATATGCCATCTGGACATATCAGTCCCTAACCCTCCACCTTTCTTTGCTACAAAGAGAAATCTCCCTATGATAAATAGAACCAAACTATTCCACGACATCCAAACAAACCAAACAACATCCTTACCTCATACAGCAGAACAACTAGGTAACTGCCTGCGTTCATTGCTGGGAACACATATCACAACCACCAAGAGCAGAGTATCAATTCAAAAGTGTTCTCCATGATAGATATAGCCGTGTTAGAGACAAGCTTTGCACTGCTGAAGAGACCACTGTAAAGCAGATAATCTTTGACTTTCCACCAGACTCACTATTCATAAAAAAGCTATAAAGCAGCTGAGAAAAACGTCACAAAAATAATCCATTTTGCCACATTATTGCACCACAGTATTAAGATTACAAAGTGTTCGAGCTATTAAAAGCTCTTCGAGATTACTAAGAATCTAATTGTTATGAACAAATGTACATCACCTCCAACTACCTTCTCTGGAGTAGGCCTTCGTATTCGTTTTGCAAATTTCCTCCGTGACAATGTACAAAACATTAAAGATAATCTTGACAACACAATTTCAATTGACTCGTCGTCACCATACAGTTGTGATACAGAATTTCAAAGACAACCTTTAGCAGCATTTGAACCAGTCTCTATGGATTTAGTAAGGAACATTGTTTTTATGAAGAGTGCACCAAAGTCACGTGGACTCGATTCAATTCCAACATCACTACTGCTTGAGTGCTTAGATCCAATATTGTCTTCAAACACTGATGTTATTAATACCTCTCTCTCATCCGGGGAATTCCCATCATTTTTTCAAAACTGCCATTATAAAGCCTTTGCTGCAGAAAGCAACACTCTACCATAAAAATTTAAAGAACTACAGACCAGTTTCTAATCTCACGTTTATATAAAAAAGCTTAGAAAATTTTGCTCTAAACCAACTTCTATCTCATCTGAATTCAAGCAGTCTTTTAGCAATGTACAGTCTGTATATCGCCCTTGCCACAGTACTGAAACTACTCTTCTGAAAGTAGTTACATTCCCTCTGCTTTGGACAGGGAAAATATTACAGTCCTCACCCATCTTGATTTGCCTGCAGCACATGAGACAATAGACCACGATATATTACTTCACGGTCTCCAGCATGTATTTGGCATACACAATTCAGCGTTACTGTGGTTCAAGTCCTACTTATTAAACAGTACTCACACTGTATCTGCAAATTGAGTACACTCCAGCGGAGTTAATCTATGTTGTGGTGTTCCTCAGGATCATATTGTTGGACCTGTTGTCTTCATTATATACACTCAGCCGATCTCAAGTGTCATATACAATCATCCAGTGTCTCACCAATTGTATTCTGATCACACCCAAATATACAGATTTAACCACAGAACTGAAGTTGATGCTACCATCCATGGAGTAGAGAGGTGTATTTCTGATGTGAAACCATGGAGGCCATGTAAAAAGCTGCCAAGGAATAATATAACTGAGGCAATTATGCTCACAACACAGACATTCACAGTCATATCCTTTACCTCAAATATTAATTATCAGTAACACCAACATTAAATTCATTAAATCAGTATCAAACCAAGGTGTTACTCTAGACAGTACTCTCACATTTCACCAACATGTCATGAACATATGCAAGGTTGCATATCTTGTGCTGAGACACATCAGCTCCAGTCGCAAATATCACTAAGTTGATGCCACTGAAACACGTGTCTGTTTATTAGTACGTTCAGGACGGGACTATTGTAGCTCAATTATTGCTGATTTGTTTCAATATCTACTCCAGAAACTACAAAAAGTTCAAAACACAGCTTAGAGTACCATGATGTGAGCACACCTCCCCGCTGCTCTGTGCCTTACACTGGTTATCCAATCAATTAAGAGTCAAGCAGAAACTTTTTCCTCTGTGCTACGTTTCACGGACGAACTCCAGTTCAACCTACATATCTGTCCTCACCCATGTGTTCACTCATCAAGATATGCTCCTCTTCTGATAATCGTATATTCATTATAACCATTATGAAAACAAAGTGATATGAACAACGTTCTTTTGCATACCAGGACCCAGAAACAGTGAATGAATTGCCCATTGAAATTAAACACAAAGACACAGTGATCCTATTCAAGAGTAATTTTAAAACCAACCTTTCTCAACTGCAAGATGAAACGTAATGACATAATAATGTTTTCCACCTTCAATATTATCAACATTTTTATATTTTCTAATTTCATGGTGTCTTTTTTGTAGTCATATCATTACAGATGTTGTACAGAAGCTTAGAGCTTCCAAAGATTTAGTGCTATACAATGTCCTCATTATTATTTGTATTATTATTATTATTATTATTATTATTATTATTATTATTGACATACTGTTCGCTAATATGTTCTTCTATGTACTTAGATTGTGACATTCTTTGATACTGCCCAGATAAAATGGTTACATACATCCACATGAAGAGATGGGGCATCTGTGTTTCCTTGATATTATAGGTACGGTATGACATAGATGTTGTCGGAGGTGACCACGACACATCGACTCTTACTTAGGAAAATGGACCCATGCAATACCAGAAATAATGCTTTAATTTCTAGGTTCATGTTGAGGAGACAAGTCCAGGAACCGTAGAGAATTATGGTCAGATAAACAATATCAGACACATATAGAGGTTTATTCCCAAGTTTTGAATTCAGGGGTGGAATGATTTTTCATCACCCTGACTTGAGCATGCAAATTAGCGAAACTTTGATGAACAAATTTCCTTTGTTTTATGTTTGAATATGCACATAATTTCATTGCATCAGTCCTTTCACTTTAACACCTTTCATATTATTCTTGTACCACGGTCATTGTTAGCATTTCTTGGGAGATCATTGCCAAGGTTATATTTATGGCAGTCTTCAATCCCCATCATTATTGGTCTTAGCATCTATGGATATGGTATTTTTATAAGGATCCAGATTTCACCTGGAGTCGGCCTGAATTTTCCTCAGAATGAAAATTAAACATCAATAAATTCTTATTGTTAGCAAAAATGTATTTGACAAAAAGACAAAGGTCACTGATATTGCTTGATGCATTTTAGATATTTTTTTTATGAATGGATTTAAGTTAGCCATGACATTAAGAACTTCATCATAAAAATGTAGGTGGAGGCAAACTAATTATGCATTATGTACCTACCAATATACTACTTAGCTGTCTAATTTCATGCCAAAATATATCATCCGTATGAAATGAATACATCCTTCCAGAGTGCAGAAATGCCAGAATGACCCTTTGCACACAACTCTGCCACAAGCCATGCGCAGAAAGTAGATGTGTTATTATGTAATCTTTTCACACATGACAATTATGCAAGACATTATAGCAGTGTGGAGGAGGGTATTTAGCAATAGTTACAAGTAAGTATTGCTAATTAAAATTAGTTTTACCACAAATAACTACATTTTAATAGCAGCAATTATTTAACCTGTCTCTGTTGCTTTGCTGAATTTGTCAGTTAGGCAGGTAGGATTATGTCAAACTGATCAAAACCAAAATTTTAATGTACTCACCAGAAAGGAAGATGTACACTTCTATAGAATGTTGGTGTCTGTCTCATAACATACTGTGCCATAACAATTAGGCAGAGAAAAGCAATGCCTGCGCTTTGTTGTGCTAATGAGTGGATATCAAAAGAGGAAATGGTATTATAAGAGAGTCAAAGAGCTACCATCATAATATTCCCCAGAGAGGAATAAAGAAAATAGACCCACGATGTAGCAGTGAGAGACTCATTTGATTGTCGTCACAATCAACTTAAATGAATGTGGCAGCTGCAATGTCAATGAAACTTTTAATAGGGGGAAAAAATACATTTAATTCATTTTATTTTTCCTTCGGAGACATTAAGATAGAATCCATGAGTACACACTAGGGAAGAAACGTCTTGATCATCCCATGTGCAAAAACTGAGTCTAGAAATCTCCATTGTAAAGGGATAGCCCGCGTCAATTGACAAAGTAAGAATTTCACTCTTTCGTCTCGCTGAGACAAGGGTGAGAAGGGATAGTTTTTAGTGTGAAATCTAAAAAGGAAACTTCAATCATTGGTTCATAAGGTGCTTTGGTTAATAAACAAAGAACGCAGGAAAGATTCCATCTGGGCAGAAAGGAGTGAGAGACTGGTCTCTGAAGCTCAAAAAACGTTATAAGATCGAATACCCCCTCAATAGTTCATTTTGACCTGAATTTGGAGACCTCAAATTGTGACATTCTATGAATCTACCCAGATGAAAGGGTTCCAGACTTCCTTGTCATTTTTGGTAGGCTATGACAGATGAATTGTCTGAGGAGACCATGACATATTGGCCCCTTATTAGATCGATGCACCCATGCAATGCTAGATATACTGCTTTCATTTCTAGGTTGTTGATATGGAGTGAAAATTCTCTTTAAGTCCAGGAACCATGTTTAATTATGCGGCTCTAATTTTCGTTCCCGAGCCTGAATCTGATACAAATGGGAATCAGGTGCATGCATGTGGACCCCATCAGGAACCTCGATTCATCCATCAAAACAAATGGTGGTTATAAACTGGTCCTATAGGGATCATGTTCATAGATAATCTCTGAGATCTGCCACCTCCCCAGGACAAGGAACTGTACATGATGCATGTGAAGACGTTCTAATTTGTCAGAGGCATTACAAGTTCCAAGTCGGGACAGATAAAGGATACAACAGTTTTTGCTCGTAGTGTCCCTAAGAAAGCTAGGATTTTGACCTAATCCCAGAGAAGCTGCACCAAGTTTTGGATCAAGAGGAAATTCGTCACATGGTCCGGTGATTTAATGAGTTCTAACTTTTTGAGGTTGGGTAGGAGTCCTAATTGAGTTATGGTGAACCAAGAGCAGAACAGATTTTGATGAAGGGACTCAGAATGAACATCAACCCGTCGTCGAAATACTAGAGAATCAATGATCCCTGTATTCGAAAGATCACCATAGATCACCATAACCCGGGTGAAGACTCTGGTTGGATGCAGCAGAGATTCCAAACAGCAGAACCTACAATTTAAAAACTTAATGTACTAGGCAAACCAACAAAGATATTTGCAGAGTGGAGGAAATATGTGGATGCTTATATATGCATCCTGAAGGTCAATTGAGACTACCTAATTGGATAGACATGGTTTGTTCTAGACTGAGGAGGTTTCCTCCATCTTGAAAGGTTTCCTCCAAAAGAAACTGGTTGAGCAGGAAAAGATCAACAATTATTCAAAATGTCCTGTTTTGCTTGGTGATCAGGAAGATTTTGGAGAGGAACGCAGGAGACTGAATATTCAACATCCTCTCCATTGCACTTTCTGCAAAACAGGTGCGACCTCTTAGCTGCATTCAATCAGACTAGACTGGAGAAATAAATTTGGATTTCTTGATAATGATGATTGTTTCCGAAACTGGAGATGATAACCCTTGTTTACAATGGCGTGTTCACACCCATTGTCCGTGATGCTTGACCAAGCATCTAAGAAAAGGCCTATGCAAGCACCTACTGGAATGTTTCGGAAGGTGATGGGGGATAATTCGCTATGGCTGCCCGCCTCATGCCATGGTAGGAAAAAAAGGCGGGTTAGAAAAATGTCTTCTCGGATATGCAGCGGCCTGAGTGCCGTGGACCTGATGAGGGAGGAGGTGGTCTAGCAAAAAGTTGTGTATTTGACTGGAGTTATCTCTGCTGAAATATTAGGCAGATGGTCCCTGAGAATGATTTGGCTGACACTGTTTCCTGAGCGACTGTGATGGAAAATGGAATGGTGGGTATCGAGTAAGCATTGGGAAGCCATGATAGCAATAAAGCCACCAAAGATGGTCTCAGCTTTTAGAGGATCAGAACTTAGAATGCCTTTACTCTGTGCTTCAGCAATACATTTGATAAATCCAATGCAGTGTCATGGTGGATGTGCTGAAATTATATTGCTTCAGGTAACTGGGTTTTCTGTTCCATGACATTAATTGTTTTGATAGACTACGTGCCCAGTTACACTAGGAAATAATGGGTCTCAATGTAGGAGGTACAGCCCACCCTCTACGTGCAATAGTTTACACTTGTGAAAACATTCCTGATATATCCTCAAAAAAAGATGAATGTGGGAGAAGTAAGAAGTCTGGTTGATTTGGTAGACTGATGATCTCTTCCAAAC
Organism: Unio pictorum; assembly: GCA_030141615.1. Taxonomy (NCBI): domain Eukaryota; kingdom Metazoa; phylum Mollusca; class Bivalvia; order Unionida; family Unionidae; genus Unio; species Unio pictorum. Next base: position 2,709,542 of record JARLTB010000014.1, on the reverse strand, counting down.
TGGAAAAGGTCTGTATGGACTGTATGCAAGATGATTTAGGGAACAAATCAGAGGGTTAGAGATGGTAAACCTTGTTTACTGCATTAATAAAGGACCAAAAGTATTTTCCCTCATCTTCCTGTGTCGTTGCCATACTGCTTCTCTCTACTCGCTGGAGTCAACGAGGATGGAAAGAGCATCGGCATCCTGCTAGTCAAGGACTAGCAGAGTGGTTGGTTATCACTCTCTCCCTTGATAGAAGTGGCATAAGAGTACCTGGTGCTCTAATTCATGATTCAACATCGAGATAAGCCAAGAACGACTATTCTCGATGACCTGCAACCTTTTGAAAGGAAACCACTTGAAGTGATGATGGTGGGATACGAGTTGAGCATAATGAACCAAGTTTCCTGAGTTGGATAGAGACTTGGAATGATAGTGACATTCAAAATGGGATAAATGCTTTTGCATTGAGCAGCAGGGAGGGCAAATCGGACAACCTTTTATAGAGGCGTCCATTTGGCTAACTAAGGCTTCCTCCAAAATCGTAAAAACAGTGTCTATTTAGCAAATCAAGGCTTCCACCAAAATCGTGAAAAAAAGTTTTTTTGGGGGACGCAAGGTCGTTATCGCACCCTCCCTGCTGCTATTGGGTTAAAAATCCTTTTAGGATTTCAACCGAATATTTGATCAAGTCCGACAAGGTATCTTAATCTAGGATCATGCAAATTTATCGTTACAAATCCATGTGGGATTGACAGAGCGTGACTAAAGAAATTTCTAAAGAGATTGTAATTCATATCACCGTTACACCAAGTTTGCCAAATATTTTGTAGCGTATGTGTGTCAACTCTGTTGAATACAGCAAGAATATTGCAGTTATCTCTGATCACTTTTGGTATTTGGGTGTATCGTTGAGTAGCATATATCACATTGGTATTTTTATGTCTGCCTCTGGAAAATATCCTAGCGGGATTCTTTTGATTGTCTAACATGACATGATCATAGACGACCAAATTGTTAATACTTTCATCAATATCATCAAAACTTGGTGCATCCTCGATATCAGTTATAAACCGAATAATATCCTCATCGATTTCCGATTTTGCTTTCTCGTTAAAATCCTTTAACACCTTGTAAAATCGCTGATCGTCTACACTCAGGGCTACTAAATACATCTTATCCCATTTCATCTATTTCGTTATCAAATTAAGTAGCAGTTGTGTCTTGCCACTTCGATATGATCCGATTATAATCATGCGAATATAATTCGGTAGCGCTTCATGATGCTTAACTGGTTTTCGAGTTTATGTCGGAGAAAAATCAATTACATTCATATTATTATAAATAAATTATGGATCTATATTGTGTGAAATGTAAGAAGCGTACTGGCACAGATGATTTAACGACGATTACAACTAAAAATAACAGATCAGCACTTGATGGTAAGTGTGTACAATGTGATACAAAACAAAATTAGATTTGTTTCCCTTCATGAAATCAAGGATTTAAAAATAAACGAGGAGGTGATATTGCAGCCAGGTTAGTAAAATTACCAGGAACATCATGGGCAAAATATCCGGGAGAAAACACCTTCCAGGATATAGTTATTGTGGACCGGGGACCAGACTCAATATCCGACTCGGTCCTCTGCACTGTAAAAATCTATTACAAGTTGATCCTGGCAAGGAATTTCAGGGTGCAGTGTTATCAACATTGAAGCATCATAATGTCACCATCAGACAAGGACATACTACACTATATCGCAATTAGGCAATTGTTGAACGATTTAATCTGACACTTGCTGAGCGGTTATTTGGATATCAATACGTGAATGAATTTGTTCAGGATAAATTATCTCATCAATGGGTTAAGAGATTACCAGGCGTGATTATCGCGCTGAATAATGAGATTACTCGAACAATTAATATGAAACCTGACAACACGATTAAAAAAAGTATATTCCCTTAAAACCACAAAATGATTTTTCAACACAACCAATACTCGGTAATTTCACTATTCGGTATTTATATGAACCAGGAGAGCTCAAAGGTGGCAAGAAAAGAGCTACTGATCCTATTTGGAGTGTTTCTGCACATAAAATATCTAGTATAACAAGATCTATAGGTAGACCGCCAGTCTATAGGTTGGATTCAACTGCTCCTCAGCGCGGATTTACTAGTGAAAAACTACAAGTGATACCCGAGGAAACTCAATTACCACCACAAGGTCTTAACTAGCACCCCTTCTTGTGTTGCACTCAAGGCAAGTTAGCATCACATTATCTCTGGTATGATCAATACTGCTATGTTTTCTGTCTACGGTAAAATGGAGAGGATCTTTATCCGACCAACACCAACGCATTATACAATTGCAATTCGCGCAGCGATTATTCTGTTGTTGTTTCAGTTTGATTATAAATTCGGCATCAATATCAAATTTTCTGCTATTTTTTTTATCCTGCTGTTTATAACCAGAGAGTATGATTTCTGATTATATCATCACTGACAATATCACTTATTGTAGTGTCATTATAGTCTAAAACAACTCTTCGAAGTTGATGTATTCTTCATACTCTGGACACCGCAAGAAAACTAAATTCGATCACTCGATGTGATTATCTATGATCCAAACAATTGTATCGGATATAGTCAATCCCTGCGAAGAATGTATCGTCACTGCGTATCCTAACTTCCATGGGGATTTATCAGCGCGCAATGCATCTTCGACGACATTGATATCAACTAACACAATATCATTTAACACTAAATTCTGCTTTTCACTTTGTCCTGGAATATCTACTTCGATATTTTATCTTTGTGTATCCTTGGGTCTATAACACAGTGGCACTGAAAGTGTTGCAAATTTTTCTTTATGCGTGTTAAATAACTTCATCTAAAGGGTATCTCTGACTATCTTTATACTTGCCACTATCAAATCATTTGGTCTCCACGCTTCCCAGAAATCATTTAATGGAGTTTCCGAAATTATTTCACGTGCTATTTCACATTGGATTCTATCGGGTTGTAATCTGATTAGTTTCTTGAACTCGCGTAATTCACTATCAAGTGCTCTATGATCAGTACTAATTTCTTCATAATAGTCTACAAAATTCTTTAGCCAATCATGAGGGGATAAACCGAGAAATGGTGGTGGTTGACCATGATCGCCACACATTATCACTTTTGTATTCACTAGCAATAGCCAATCAAGAAACTGTTGCAATACATCTAACGACACTGTGCATATCTCATCCCAAATAATGATTTCAGGAATATATTTTTCGCCCATACTATCAGGAGTCCATTCATCGACTTTCCATCGAAAGAAACTATGATAAGTGTAAGCATTAATTCCTCGTTGTTTCATCTCCCTGACTATTGTTCTACTTACAAGTATCAATTCGTTTGGTCTCCACGTTTCTCAGAAATCATTCATTGGAGTTTCCGAAATTATTTTACGCGCTATTTCACACTGGATTCTATCCGGTTGTAATCTAATTAGTTTCTTAAAATCTTTTAATTTTTCATCAAGTGATCTATGATTGGTATCAATTTCTTCATAATAGTCAACAAAACCCTTTAGCCATTCATGTGGGGATGCACCGACAAATGGTGGTGGTTGGCCGTGATCACCGCACATGACGATTTTTGTATTTTTCAATAACAACCACTCAAGAAATATTTTTAATACATCTTCTGACACTGTGTCTATTTCATCCCAAATGATAATTTCAGGAATCAATTTCTCTCCCATACGCTCATGAGTCCATTCATCTCCCTTCCATCGGAAAAAGCTGTGATAAGTGCAGGCATTTACCCCTCTCTGTATCATTTCTCTTGCAAGTCTATGAGTTGGTGTTAGCACAATCATATTTGGATTGGAAACGCGAAATAACTCAATTGCCCGAGTTGTTTTTCCTGACCCACCACAACCGTTGAAATAAACTGTTTTATATCTACAGATTGGATCAGAAATCGGTGGTGCATTAGAAAATTCTGAACACTGATTGCTTTCTAAATAATTATTTTCAATTGTAACATCTGCTGATTGAGTATAATCATGAAGCATTTCCTTCTTAATTCTCCATGACCCCCAATTCTCGTTGCCAGTAGCCTTAAAATCAGCCATTTTGCTATTTATGTAAAATGAATCAGTGGCAACTCTAACTGCGGTGGTAGGAAATCTATTTATCATTGAAAACAGATTAATAGAAGCATAACCAAGCACAGAAGCTCTCAAATGTGTGTACTGCGGATTGTACCCATCGTTGTAGGTAACAATTGTACCCAATTTGGTTCCATCGGACATAAATGCGTCCTTACGATTTACATATAGGCCCTTATTCGTTAAATCCGCGATTACAAAATCGTATTCATCATTGTCTATAATCAATCGTGAAGAATATCTTGTATTATCGTATTTACCACCCTGGGTGAATTTACCGATTATTCTTCTACTGAGATCTTTTGCTTCGTTGTTTCTGATTTCAAATAACTGTTTGGACCAATTCATGATTTGTTGTTCATTAAAATCAGGAAACAGTTTTCGCTGTTCACTAATTATTTTTTCTAGATCAGGTTGTGGTAACCAGACTGATTTCTGTGCTCGATAGGATATAATTGCTTCACTGACAATTAATGATTTTAACATCTTACAATCAAGCATATACCGTAATAACACTATTGGCATCAAGTGTTTTTCAGACATGTGTTTACCAATTCAAAGATAACTACACGGATGAAGTCCTTCAGCCATTTCAAATGATACTACACAAGCGAATCCTGTTAAATCAAAATCAGGCAGTGGTCCATTAATAGCAACACGGGTCATTTCGTGTGTGGGGTGTCCAAATCGTTTAAAATATTTCTCGCATTCTCCATACCCGAGAAAACTTCCTGGATAACACACAATCATATCAACGGAAATAACGGTTTCAGGGTCGTATTTTCTTTTCCATAACCCTCCATGGCTGTATTCAAGACAGGACAATCTGACATCTGATAAAATCTCACTTCGTGTTGGTTTCCACGCGTTTTTCTTTCTAGCAAAATGTGCTGCAATTGATGGCACTGTAAAACTGTTTGCTAATAATTGATCGTTGTCTTCCCCTTCCAGTGAAAACTCACTAGCTAGTTGTTTCATTTGATTATGCAGCTCTTCAGTACGGTACAATTCTCCGTTGGGCCTTACAAACTGATCAAATTTGCATTCCTCGTCTGAAGTACTATGAAACAGCCACATTGACACAGGATCGTTTTTACTCAAATGGTAAATAGCATCAAATAATTTCTGCTCTGAAAAAAACTCTTCGGTTTTGGGGATATATTTTACGGTTATATCCCGTGGGAATATTGTTAATGCAGATGACCACGCGTGTTCATTATGATCAATAATTTCAATTGGAGCTCCCTGTGATTTATATTTCGATTCGTATAATACTTCACCGGTGATTGTTCTTACCGATATTGGAAATCTCAATGATGTTTCTAATTTGGTTATATCCTGAATTGTTGCCCCATGCTTTTTTACCGTTAACTCCCATTCGGTTATTTTTTTTCGTCTTAGATCAGTTAGTTTATTTCCCCGGGACGCATTTGTGAAGTGTTATATTATTCGTTCTGCTACACAATTGAGCCCTGTCGAATATTTCATGGGTGCTAGTTTTGCAATATCAGGTTTTTCATTGAACGGATATATCCCGTAAACAACTGCTGTTACAGGATAAGATCTTTCGTAGTAGGGTTTATCAATTCCAGTCAAAATTCCTGGTTTTGAATCCTGATTCACGGTGATAGTTTTTTTATCTTTCAAGATGGGTTCAAACTTATCCCTAATAATCCATTTTCCATCATCACGGATAATAAATTTGATTCGAAAAAAATTTCTTTCTTTCCCAAGACGTGAAATAATCACTGCTGCTTTTTCATCATTCATGGTAGCGTCAACAACACCATCAATTCGAAATGTTGACCAACAATAAGATGCTCCATCACGCTTGAATTCATTAAAACAGTCTCTGATTTTACTAATCATGGCTTTATCAAAAATTTTATTCTTTGGTGTATCAGAAACTATATCAAGATTGAATTGAGCATCTTTCCAGGGTAATCTCTTGTTACGTTTTTTGGGTCTATCGAGATTAAATTTAGGATTAATTTTCAATAATCTCTTAAACTCCTTCATATTTCCGTCTATTGGACGTTTTTTGGGTCTATCAATATTAAATTTAGGATTAATTTTCAATAATCTCTTAAACTCCTTCATATTTCCGTCTACTAGACGTTTGGGTTTAATTTTGTTACGTTTTTTGGGTTTATCGAGATTAAATTTAGGATTAATTTTCAATAATCTCTTAAACTCCTTCATATTTCCGTCTATTGGACGTTTTTTGGGTCTATCGAGATTAAATTTAGGATTAATTTTCAATAATCTCTTAAACTCTCTATCAGTATTGAATTTAGCATTTTTCGAAGGCAATCTCCTTAACTCCTTCATGCTATAATTAAAACAAGCATTTAAATGAAAGATTTATGTATAATGAATCACTGCAAATGGCTTATGATTGGATCAGTAACCCCGTGTAACAAATCATGCAGAAATGAGTTCTGTGGGTATCATATGCAGAGTTTTCGACGTGGAAGCCTTGGTCCGTTACCTTGTATTCGATGTGGGGTTGGGGTCAGGGGAAAATCGCAGTTGTGTCTGAATTGCGGTGGTAAACGATACAGGGAATTTAAGCGTTATTATGATAAAAGAATAAAAAATGAACAATCAATCAGAAATTTTGACCCTGATAAAGTCCCTGACACTGACAACGTCCCTGACAAAAACATAAGAACCCCTCAAGACTACATTGAAAGATTCATTATTGAACCAAACAATAAATTAGACAAACAATAGTATTATGTATATAAATGAACCAAGAATTCAGACAGCATCCCTTGATTACAAATTATGAAGCATCCAGTGATGGTATTGTCAGACACTGCATTTTGAAGAAACCAGTTGGTGCTGTGAATAATCAAGGGTATTTGAAGTTTCGCGCTGGAAAGAAATTGTATCTCAATCATCGTTTCGTGTATGAATGTTTTTATGGATTGATCAATGATGGTTTTGTTATCGATCATATCGATTATAATCCGAAGAATAATTCTGTATCAAATCTGCAAGCTATCACACAAAGTGAGAATACCAAACGAGGAAGGACTGGGAAATACTCGAAAAAAGCGAGACCAGTAAAATCATTGAATACAACAACTAATGAAGAAAAAATATTTTCATCTATGAATGAAGCCGGTAGGCATTTCGATATTTGTAGAACCTCAGTACGATTCGTTGCAGAGGGGATTTATCGATCGGCGATTTCAAAAAAGACCGAACAAAAAGTTCAATTTAGTTACGTCTAATGCGTCATATTTTTTCAATTAGAGATATGTCATTGTTATAGAATAATGAATTCTGAAAACATGAGTAGCATCATAGTTGAAATAGCAAAATTGAAAAGTCATGATATCAAACTATCAGATGGGTTAAATCCTGATCAAATCATGTCTGATTTTCAGGATATAGAATACGGAGTAAACACTAACAAATATATGCTACCAAAGAAATCTGCACTCATCAAAAGAATTCTGAATTCTATTAGAGACTCTCTTGCATTTTCAAGTGACATCAGTGTGTTTGTCCCGTTATATACTATCGTAGAACGAATACGAAAAGAATTAGGTAACGAATACGAATTGAAAAAAGAAGTCAACTCTAGAATTAGAAACATACGAGCATTAATTCAAGAAAATTGATTACCCGACCCCTTTATCATTGTTTGATTGCCCGACCATTATCATTTTTTGATTGCCCGACCATTATCATTTTGTTTAGCCGACCTTCAAGGGGAATGTCAAAAATCGATGGACGATGTGTCAGATTGATAATAAATAGAATGGCGAAACTATCAGTATTATTTATTTTATATACAATTATGATACTTTCGCCACACCTGATAGGATGAAATAACACTTCCATGACTGTGTTAAAAATCACCCGACATGTCATTGATGAGGGAAGTGTGATATTAATTATTTTTATAAGGATTTCCACACTTCCATCAAACCTGATAACACCCTTAAAACAACAAAATAACGCTTCCATGATCGTGTTAAAAATCATCTGACATGTCTGACATGTAACAAAAAGAAATGTTGAAAGTGTCAGTATTATTTATTTTATATACAATTTGGACACGTTCAACATCAATGGTAACGCCGTTAAAACAACAAAATAACGCTTCCATGACCGTGTTAAAAATCACCCGACATGTCATTGATGTCAAAAAAGTGGGAAAAGTGTGGTATTAATTGTTTTACAATTGAAAAATTGTTTCTGATTTCAAATAATGGTCAAAAAAGCATTAACAACCCGATTGGCTCGTCAACGATTAGATGCAATTAGGAGATTTGTACCAATTCGTGACTCTGTCAGGAATAAACTGCAACAACGACAGAGTCTTCAGACTGATTTTGCTTTGGGGTCTGAAGAATTGTTTAAACCAGTAACCACAGAAACGTACGGGGTAGAGCGTGCTATACGGGGAGATGTTCCCGAGACGGGGAAATCTGTTATCGGTGAACTTGAAAAAATAGCAGCGAAAACTGAACAAACAAAACAAATGGAATCAAAAAAGAACAGTAGATAATTTAAGCGAGAGATTTAACGAGGAAATGTTAGCAGAAATTGATAGGACTGATCCAGCAGAAATTCCTACGCTTGTTGTTACGTCTTATGAAAACAGAAAAAAATGGTTGAAACCAGAACATCACAAATTTGTTAGAAGTATAACCCAATGGGCTGATATATTTTACAAAATCAAAACTAAAACAAGTCAAATTAAGACAAAGTGCATCATACATTGAATATATCAATGCGGTGGGTACGAAGAGTTTAAACTACAACAAAAAACGCCAAAATTGCAAAGAAAGCGACAGAAACCTGTGAAGAAAATACCTTTCTCTCCTAAACAACAACAAATATCACGTGATGATGATGATGATGATGATGTTTATTTACAAGAAACGAATTTATAAAAACTAGATGAAGCAACTGGTTATAGCGGAAGTGGATTAGGAAGCCCAAGTAGGGTATGTCCTGAAAGTGTTATCAATGATATATCACGATTAGAAGTTCTCATCGGAGGGTTCCGAGCTGGAAATAATTCACCGGAAATAATTAATGAAGCAGCTGATATCTGTAGACGGTTATTTCAAGGTGGTATCATGCATATCAGCACATATCGAGATTTCATTGACGAGTTAGCAAATAGGTATCACAGTGACTGAAAATCCTTTGGATTTTTCATCACCGGGACTGAACTGAAAAATCTGATGACGAAGTCAATTGATTAGATAAATAACAATTGAAAACACTAGTGTTTTTATAATAATGATCATACACTACAATCATGATAAACCAACCCCCGTCTATGTAGTTAATTCACGGTTTTCAGTTTATAGAGAATACTATGGTGATGGTTTAGGTAATACCATTGCAGGGTTATTTGCAAGAATGGCTCCAAAAGTGATGCCGTTAGCTAAACAATTATCTATGAAAGCCATGATGTTATTCGTGATAAGGGTATTGGTGCTGTTGGAGATCTTGCCGGGAAAGCGTTTTCTGCAGCAAAGGATAAAATAACATCATTAGTGAGACGAAAAAAAAACCGTTACCGTCTATAGCGGAAATGCCTGCAAGTGTTAGTTAAATTATAAATAACGCAGTAGATGAAAAACTAGCGTCGATGGCTTTAACCCCCGACTCAAATATGATAGCAGGAAGTGGCTTTAAAAAACTACGACGATGAAAAATCGTAGGATTTTCACGCTAGCGTTTTTCACGATGAAATGGAAAATCGCGATTTAGACTGATAAATAGAATAAAATGTTCAAACAGTCACGTGATCCAGCGTTTGATATAGACGCCCCAGTTGGCAAGGATGATTCTGTACGCGATTATCAATATTACGCCTATCATGCAATAGACCCAAATAGTCGATCAAGAATTGAACTTCAAGTCCATGATACTAGTAAATATTTTCTACCCGCTGAAGCGTTTATTGAAGTAGAAGGAGAAATTGTAACAGCTGCTGATACTACTGCTGTACCAGCACCGTATCCAGCTGGTACTCAAGTCGGTTTTGTCAATAATGGTATTATGGCGTTATTTGAGAGTGCTAGATATCTCATTGATGGAAAAGAAATTGAGTCGATAGATCGTGATGTTGATGTGGCTACAACAATCATAGGGTTAGCAAGATATTCTAATGATTATACAAGATCTGCAGGACCCTCTATGATGTTTGCAAAAGATGTTAAAAATACCGCTGGAGGAAATCAATTTGTTGTAAGACGACCAAAGAATAATGCTGGCACCGCTAATATTGATGCCGAGGATATGATTATAAACAACGATGTTAATTTCAATCTAGGAGCTGCAACACGTATTTTAATTTTGCAAGGAGCGCGTAAATCATTTTCATGCGCGATTCCACTGCATCACATATTTGGATTCTGTAGAAACGTCCGAAAAGTTATTTATTGGGCTAAGCATACAGTAGCACTTGTACGAAAAAGTGATGATAATGACGCAATTTGGAGGATTCCAGCAGACAATGCAAATCCCAATGCTGATGCTGGTAAAGTCATTTTAACAAAAATATCTTTGTGGATGCCAGTGTTGATTCCAGCAATTACCGCAGAAGAACGATTACTATCATTTATGGACCAAGGAGGAAAGTCGTTGTTAAGTTGGCTAACCGTGAGTACAGATGTTAAACAATCAAATGTTAATAATGTGTTTACGTGGAATCTAGCATCAAAACAAGGCACTGATGCGCCACGTCATATATTTATTGCGTTACAGGATAACACACGAGTTGGCAATCAACTCTCCAGCCATATGATATTTGATCCATTAGGTGTTGAAAACGTCTCACTGAGAATAAACGGCCAACAGGAACCATCTGAAGATGTACAACTTAATTACGGTGAAAATCATATTGCACGAGTTTATCATAGGTTGTTGTCATTTATGGCACGTGATCAAAATGTCGATACTGGTCTACAAATATCACAATATGATTTTAAGAATCTGTATCCGATCTATTACTTCTCACTGGAACATCTTGATTTCACAAGACAATCTGTCGTTGATATACATTTTATAGCTAATGTGAATCGTCCTGGTGATATTGCTAATTATAGAGCAGTTGCTGTCATTCTCAGTGATAAATGAATGTTACTTGAGGGTGTTGGAGGAAGAATGAGTATGGTAGATGCGCCAGTAGAAAATCTTTGAACGATTTTTCCATTGAATCGCTTTACAATTTAGAATCAATCTATTATGTATACTATGTCATATAGTGTTATTAGTGTTGCGTTAACTCCTGGTCAAGTAAAACAAATTGCAATCAGAATCAGCTAAAAGATGTGGAACCACAATCACGTTGAAACCTAATCAAATGACTGGCGGTGCAAATAAATTATCACTGACAACTCGTCAAATAAAACATTTCAATGATGCACTTGTAGCCAAAAAAGGTGTTCAGATTACTCTTTCTGCGGCTGCTATAAAAAATATGATGAAAACGTTTGGTATATTTCCATTGTTAGCTGCAATTCCGGCCTTGATTGCGGCAGCAGCCCCAACGGTGGCTAAAGCGGCAGCATTAGGAGCCGTTGGTACTGCAGCAGGAATGGCACTAAAAAAGGCAACTGGGCAGGGTTATAAAAAAAGGGGAAAGGGTCTAAGACTACCAGGAACCCCGTATTCATGGTACAGCGGAAAGGGTCTAAGACTAGGACCGGTTTATTCACTCAAAAATCTTCGATTGTAGAGTCTTTGACTCCAATGTCCAATTTTGATTTACTCGATGCTGCTAAAAAAACTAGCCATAAAAAAACTTCAGAGGTGTCTTTATGAAAGATCAGTTACCAGCACAACCCAACAGCGTTGAAACCGGTATCATTAATCTCGACAACAGCATCGGACCTGGAACTCACTGGGTTGCATACGCTATTGATCCACGTGGGATTGTCTATTTTGATTCATATGGATTAGCACCGCCAAAAGAGTTTATGCGTTATATAAAAACTTTTCCAATGAAGACTTGGTATTCTACGCTGCCAACACAACAAATGAATGATCCACCAATATGCGGCAGTGAAGTATTAAATATCCTTGAAGCTATTTCTAACTCCTTGGGTAACCCAAGGGGAAAACCACCACATGTTGTCTTAAATGAATACACTAGTAATCGCGTTTTAGAGAAAGATGTATAAAATAACATGATTGATATTTGGGGAAGACCTCTGAAACCCAAACCCGATGACACTGCAACCCCTGATTCTATCAAGGATATAAAAAAAATAATTGAAGATGAAATCGCTGAGACGTTGAATTTAGCAAGTGTTGATCCTAATGAAATAGTTGTATTTCAAGATCGTCAGGGTAAGTTGAAAACTAGTAATATTTCTCTGGATGATATTTTGGTTAAACAACGAAACGCAATCGATGATACTATCGTGTTATTTTCCGATCAGGGTAAACTCAAACCTGGTGTACTCTTCTCGACTATTACAGACAGATTCACTGAATACGATAGGGAATTTGACGATCATTTGAAAAATTATAATCAATTTCGTAGAAATGTCATTCATAAGTTCTTTGGGTCTCCAATGGTAGTTACACCATCTATCGCTGAAATTAAAACGTTTATTGATGAGACGAAAACCTTCATCGAAGCCATCAAAACTGATTTTCCGAGGATGATAACAATCATTGAAAAAACAAAAATCCCTCATGAGAAAACCAATAACGTAGTATACACGATCCAACACGGATCATTTGCGTGGACACCTGCAAACAACAAATTAGATATCACTGCAACCGTTAAAGGTATTTATTGATTAACACTAGTAACAACGACTCAATTTAATATTTCATCGTCAAGTTCATCCGGGGTCAACAATACGATTTCAACGATCATCGACAAGGATACAACTGAAAAGTTCACGATCACATCTACTGATAAAAATTTGGTTAGGGTTTCAACAACATGGTATTTGGAATTCGTAGCGGATTTAAGTAAATAACTAAATTGAAACGAAAATCCTTCGGATTTCACAATTGAAAACACTAGCGTTTTTAAAATAAAAATGATTTCATCATCGCAATATCGCTATGATCAGGTCAAAGAATTTCAAACTAGACTCAAAACCCTCGCCGAGGAGTATCAAATAAAAATAAAAAAATACCGCCGAAGAATCACTGTAATTGATGTTACTATGTACTCAGTGTCAGGCGTTCTCGCTGGCGCCAGAATAATAATTGCATCGGTTACAATGATTGCCCCGGTCGTAGTTCCAATTTGCATTTCTGCGGTGGCTTCAATCGCGGGTATATCAACCGGGATCACAAAAAAAATATCATCATGCAGTCAGAGTAAACTGCAAGACTATGCAATTAAATTTCATGTTGTATCAACCGCATACTCGCAATTATCCTCAATGATATCGTCGTCACTCGATGATACAATTATATCAGATAGTGAGTTCTCAGTCATGGTCAGTATTTATGATTCCGCGATATCAAAATTAGAAATACAACAACATGAGTATGATAACAATGACAACACCGATGGAATTGGAGAACACAAACCCAAAATCCAGAATGATCTCAATAACCTCAACGATATCAGATAGTGAGTTCTCAGTGATGGTACGTGTCTATGATTCCGCAATATCAAAATTAGAAATACATCATGAGTATAATAACAATGACAACACCGATGGAATTACTTCAACAAATAGTGGAGAACACGAACCCAGTACAGACATGCATGATATCAATAACATCAACGAATCCAGAATTCAGTGTGAATTTCCCTTCCCCGGTTCCAGTGAAGGAGATAGCGCTAGCAAAATTACGAGTGTATCATAGCTGACCTAATATCAGATCAAAATCATTTGGTGGTCAACAACCAAATAATTCACTGGTATTTGCAAATAAGAATAAAGACGACGGTACCCCAGACTGGAACGTTGTTTCCATACCAACCGGATCATACCAAATTTAACAAATCAATAACGAATTGCAACGTAGAATAAAATCGATTACTGGAGCAGAATCAAAAATAGCTATAACAGTTCATGAGCCAACACTATCATCTGCCATTGAAATAAGCACAGATGGTTACGTCGTTGATATCTAGCAAAGCTTAATAAGGACCGTACTGGGGTGGCCTGAATTACCACTTCGGGGAGAAACCGTTAATTTACCAGAACCACACAAAACTGATTATATCACAGACAGGATAAAATCTGATAATCCAGTAAAGAGTTATCAAGATCACAGAACTACTACAGATTTTTTTGAGATCCTTAACGATATAGATAGAAAAAGGGAAACGTCTTGTTGCTAACGATCGTAAAATCGTTAAAAATTTCACAGCCATGAATAATGATTTTTCACTGTTGTTAATATCTCTTAAATCCGGTTCTCTTACCCGATTTAAATTGATCAGCGTTGTAGAAACATGCAACAAAATTATTGACGATATGGAAACATTTCATTCACAAATTATTCAAGAGGTATTAGGTGACAGTAATCCTGAAACAAGAACAATATTTGCATTATCCCTTAAAATCCCCGTCAAAGATATTCCAACAGTCAAAGTACCAGGATATAACGTGCCAGAACTAAAAAAACTTCTCAGTGATGCCATCGATGTTGGTTTTAAAATAATTCATGACGCGTGGAAAAAAACAACATCACCGGAAATAAAAATCCTCAAACATAATAATGACCCAGATGGTGGTGGCAGGCATATCGCTCCTCAAAATGTGAATATTTCATCGGTGATTGCGCTCAATTTAGTGTGTGACGTTATCGAAGGAAGCTATCAAATAAATTTAGAACGATCAAATCAAGCTCAGCAGGGATATATTTTATATTCATTTGCACCAACAGCCTCTCCAGGATTTTTAATCATTGAGGATCCAACTAATCCAGTCTATATGCGATGTCATAATAATTCATTAACCAGAATTAATTTCAAACTCACTGACCAGTCTAATAATCTGATTGATTTACAAGGTGATGTCTAACAAATTAGTCTGTTTGTGAAATCCTGAAAGGATTTTCATCCTAGGACACGATATCGTATCGGACTTGATCAAATATTCAGTTGAGGACGAATGGAGATTGATTTCATTAATTTTTTCATTGACTGATTTCATTGATTTTTCATTATTATTTTTGGCCTGATTCCATTGATTTTTTTTTGCCTGATTTCATTGATTTTTTGCCTGATTTCATTGATTTTTTTGGCCTGATTTCATTGTTTTAAGCCTTAATCCATTGAAAACTTGTTTAAAAACGTTGTAGGATTCGCCCCCTCTGCAGCTAAATCTATTTATCATCAAAAGTAAATTAATAGAACCATAAGCCAGCAAATACGACCTTAGACAGGGTTCATACTTAACTATGAATGATAAATTCAAAGACTTTTCCCAAACTTTCAAAGACCACAAACAGAGATTTACAAGACCTATTTTTGCTAATATTGTGTATACAGATTATATGAGAAAACAATGAATGCCAAATACTACAATAATGATTGTATTATAAATTTATCCGTAAGATAGGTTAACATTTGTTGTTTTTTCAGAAATATGTAACATAGGTGTCAGATTTAATACAAAATAAATTGTTCTCTTAACAGACATCAGCATTGCTTTAAATGCTTTTCTCCTTACAGTACTTGACTCTTTGACAAGCACAAGTCCTTTTAACCTTTTAACTCTGCCTCTTCTGCTTTCTGTACAGAGGAAGCATGTAGGCTAGTAATGTTAGCTTCAAGAGGCAGCTTTTTTACTTTAAGTTCTTCCACTTCATCTAAGGCTAACTCCCGTTTCTTTCCTTTTCCTTTTTGTTTTTTCTCTCATCCTTCTCTGCTTTCTTCTTATCTAGATAGGCATTGTACTTATGTTTTGCATATTTCATTGCTAATGATGATTTCCAAAGGTCCACCTGCTTTTCTAATTGTGACAATGATTAGCCTCTGAGCTCTGACAGAAAATCCTCTCTCCACTGTTGCCTGCTTATGTGACAACAACATTTTCTGGAGAACCCTTCAAAGTTCGACATATTCCTTTCTTTTGGAAAGGAAAGAATAAAACACTTCATCAAGGTTTGGCGTGTTTTTTTCTCCATTTTTTAAAAATAAACATTATCTATAATTCTAGTAAAATTTCAAGCACTTTAAAGTACTGGGCAAAACGGTCTCAATTATAGTCTGACTATACCAACCCGTTTGTTTCTTTGGAAAGTCCGTTAATCATGAAATGTGCAGGAGATGGCAGTATTGGTGCCATTCTGGTCACATTCAGGTTAGAAATTATAAATCAATGATTCAGTTGACTTAGTTCGGTGCACTTTTTAATCATTTAATTATTTTCGTTATTGAAAACAATAGGGGTACAAACAAACGGGGATGTATAGTCAGACTATAGATACACAAATCAATTCCGGCAATGTGATTTTAAAATTTTTTTTTATACCATTGCAGAAAAAGTTGAGGGTCGGCAATGAGAAACGGTGACATTCCGTCAACTGAAAATGTTTTTTAAATTCTTTTTTTTTAAATTTGCTTAATCAAATGACTTGACTTCCTACCGTTAAAGCTTCACAGCACAGGTTTTTTTATATACTCGCAATTAAAAAAACACAACTCTTGCTTAACTCTACTATGGTGTACGCATGCGCACTTTGAAACTGTTTATCCGTGAATTGAATTTATTACAATGAATGTTTCTATATTAACCCAGGAACATTATTATGTAGAACAAAATTTTCGAAAATGATTTTTGTACCTTAAACGTGTTAAATAAACTGACGGTATAAGTAAATTTAAACGGGCCCTCCTTTGCCATATCTCCCAAATCATCAAACTAAACAATATCTTATTTTATACCCGAATAGTAACGAGTTAATATTATTTTGCCCAAAATTACCAATAGCTTATACTTCTGCATCTTTGTTCCACTAAATGAACAGTATGTAGTTACTAATTTGCAGGGGCTCCTTCTCCCATTAAAGCCAAGTTAATCGTCCTTTTACACAATGTACAAAACGACTTTCATTTACATAATGTATCCATTTGCAGCCATTCCTTGTATTTCTCTTGTTCAAGACAGATATCGTTGAAAGAGCAAAGACCTGGCATTTTTAAACACTGAAGATGTAAATCGACGGAACACATTTTGAATTCTCGAGTGTATTACTTTCACGCACTTTCTACGTAGAGTGAATTAGTATAAAGAATATTTTGATTGGCCAAATATGGACTAGTCTAATCAAATTGAACGATTCGTCAAAAGAAAGAAGCCAGGAAAACAAGCTACATCCGAAGCTAACGACTTAGTCAATTTTACTTGTGACTTCCTTTGATGAAGTGTGTAGCCGTCTTGCTTTGATGAAGATTGGTTATTGAAGTCGTCGCCGAGGCCAACTTTGGATGGCCAAACAAAGCCTCTTTTGTTGTTGCGGTGGCAATGAAACTGAACGGGTCATCAGAAGAAAGAAACCAGGATAACTATATAGATTACATCCGAATCTAACAACCTCGGATAATTTTAATTATGATTCTGGAAAGAAATAAAAAATTGAGGTTTATTTCAATTTTCAAAGACTTTTAAAACCTCAGGGCAATATGCTCGATTTTCCCAAACTTTCAAGGCCTTAAAAATGCTACCTCATTTTTTCCCAAACTCTCAAAGACCTTCTAAGACCATACGAACCCTGTTAGATGAGCGTATTGAGGATTTTTTCCATCTGTGTAAGTAACAATTTTACCTAATTTGGTTCAGTCGGATATGAAAGCGTCTTTACGATCGACGTATATACCCCAAGATGTTACATCTGCGATTATAAAATCATATTCAGCGTCATCTATAATCATCTGCGAAGAATATCGTTTATGGTCGTATTTTCCACTTTGTGTGAATTTACCAATTATTCTTCTACTGAAATCTTTTGAGTGTTTATTTCTAACTTCAAAGATTTCTTTGGACCATTTCACGATATATTCTTCGTCAAGATCAGGGAATTGTTTGTTGTTTTTGCTGATTATACTATCTAGACTATCGGGTTGTGGTAACCAGACTTCAGTTTGTTTCCGATGTGATATAATTGCTTCACTGACAATCAGCGATATCAGCATTTTAGAATCAATCATATACCGTAATAACACTATTGGCATCCAGTGTTTTTTCAGAGATGTGTCTACCAAACCAAACATAACAACACGGATGAAGTCCTTTATCTAATTCAAATCATATCACACGAGCGAATCCGGTGAACTCAAAATCAGGCAGTGGTCCATTAATCGCAACACGGGTCATCTCGTGTGGGATGTCCAAATCTTTTGAAGTACTCAGAGCACACTCCGTACCCAAAAAAACTCCCTGGATGACACGCAATCATATCAACCAAAATAATATGTTTAGGGTCGTATTTTGTATTCCATAATCCACCATGGTTGTACTCGATGCAGCTTGACTCGATATCTGAGAGAAATTCTGCGCGTGTTGGTTTCCATAAATTTATCTTTCTCATGAAATGAGCTGCAACTGATGGAATTGTAAAACAGTTTGTTAGTAATTGTTCGTCGTAATCCGTTGAAAAATCACTAGCTCGTTTTTTCATCTTGTTGTGGAGGGCTTCAGTACCGTATTATATGCCATTGGGTCTTACAAATTGATCGAATTTACCCTCTTCGTCTTCAAAACTGTGAATTACCCACACTGACATATAGGATCGTATTTACTAAACTCAACTAAAATTCCAGTGTAATATTTTATGGTTCTATCCAGCGGAAATATTGTTACCGCAGGTGTCCAAGCGTGTTCATTATGGTCAATAATTTTGATTGGAGCTCCTTTTGATTTATATTTTGATTCGTGTAATACCTCTCCTGTTATCGTCATTACGGTTATTGGGAATCTTAATGATGTTTCTAATTTGGTTATATCTTGAATTGTTGCTCTGCTCTCCTTCACTGTTAATCCCCATTCGTGTATTTGTGTGTGTCTTAGATCCGTCAATTTGTTTCCCCGCAACGCATTTGTAAAATGCTCTATTATTCGTTCTGCTACACAATATATACTCCCTGACAATTTCATTGGTTAATTTTTCAATACCCGGTTTATCATTTTATCGGATAGATCCCATAAACAACCGCTGTTACAGGACAAGACCTCTCGTAATACGGTTTGACAATTCCAGTCAGAATTCCTGGTTTGGAATCCTGATTCACAGTGACAGTTCTCTTATTTTTCAGGATGGGTTCAAATTTGTCGCGTATAATCCAATTCCCCGTTTCTGAACGGATAAGGAATTTCACTCTAAAACAATACCTTTTCTGGTCAAGATGTGAGATTATCACTGCTGCTTTTTCATCGGTCATGGTAGCATCAACACTACCATCAAATCGAAATGTTGACCAACATTGAGATGCTCTATCGTGCTTGAATTCATTACAACCATCACGGATTTTAACTATCATGCTTCTATCACTTATTAGACTCTTTGGTACATCAGTGGAGACTCTATCGAGATTGAATTCAATATTTCTCCAAGGCGTAATTTTCGATAATCTCTCGAACTCCTCTATGCTATAATTAAAGCAAGTATTTAAATAAAGAATTTATTATATAATGAATCATTGCAAATGGCTTAGTATAGGATCAGTAACCGCTTGTAACAAATCATGCAGAAATGAATTATGTGAATGTCATCTACAAAGTGTATGTCGTGGAAGCTTAGGTCCGCCACCTTGCATACGATGAGGGGTATGTGTTTGTGGTAAATCAAAATTGTGTCTCAGTTGTGGTGGTAAACGATACAGAGAGCTAAAGCGCTATTATGATAAACGAGTTAAAAACTCCATCAATGACCTTGACTCTGTCCCTGACAAAATCATAAGAACACCTCAAGACTATATTGATAGATTTCCAAGTATATGATTAAAGCAAATAATTAATTAGACAAATAATATTATAGTATATAAATGAACCAAGAATTTCAACTACATTCCGTGATTACCAATTATGAAGCATCACGTGACGGTATTGTCAGACACCGCAGACTGAAAAACCCAGTTGGTGTTGTGAATAATCATGGATATTTGAAGTTTGGCGCTGAAGGGAAAACTTATAGCAGCAGAGAGGGTGAACCCTACAACTTTCCGAGCGTCGATTCGATGATCTAAGGCTTGTACCAAATAGTAAGAAAAATGGCGTCTATTCGATAAAATAAGATTTCCTTATATACGCCAACGTCGTTGTCATCCACCCTCTCTGCTGCTGGAACTTTCAGTTCTTGGTTAACCAAATATTTGATCTAGTGTTTATGATTTCACAAACAAACTAATCGCTAACACCTCCTCTTGTAGATCAATTAAATTATTTGACTGGTCGGTGAGTCGGAAATTAATTCTCGTTAACGAATTATTATGGCATCGCATGTAGACAGGATTAATTGGATTTTCAATAATTATGTATCCTGGAGGAGCTGTTGGTGCAAACGAATAAAGAATATATCCCTTCTGAGCTTGATTTGATTGCTCTAGATTAATTTGATAGCTTCCTTCAATTGCATCACATGTTAAATTGAGCGCAATCACCGCTGAAATATTCACATTATGCGGGGCAATATGCCTACCACCGCCATCTGGATCATTATTATATTTGAGGTGGGTAAGTGACTCTTGTCTTTGTAGCGCCTTGATATCGGTTCTAACAATTCTTGCTAGTTCATCAGCGTTGTATTTGGGAAACTTGAAATTATGCAGATCGGCCTCTGTGATATTGTAATTGGTTAGGAATCGTTGTTTATTGTCGCTGTTGTCATTAATTATTGTTTGAATAATTAGTTCATAGATATATTCCATGTCAGATATAAGTTGATTTATTATTTCAACGTGTTTTTGCGATTTTGTTTTCCGTAGTTGTTCTAGTTGTATTTCATATAATTGTTTAATTTCATTAAAATAACCACGGACGTCATTTAGCGTAAATGAAACAGATGAGTCGGCTGTTCTTTTAATTATAAAATCCCATTGCAATGTGTCTTTGTTGGTAAATATAAATCTATCGGCGATTTTTCCTTTTCTTATATCAGATAAATTATCTCGATAACTGGGATTGATTTTATGGTATGATTTTACGTCCGAGGTTAAGTCGGTGATGGATTTTTCCGGTGGTTTTTCGGGCCATCCTAACACTGTTCTTAACGAGCTGTTATATATATCTACAGCGTATCCCTCTGTGCTTATTTCGATCGACGACGAGAGCGTCGGTTCATGAAGTTTAATAGCTATTTTTGATTCTTTTTCAGTAATTGATTTTATTCTACGCTGAATTTCAGCATCGATTTGCTCAATTTGGTACGACCCAGTTGGTAACGAAACAGTTTCCCACGCTGGAGTACCATCGGGTTTATTCTTATACGAGAACACCAGTGCGTTATTGGGTTGCTGACCACCAAATGCAACCGATCTGATATTAGGCCAGCTATGATATACTCGTAATTTTGCCAGCGCTATCTCACGCACTGGAATCGGAGAAGGGAAGTTCACACTAAATTCAGGATTTGTTGATGTTATTGATATCATGCTTGTTCGTATCGGAGTGGTATTCTCCGCGATTCGTTGAAGCAGTTGCGGTTCGTTGAATTGTAGTGACATTATTGTTAACGCTGTCTTCAATTTCCAATTTCAACATCGCGGAGTTATACAACTGGGTCATCGTGGAAAATTCAACATCAGATATGAACGAATTATCTATCGACAGCGAGATCAACTCGGATAATTTCGAGTACGCGTCAAATACCACCCTGTACCGAGCTGTATAATCACTGAGTTTTTTTCTGAGAGCACGATGATATATTTTTAGTTATCGCGGTGGCGACTGCAGCAATTGTTGTTGCCGCGGAGATAGCAATTGGAACTGCAATCGGAGCCATCATGGTCACCGTCGACAAAATAACCCCGGCGCTGGCAATCACACCGGACACCGAATACACGGTGATGTCGATGGCGGTAATTCTTTTGCTGTATCTTTTCATTTTTTCACGATAACGCTCAGAAAGTGATTTTAAGTTCGCGGAAAATTCTTTCACGGTGTCGAATCGATATCTATGCGATTGTGATACAGCTGACTCCGTCAACGGGACTATTATCGGTTCAATTGATTTCATTGACATTGTTGTTGACATTGTTATTTTAAACCCGCTAGTGTTTTCAATTATTCATCATCGTCAGGGTAGTAGATCAGGGGGATGTCTACTTCACCTACGAATTCTAAACACCAGGTTATATGTTTTCTAATGGTTTTATCAACCGCGACAATCTCAAATTCTTCTTCTCCCCCCGCAATAATTACTGTCGCGGTGCCACCAAAGTAGGTTTTACCTTTCACGATGATATCAAATTGCTTGTTAGAGATTAACGTCATCCTGTAGATACCATGGGGCCACTTCATGTTAGTGACTTTCAATTTAGCATTAGAGTTTTTTACCCAATCAAAGGTCCCATGATTGACCTTATACACGATATTTTTAACGCCTATGTCTGGATACTGAATTTGTACCTTTTCAAAATCTTCTCGTAGTTTAGCAATATCGTCGTAAATGTCGAGATAGTTTTTTTTGATTTCGGTAGCTTTTATAACCGTTCTATCGCGGCGTTTAAAAAATGAAATCAAAAGTAAGTTAGATTCTATACCTTTTTGGATAAGATAATGCCCGTGGAGTTGAGAATATGTCGTTGTGTTATTGTGACTTTCAGAACCATTAAAGAAATTTTTAACAAACTCGTTGGTGAGTCTTTGTTCGTCAAACGCGCTTTTAATTTCAGCGAGAGTCATACCTGCCAACGATGTGGTTTCAGATTCGCGTGTTCTCCCTAAAAATTCATCCATGATGGTATTAAGTGTTGTTTGTCTCACCATAAACCTAATAATATCGTTGAGAGTCATCGTAGATGTAGCTGGGACACCAAAGAAATTATTAGCGACGTAGGCATTGTGAGTATGCCTGATAATAAACTCGCTAATTTCAGCGAGAGTCGAGTCTGCCACAGGTGGGGATCCAAAAAACTTACTAACGACGTCGTTGGTTGTTTTTTGTACCTTTTCAAGATTTTCTATTATTTTAGAAATATCATTGTAAATATCGAGAAAAAATTGCCTTGATTTAATTTTCATTCATTATCCTTCCCGCGTCCTTGTTAGCGAAGAATAGCGTCAGAAGGTCTTTAATTTCAGCTAGAGTCATGCCAATCACAGGTGGGGCTCCAAAGATTTATGTATGACATTTTTGCGAAAAATATTATAACCTCGTATATAATCATTCAGCTCACGTTCGTTGGTAGCAATCGCGTCGGTGATCGTAGACACAAGTGCGCCTGGTTTAAGTTGTCCATCGTTGGAATACAGCGCAATAGAGTTTTCAGTGGCATCGCGTTGCCGTATCAAAATGTCATCCAATGACACATTACTACTTTTCAATTTACCCTGGCGATCTTGAAATACAACTATTTCGTTCGGGTCAACATCTACTAAATTTAACGTCTCAGCGATTTCATCTTTAATTATTTTTTTTACATCCTTGATAGAACCCGCAGATGTTTCCGCGGTGGGTTTCGACATTGACAGAGATTGCCCCCAAATATTAATCATTATTGTAAAGATTCTAGTATTTTCAATTTATTGATTCTCTAAAATTACCTTGTAATTTCCCACTCGTGTATTTATTTACAACCAGATGAGGTGGTTTCTGTGACGATGAAATCTCAGCGAGGACATTTAATACTTCACGGCCGCATATCGGTGGATCATTTAATTGTTGTGTTGGCAGCGTGGAATAAAAAATCGGAAACTCTTTGAGTTTCATCGAAGAATTTATATACCGCATAAACTCGTTCGGTGGGGCTAGCCCATATGAATTGAAATAGACAATCCCACGTGGATCAATCGCGTATGCAACCCAGTGAGTTCCCGATCCGCTGCTGTTATCAAGATTGATGATACCTGTTTCAACACGTTTAGGTTTTCTCGGTAATTGATCTCTCATAAAAACCCCTCTGAAGTTTTGTATCGCTAGTTTTTTAGAAGCATCAATTAAATCAAAATTGGACATAGGGAGAATTGGGTTTTCAACTAATAAACCGTTCCTGGTATTCTTAGGCCGGATCCGTGAACGGATCTCCCGCTGTACCATGAATACGGGCTTCCTGGTAGTCTTAGACCCTTTCCCTTTTTTTTATACCCGCTCCCAGTTGCCTTTTTCAACGCCATTCTTGCTGCGGTCCCAACGGCTCTAAACGCTGCCGCTTTCGCCACCGCTGGGGCGGCCGCTGCAATCAATGCTGGCATTGCGGCTAACAATGGAAATATACCACCTGATTGTATCATGTTGGCGACTGCAGCTTTCGAAAATTCTATTTGAACCCCTCGCTTATTTTTCATTGCATCATTGAAATGTATTATTTGACGATCCGTCAGTGATATTTTATGTGTACCGCCGGACATCTGCGCTGGTTTCAACGTTATTGTTGTTCCACATTCTTTTGCGGATTTTGATCGCAATTTCTTGACCTGACCATCAGTCAGCTTGACACTAACAACACTATATGTCATTTTATTGTAAAACGTATTTATTCTTTCAATTGATCTAATTGGAAACTCTTCAAGTTTCATTTACATATTTTCCACTGGTGCATCAACTACTCTCATTCGTCTGCCAGCCCCTTCTAACAACATTGATTTATCACTGAGAATGACAGCAACCGCTCTATAATTAACGCCACCAGGAGCTATACGAGCTCTGAAGTGTATATCAACGACGGATTGCCTTGTTAAATCAAGATGTTCCAGCGAAAAGTAATAAATTGGATACAAGTTCTTAAAATCAAGTTGAGATATTTGCAAACCAGTATCAACATTTTGATCACGACCCATATATGACAGCATCCGATGATACACACGTGCTATGTGGTTAGTGTCGTAATCAAGCTGTATATCCTCAGATGGTTCTTGTTGTCCGTTTATTCTCAGTGAAACCTCTTTTACTCCTAACCGATCAAATATCATATGACTGCGTTCTTGAGAGTTTGGTCGATTCTGATTCTGCAGCGCTATAAATATATGACGTGC
Source organism: Unio pictorum (assembly GCA_030141615.1). Lineage (NCBI taxonomy): Eukaryota > Metazoa > Mollusca > Bivalvia > Unionida > Unionidae > Unio > Unio pictorum. The sequence goes on along the minus strand of JARLTB010000014.1, from coordinate 2,684,295 downwards.
AGCTGAAACGCCTTGTTTTGATGCCAAGTGCCATGTAAATGTATCAGCAACATTATCCAGTTTGACGTCAGTCGTTGTTGCTAGCCAACTTAGCAATGATTTGCCGCCTGTTTCCATAAATGAGAGCAGCCGCTCTTCCATGGTAATTGATGGGGTCATTACTGGCATCCACAATACTATTTTACTCAAAACAACTTTACCATCAGCGGCACCAGTACGCCAAATTGCATCATTGTCATTGACTTTTCGCACTAACGCGATTGTGTGCTTGGCTCCATAGATGACTTTTCTGACATTTCTGCAGAATCCAAATATGTGATGGAGTGGAATTGCACATGAAAAATATCGTTCTTGTCCTTGTAACATCGCTACTCGTGTTGCAAACCCTAGATTGAAATTGAGATTAATATCTACGACATCAAAGGTACCAGCCGGTCTAGTATATCCTGCTGGTGCTGGATCAACTGCGGTATCTCGTGTTGCTTTTACCCTAGTATGATTAATGTGATCAGCGTGATCATTAATATCCTTTGCAAACATCATAGACGGTCCGATCTTGTATAATCATCGGAGTATCTTGCTAGCCCGATTATTGTTGTTGCAACATCAACCTGGCGGTCTATTGATTCAATTTCTTTTCCATCAATGAGATATCTTGCACTTTCAAATAACGCCATTATACCATTGTTGACGAAACCAACTCGGATATTTGAATCATTTGCATATGGGGTATCAGCTGCAACATTTGTTACGAGTTTTCCCTCAATTTCAATAAATGCTTCACATGGCAAAAAGTATTTACTGGTATCTTGAACTTGAAGTTCAATTCGCGATCGTAGGTCGGGTTGTATTGCATGATAGGAATAGTATTGATAATCGCGGACGGAATCGTCTTTACGCACTGGGGCTTCCATATCAAGAGCGGGATCAGCTGTTCGTTTAAACATTGTTATTATTATTTAGTGCTTTCAATTGTGAAACTCAAAGAGTTTAACGCTAGCGTTTTAACTCTTTGTAATCATCGTCGTTGAAAATTAAGAATTTCTTTTTTGTTTCAAACCACTTCCTGCTATCGCGTTCATGATAGCGCTATCTGTTACCGGTGAAGACGGAGTCACCGAAGCTGCCAACGACGCTAGTTTTTCTTCCACTGCGCTATTGATTGCTTTGCTGATTTTTGCAGGCATTTCCGCTGTAGACGGTAACGGTTTCTTTTTTCGTCTCACTAATGATGTTATTTTATCTTTCGCGGCAGAAAACGCTTTTCCGGCGAGATCTCCAACAGCACCAATACCCTTATCACGGATAGCATCAATGGCTTTCATTGATAATTGTTTAGCTAACGGCGCCACCTTGGGAACCACTCTTGTAAATAACCCCGCAATGGTATTGCTGAAACCGTCTCCGTAATATGCTATATAAACAGGCAATCGTTAGTTCACCACGTAGACGCTTACGGGTTTATCATGGTTGTAGTGTATAATCATCTTGTTATAAAACTAGTAGTTTTTTAATTAGTGATCAATCGCTGTAATAACCATGGGTATCTTTGTGATTTTCAACTAATTCAACAATGAGTTCTCGATATACATTAATGTCCATGATACCGCCGGCAAATAATCGTCTACAGATATCAGCGGCCTCATTAATTATTTCCGGTGAGTTGTTTCCGGCTCGTTTTCCACCCATAAGTACTTCTAACCGTGATATATCACTTAGGATGTTACCGGGACAACTACGAAACGTCAAGACGTTTTGACCACTACCTGAAATTACTGGCAATTTCTGAGATTTAGAAAATCCCTCCCCGCTACTATAATCAAGTGCTTTCTCCAGTTTTTCTAAATCCGTACTTTGTAAATAACTAAAAGGATCATCATCATCATCTCGATCAGATGGTCCAGGCAAAGGTCCAAGCGAAGAAGCTTGGAGTGGTAGTTGTTGTTGAGATTCTTCTTGTTTAGCAGGTGAAAAAGATATTTTTTTTGCAGTTTGTTGTCGCCGTCGCTGCAGTCTTTGTGGTTTTCTTTGTGATTTTGTTTTTCATATTCATTATACATTGTACTCACTATTCTGAGATATTCAATATATGACGTATTCCTGTTGTCAATTGTACCCGTTTCAGTTTTAATTTTGTAAAATATATCAGCCCAATGTTGTATACCTCTTACATACTTGTGCTGTTCTGGTTTTAACATTTTTTTTCTGTTTTCATACGTCATAACAACAAGTGCAGGAAACTCTGTAGGGTCAGTCTTATCAATTGCTGCTAACCCTTCTTCGTTAAATCGCGCGCGTAATTCATCTACTATTTTATCATTGGTCTTTTTCGGACCAGGTGGGGTTTTTTGTAACAACGCTGATGTCTTTTCAGTTTCCGCTGCTATCTTTTCAAGCACACCAAGAACAGGCACTTCTCGTCGCTTGCCTTCCTTAGGAATATCCCCAAATATTGCTCGTTCAGTTGCTGTTTTCACATCGCTGGTCGCCTTAGTTACCGGGGCGAACAGTTGTTCACTTGACACAGAAAAGTCAGTCTGAGCTTGTTGTCGTTGTTGAAGTTTCTCGCGAAGTCTGTCTCGAACCGGTATAAACTTTTTAATTGCTGCTAGCCGCTCTCGGGCTAATCTAGTTGTAAGCGATTCACCTACCATATATTGTTTGTGAACTGAGTTTTCAAATGTGAAACTATCACAATTAAAAGCTGAGTTATTAAATAATGTACTATCAAGCTAACGTATCCATCTCCGACAGGGTTAAACTGTACAATGCCATCCGCGAGTGTTTCAGAAATAACATCGCTGGGGGTTTCAGAATTGTAATATCTGAGAACGCCGATGAACGATTTGTGTTAACGACGCGGCAACAACAACTACGTGAAAATGGAGGCGTCGCAGTGATTATTTGCTACCACAACCAGATCATCCATTATGCACATAACTGCGTAAGCAGGCCCAAACTGATGAATATCCTTTCAGGAGAAAATCCCATGTGAGTGTTACAAAAAACGCTAAAACAAAATTATTTTTTAATAAAAATTACTGAAAGTCTATCACTCACGTGGTTAAGATACTGGTTTTTCCTCGTTTAACATTTTTCTAAGATCACGAACCTTAGAACTAATTTCAGCTCGTTTTTGACACTCTTGGCCGAGCTTTTGACGTATTGCTTCAACGGTGCTAAATAGCGTTATAAATACATCAATATCGTTACCGTACAAACAAGCATAGATGGATTTTTGAATTCCTTTCACGAGTCTGTACATCTTAGGTAAAACATAACGACCCTTACTAGACTGATACTCAATATCTTCATATTCCGAGGTAATCTTGTCACAGTCGAGATCTTTAGATAATAATATCCCGTTATTTTTTAAATTTGAGATTTCGGCAATTATAGCATTTACATCTTTGATATCCATTATTTATATTTTTATATACATATTGTATACTGTATCTCTAATTATTAAAAAAAATTGGGGGTCCTTTTTGACCCGTTTTTTTAAGGACAGTACAATGCCGTATATCTCCACTCGAGTGTTGCGGCAGATTTTAGGCATACATAAATGGACAGTACAATGCCGTATATCTCCACTCGAGTGTTGCGGCAGATTTTAGGCATACATAAATGGACAGTACAATGCCGTATATCTCCACTCGAGTGTTGCGGCAGATTTTAGGCACACATATACTTAATTAATGGACAGTACAATGCCGTATATCTCCACTCGAGTGTTGCGGCATATTTTAGGCATACATATACTTAATTAAGGATGGGATTGCGATGTCCCCAAAGCATACATCTCCGAAAGGGAGGCCTAAGGTGACAAACATCATCTTAGACCGCCCAGAAGATATGCTTGGGAGGACATTCACAACAATATTCAATGAAACGATGATAGAATTTGTGATGTAATGATTTGGGACGGCACAAACATGAAACGACGGGGGCGGATTTTCTACGGCCAACCAACCAATCAAAAGCAACCCAATTAAATTAACCCGGTTGCATAATTGTGAACAAAAGACAACCACACTCCCGGGTTAATGGCGTTGGTTAGTTTTGATCGGTCGCATTGGCCTTCGAAAGCCCCAGCTTTCTACCTTTCATATGCTATATAAGGTGACTAATACAGCAGCGTTGATTCACGAGTGTGTTATTTTATTTCCTTGAATTACTTATTAATGCTGTTTCACAACATTTAAATGAGACAAAATATTTGAATACAACACTAAACAAAAGAATACAGTTGTTAGATGACAGTGTGTATTTCATTGGTTTCATCGTAAAATGATTAATTAATCGTAATATTAATTGGACTTCAAGAAGAGCTTGGGGGAAGTAACTCTGTCAGGCTATTTTATTATTGTACGATTTATCTCCCTTGATATATGAAAGTTGTATCCTGTGTGCACGTAGTAGTAATTGAACTCCAAGCAGAGCTCCAAGCAGAGCTTGGGGGACGTAACTCTGTCATGCGACTTTATTATTGAACGATTTATCCCCCTTGATATATGAAAATTGTATCCTATGACCATTTTTTTCGACAGAGCAGTCTTAATTATATTTTCAGCAACAAATCGAATTGAAGTCCTACAAATATTGAAATATTTTCCAGCCGCATTTATTGATTGAAATATTTTCTCCTCGCTGGTTTCTAAATCAAACGATTTGACACCCCTAGGGTGTTTTGCGTATTTGCCGGTTCCACCTAATTTTGAATTCTGACTTTGTGAGACGGCTTGAAGATTCCCAAGGCAATTATCAGTCTTGTTATTATTGATATGATCAATCACAAATCCGTCTTCAATTAATCCGTTATGACATTCAAAAATAATTCTGTGACAGAGATACTTCTTCCTCCCAGCTGAAAACATCAAGTATCCCATATTATTTACCCATCCAACCTTTTTTTTAGTCTGCGGTGCCTGACAACACCATCACGGGATGCTTCGTAATTAACAAGCACTGGATGAGGTCTGAAATCTTGGCTCATTTGTATAATAATACTATTTGTCTAATTTATTATCTGCTTTAATTATAAACCTCTTGATATAATCTTGAGGGGTTTTGATGATTTTATCAAGGACGTTAGGGTCAATGATTCGTTTGTCATAATAGCGTTTTAGTTCACTGTATCGTTTTCCGCCGCAACTGAGGCATAATTGTGATTTTCCTCTAACGCCCACCCCACATTGGAGGCACGGGAGAGGACCTTTTGAACCGTTACGAACACTTTGTAAATGATGCCCACAGAATTCGCTTCTGCATGATTTGTTACACGGGGTTGTTGATTCAATCATTAGCTACTTGCAGTGATTCATTATACTATATTTTTCTATTTAAATACTTGTTTTAATTATAACATGGAGGAGTTCCAAAGATTATCAAAAATTAAGCCTTGGAGAAATGCTAAATTCAATCTCGATAATGAGTTTAAGAGATTATCGAAAATTAATCTTTGGAAAAATACTAAATTCAATCTTGATAAGGAGTTCCAAAGATTATCGAAAATTAAGCCTTGGAAAAATGCTAAATTCAATCTTGATAGAGTCTCTGATACACCAAAACGTCTAATCGGTGATAGAACTATACTAAGTAAAATCAGGGAGTGTTTTAATGAATTCTACCGAGACGGTGCAGCATACTGTTGGTCGACATTTCGAATTATACATGAGGATGTCAATGTACCTAACATCGATGCTACTATGAACGATGAAAGAGCAGCTGAGATAATTTCACACCTTGGCGAGCCAACGGGGTGGAAATCTAAAGATGGAAATCCAAAGGTAAATTGCAAAGCAATTCCCAAACAGAAGTATTTTTTTCAGAATAAAATTCATTATCGAAGTCGAAGGCAAATGGATTATCAGGGATAAATTTGAACCAATCCTCAAGGATAAAAAAACAATCACGCTGAGTAGAGATTCCAAACCAGGAATTCTAACTGGAATCGACAAACCATACTACGAGAGATCTTATCCTGTAACAGCAATCGTTTATGGGATATATCCGTTAAATAATAAACCCGATATCGCAAAACTAGCTCCTATGAAATATTCACCGTTGACTTCGTCTAGGCTCAATTGTGTAGCAACACGGGTAATGGAACACTTCACAAATGCATCCCGAGGAAATAAACTAACTGATATGCGACGTAGGAAAATAACCGAATGGGAACTGACAGTGAAACAGCACGGTGCAAAGATTTCTGATATAGCTAAATTAGAAATTAAGATTCCCAATATCAGTAATGACGATAACCGGAGAAGTTTTATACGAACCGAAATATAACAAAAATGTAGCTCCAATACAAATTATTGATCATAACGAACACGCGTGGACACCTGCAGTAACAATATTTCCACGAGAACGAACCGTGAGATATATCCCCGAGGAATTCGTCGGAGATGTTTTTTATAATGAAAAATTATTCGATGCTATTCATGCGTTGTGTAAAGATGATCCTGTGTCAGTGTGGTTACTTAGAAGTGATGAAGATTCCGAAATAGGATTTAATCAATTTGTAAGACCAAATGGTGAATTATATCGCGTTGAAGAATTAGATAACAGAATGAGAAAAATCGCTAATGTTTTTTCACTGGAGAGTTTCCATGAAAAACTACTCACGGATAGTTTTACTATTCCATCAGTGGTAGCTCACTTCGCAAGAGAAAAAAAACTCATGGCGTCCAACACGAAGTGATTTTCTCGAAGATGTTAAATTGAGTTGCGTCAAATTTAGTCATGGAGGACTGTGGAATACAAAATACTCACATGATGGTATGATTTCAATTGATATAGCTATGTGTTATCCAGGGAGTTTTCTAGGATATGGAGAAGCCGCTGAGTACTTTAAACGATTTGGACACCCCACGCATGAAATGACTCGTGTTGCGATTAATGGGCCATTACCTGATTTTGATTTAACCGGATTCGCTCGTGTGATATTATTTGAACTCGCTACAGGGTTACATCCGTGTAGTTATGTTTGGCTTGGTAGACATATATCTGAAAAGGCCTGGATGCCAATAGTGTTACTACGATATATGATTGATTGTGAGATGTTACAATCGTTGATTGTTTCCGAAGCTATTATATGCTATCGAGCTTAGAAAGAAGTTTGGCTACCACAACCCGATCTAGATCGTATAATTAGCGAACAGCGAAAACAATTTCCAGAGGGAAATTCTTCGAATTTAAGCGATGAAGAAGTCATGAATTGGTCTAAAAAGTTATTTGAAATTAAAAAAGAACAAGCAAAAGATTTTGGACGAAGAATAATCGGTAAATTTACCCAGGGTGGAAGATACGACAATGCAAAATATTCCTCGCGGTTGATCATAGACATCGCTGAATACGATTTTATTGTAACGGATTTAACGAAACAGGGAAAACTTGTAAATCGTAAAGACGCTTTTATATCCATAGGTGAGAAATTAGGTACGGTTGTTACCTATTGTGATGGATATATTAAACAATATACGCATTTGAGAAGTTCTATACTAGCCTGTGCTTGTATTAATCTATTTTCGATGATAAATATATTTCCAGATTCCGCGGTTAGAGTAGCCACTGATTCTATTTATATCCACGAGAAATACAAATCAGATGTAGCTAATTTCACAGATCCCGAGGAAAATTGGGGACGTTGGCGATTTAAAAAGGAAAAACTACATGAGTATTGTGAATCGGCAGATGTTACCATGGATGAAAAGTACTTAAAGTGTGATAAGATTCAATCAGAATTTTCTAATGCACCACCGGTATCTGATCCAATATGTAGATACAAGACAGTTTATTTAAACGGTTGTGGTGGGTCAGGAAAGACAACTCGTGCAATTGAATTATATCGTCGGTCAAACATTGTGTTAACACCGACTCACAGACTCGCCAGAGAGATAATACAGCGAGGGGTAAATGCCTGTACTTATCACAGATTCTTTCGATGGAAAGGCGATGAATGGACCCCTGATCGAATGGGCGATGAATTCATTCCTGAAATCATAATCTGGGATGAAATAATTTCAGAAACTCCCATTAATGTTTTTTGGGAAACGTGGAGACCAAATGATTTGATAGTAGCAAGTAGAAAAATAGTCAGAGACACACTTCAGATGAAGTTATTTGAAACGCATAAAGAAAAATTTGTAACACTTCCAGTACCGTTGTGTTATAGGCCTTCGGATACACGAAAGCAGAATATTGAAGTTGATATTCCAGGGAAGAGTGAAAAGCAGATTCTCGTGTTAAATGATATATTGCTGGTTGATATCAGCGTCGTTGAATATGCATTGCGTGCTAATAAATCACCGTGGACGCTAGGATACGCAGCGACGATACATTATTCACAGGGATTGACTATATCGGATACAATTGTTTGGATGGTAGATAATCGCATCGAATGGTCGAATTTAGTCTATCTTGCAGTATCCAGAGTGAGGAGATTAAATCAACTTCGAAGAGTTGTTTTCGATGATGAAATCATTGGTGACGATGATGACACTACAATGGATGATGCTAGCATCATTAATAAAAAACTCTCCGGTTATAAACAACGGGATAAAAAAATAGAGAATTTGACATTGATGCTAAATTAATAATTACGCTGAAACAACAACAGAATAATCACTGCGCAAGTTGCAATTGTATAATGCGTTGGCAGTATTCAGATAAAGATCCTCGCCAATTTACCGTAGACAGAAAGAATAGCAGCATTGGTCATATCAGAGATAACGTTATGCTGACTTGTCTTGAGTGCAACAGACGAAGGGGTGCTAGTTAAGACCATGAGGTGGCAATTGTGTATCGTCAGGAATCACTTGTAATTGTTCGCGTGTAAAAACCCCGCTGAGGGGCAGTTGAATCCAGTTTATAGATTGGAGGTCTACCAGTTGATCGTGTTATAGTAGATATCTTGTGTGCAGTAACACTCCAAATAGGATCGGTAGCTGTTTTTCTGCCACCTTCAAGCTCTCCTGGTTCGTATAAATATCTCACAGTGACATTACTACCAAGAATTGGTTATTTGAAATCTTTTTGTGAAATTCCTTGGATTTCCATTTTTGGTATGGACGCTTTCTTAATCGCGTTGACAGGTTTCATGTTAATTGTTCGAGTAATCTCGTTATTGAGCGCGGTAATCACAGTTGGTAATCTCTTAACCCATTCACGGGATCTTTTATCCTGAATAAACTCCTTCGCGTATTGATATCCAAATAATCGTTCAGCAAGAGTCCTATTAAATCGTTCAACAATTGCCTGATCGCGATGTAGCGCAGTATGTCCTCGTCTGATGGTGACATTATGATGTTTCATCGCTGATAACACTGCACCCTGAAATTCCTTGCCAGGATCAACTTGTAACAGATTCGGCCAACGCAGAGGACCCTTTCGATAAATCTTTTTAAATGCAGAAGCTATTTCAGTAGCTGACTTTGTTTTTAGCGGTTCTGCTTGTTTGTATCGACTCGCAACGTCAACTACGGTTAGCGCGTATTTGTAACCGTTGTCATGTGGTAAAAACATTAAATCAGCTTGATGAACTTCATTGGGTCCGGTAACATCAAAATGCGAAAAATTGATTTGTTTAGGCGGTGGTAGATAAATCTGCCATAGTGCCTGCTTGGATAACCAATTAGCCGCAGTAGCCTTTTTCACTTTTGCGGCGTTGGCGAGTTTATTGATTGCAGCGTTACCCCTCCAGTATCCTTTTGGAGAATAATAAATAGATTCCATATTATTAATTACCAGCACCCATCATCAATTTGCCTTTCATAGCTGATTTTACCAACCACGAAGCCAATTTTTCTTTGAAAGATTTATCAGGAATAGCATTTAACGCATGAATTAATTTCACATCTGCGAGATGCCTGTGTTGCAGATTTCTGCTTTTATATGCAACATCATGAGCGTGACACGCCTTATCAATGGCGTTTTTCGGATACTCGCCGGATCTGGGTTGATTTTGATCATCAAGTCTGATATCTAATCGTGTTCCGGGGCCACAGTAGCTATATCCTGGAAGGTGCTTTTCTCCGGGGTATTTTGCTCATGGGGTTCCAGGGAGTTTTGCCACTTTGGCTGCGATATCACCTCCTCGTTTTTTTTTAAAAGTTCCTTGGGTTTAGAAACAAATCTAAATTTTTTTATACCACATGTTGCACATCTACCAGTAAGTGCTGATCTGTTATTTTTAGTTGTCATCGTCGCCACATCATTTGTGCCAGTACGCGTTTTACACTTCACACAATATAGATCCATAATTTATATATAGAGATATGGATATAATTGATTTTTCAGCGACTAAAACAAGATAACCAGTTAAGCATCATGCAGCGCTACCAAACTCTATCCGGATGATTATAATCGGGCCATCTGGATCCGGCAAGACGCAATTGTTACTCAATTTAATAATGAGATGGATGAAGTGGGATAAGTTGTATTTAATTGCCCCTAGCGTAGATGATCAACGATGTTATGAAGTGTTAAAGGATTTTAACGAGAATGCATCAGAAATTAAGGGTGAGAACGCCATTGATTTTATAACTGATATTGACGAGGCACCATCCGTGGATGACCTTGATGGGAACATTAATAATTTAGTCGTATACGACGATGTGATGTTAGATAATCAAAAAAATCCTGCTATGATCTTTTCCAGAGGCAGGCATAAAAACACCGACGTTATATATGTCACTCAACGATACACTCAGATTCCAAAAGTGATCAGAGATAACTGTAATATTCTTGCTGTGTTTAATACACATACGTTATGAAATATTTGGCAGACATGGTGCTCTGATATGGACTTCAATCAATTTAAAAATTTCTTTAGTAACGCTCTGTCAACCCCGTATGGATTTATAACAATACATTTACATGATCCTCGAACACGATATCGTATCGGACTCGATCAAATATTTGGTTAACCCAGAACTGAAAGTTCCAGCAGCAGAGAGGGTGGATGACAACGACGTTGGCGTATATAAGGAAATCTTATTTTATCGAATAGACGCCATTTTTTTTACTATTTGGTACAAGCCTTAGATCATCGAATCGACGCTCGGAAAGTTGTAGGGTTCACCCTCTCTGCTGCTCTTATTATTGTCATCAATTCGTCCACGAGGTGTTTAATGGATTGATCAAGGATGGTTTTGTTATTGATCACATAAATTTTATAAAAACTGAAAATTCTTTATCGAATCTACAAGCTATTTCACAAAGTGAAAACACTAAACGAGGTGGGACTGGGAAAAACTCGAAAAATTTGAAACCCATAAAATCATTTAATACTGAAAATAATGAGCAAATGATATTTCAATCAATGACTGAAGATGGAAAAAATTTGATATTTTTATACCCTCAGTACGAAAAGTAGCATAAAATATAACCCGATCGGCTTTTTCTAAAAAAAGAAAAAACAGACTTCAATTTACATACGTTTGACGGGGAATAACTCGTGTAGGCTTGTGTGTGTAGTTTTGAAACGACGATAACATTTTTGTTGTAGTCACGTGTATCTCAATGGGATAATTTTTTTTTTTGTGTGGTTTATAATGTTTCATCGGGTAGAAGTTTTCCGCATAAGGCAATCTCTTGTTGTATCAGTTTATTAGTTTGAGGCAGAGTGCCATTTTGTTACACCTTATCAGTTTGAGGGGTCAAAGATGCCATCTGGTTGCGGTCAAATTGATATAATGATGAAACAATTCCCCATACACTACGGGAGTGAAACAACACAACCTTGATTGCCCTACATGTACCCAAATTCCTTCCTAACACGGAAAGAAAAACCACAACAATAACAATAACTGATCTGTCAAAAAAAAGAAAGTGGATATAGATACATTGATCGACACATTTAATATAGCAGTGACTCAAACAGCCAGTAAGATGCTTGGCAAACATCGACGACCAAAGAAACCTTGGGTTACAACTGACATACTTGATCTGTGTGGCAAGCGTCGAGAGCTAAAAAAGAAAAAGTCAGAAGCAGAAGGAGCAAAACAATACAGGGATATCAACCAGGTTATCAAGAAAAGCCTGAAAAAGGCAAGGGAGACATGGTTTGAAGACCAGTGTAAAGATATAGAAAACAATCTAAAGAAAAATAATAGCAAAAAAGCATACCAACTGGTGAAAGACCTGATCAGTGTAAAACAAGGACACTCCTCCATCATTCAAGATAAGGGAGGGAATTGTCTTACAGAAGAACAAGACATTCTTAAGAGATGGACAGAATACTGCTCAGACCTGTACAGCCACACACCTACAGGGGCCCCAGACATACTCAACACCACATCAGTGACCAAACACTGACAACTACCCCATCCTCCGAGACGTAGAGGCTGCAGTGAAATCATTGAAAAAAGAGAAGACAGCAGGAGTAGACAACATCCCTGCGGAACTAGTCCAACAAAGGGTTGAATCCATGATAAGCAACCTGCGAATACTATGTGAGAAACACCTCCAGCACCAACAAGACCTTTATCTTGTCTTTATAAATTTTAAGAAGGAGTTTGACAGGGTATGGTATGCAACCCTTTGGTCCGCCATGAAGCTGTACAACATCAATGCTAACCTGATCAAAGGCACAGAAAGCCTTTACAGCAAGGCCACCAGCGCAGCATGCTTCAATGGTCAAATAGGAGATTTGTTTAGGACAAATGTGAGAGTCAGACAGGGCTGCTTGCTTTCACCTACTCTCTTCAACATCTTCCTTGAAAGAATCATGACAGATGCACTGGAAGACCATGAAGGAACTGTCAGTATTGGATGCAGAATAATAACGAATCTGCGCTTTGCTGATGACATCGATGGTCTTGCAGGAAATGAGGTGGAGTTAGCTCAGTTGGTGGAAAAACTGGACAGGACAGCTACTGCTTTTGGTATGGATATCAGTGCAGAGAAGACCAAATTGATGACCAACATTACCAGTGGCATCAGCACTGATATCATGATTAGTGGCCAAAAACTGGAAACAGTTAATAGATTCAAGTAATTAGTAGCCATCGTGGCAGACGAGGGATCAAAACCAGAAATATTATCCAGGATTTTGCTGACAAGAACAGCAATGGCAAGGCTGAAGACAGTTCGGAAAGACAGAAACACCTCATTCAGCTCAAAAATCAGACTGATGCGCTCCTTGGTTGCATCTGCATTCATATATGCCTGTGAATCGTGGACCCTCACAGCGGATATCGAAGGGAGGATACAAGCTGTTGAAATGAGATGCTTTCGAAAGTTGCTTGGCATTACATTTAGAGGTCATGTCACGAATGAGGAAGTGGGAAATAGAATTAAGCAAGCCATTGAGCCCTATGAAAAGCTATTGACCATTGTGAAGAAGCGCAAAATGAAATAGTATGGACATGTCACACGATCAACAGGGCTTGCTAAGATGATCATGCAAGGTACTGGGCAGGGAGGGTGAAGGAGTGGAAGACAGAGGAAAAGATGGGATGATAACATCTCAGAGTGGACAGGACTGAAGTTGAGTGACACAGTGAGAATATCAGAGAACAGATTGGAATAGAGGAAGCTGGTTCTCAGGTCATCAGTGGTGCCCCAACAGTCGGCAAGACTAAGGGATAGATAGATAGATATATATATAGATAGATAGATAGATAGATAGATAGATAGATAGATAGATAGATAGATAGATAGATAGATAGATAGATAGATAGATAGATAGATAGATAAATAGATAGATAGATAGATAGATAGATAGATAGATAGATAGATAGATAGATAGATAGATAGATAGATAGATAGATAGATAGATAGATAGATAGATAGATAGATAGATAGATAGAACAAAGTGGATCCAAAAATTGGAAAATATACCACGGCATACAGAATAACTGTGATTGATACACATATATCGTATTTAAAAGCACATACCTGTAGATACGGACACTAGTGTATTGTATACACAGATGGAATCTCGTCCTGGGGCCCATCGTTCGAATCTCCTGACAGGCAATATAGTCGATGGTACCAATTTCGAGGTTTTTCTATATAATTGAGGGGCGCCAGCCTAAAGGTACCTCGTGTACACCTCCCGTCACGTCAAATACCTGACGGTGTGATTTTGCACCCCCGGGAAAATAATTATTGGGGGGAGGTGTACAACAACAATGGCACCCCCAAAAAAAACAATATCATGGATGAAAAAGCTCTATGTCACACACTAGGGTAACCACACAGGATAGTTCCGAATGAACTAGCGGCTTAGAGAAATGTCCATAGGGTCAAAGATAAAAAGAAGAGAGAAATCTCAAAGAGAAAATCTCAAATAGAGAGAGAAAGGATACTCTCAAACAGAAAAAAATCTCTCAAAGAGAAAAAAATCTCAAAGAAAGACACAAAGGCCAATAAGGGACCCAGTGAATGATAATCGCTCATCATCGCTATTGTTTATTATTGTTTTTGAAAAATATATTAGAAATATAATTCATTATTATATATATATATATGAATTCTGAAAATATAAACGAGATCAAAACCGAAATTTTAAAATTGAAGAATCAAGGAATTAAATTGTCAGAGAAATTAAATTGCGATCAGATTCTTTCTGATTTTCAAGATATTGAAGATAACGCTAGGAATAACAGTTATGTGTTGCCGAAATTGTACTATTTTATCAAGCGAATTCAACAAGCGATTTATGACTCCCTTGCATTCTGTAACATCAATAAGTTCATCCCGTTATTCACTCTTGTCAAAAAATAAGAAAATAATTGGAGCAGCAATATGAAATCAAACGCACAATTAATTGGAAAATCAAAACAATAAAAGAGATTATCCGCCAAAATGAAAATCACCCCCCCCCCCGATTGCCTCAACACAGTATACACACACCATACATACATGAATACTACAAGTTATGAACTAGACAGGTATGTTGCACTTACTTCCAAAAACAGGTCAAACCAACTGCTTAAATTATCTACAGTATAATCAACAATTGTTATAGTATTTTCTTTAAAAATCAAGATAGTTTTACTATTAAAAGTAATAGATTCATGTACATGTACAGTGAATTTAGAGATAGCCTTGACCTTAGCATCTATAGGACTGGCATAACTTGTCCATGTCCCACAATATGTCCTAGAAATGTTACAGCATGGCTGTAGTGAGAACTCAACATTCATTAGACATTCAAAAGTACACAGCAAACCTTTCGTCCCGAATGGCATCAGCTTATATTGATGAAGTCCATCTGGAGTCGAAAATATCGAAATTTGAATTCCTCTTTTTGTAGGTGGAATTTGCAAACAAATATTTCAGAAGGTCAACTTTGGTGACATACTTGGCATTTCCAATTGTATCAATGCAGTTATGAATCCCAGGGGTATTTATGGTGTAATTTAAATCATTTGCTTTTTTTTTTCAATTGTGTAGGGCCATACAACTTGGCCTGAAGAGGATTTTGCTGTATGGGCAAGAGACTCAGAACTTTCATCACCTTTGAGTTTATACCATATCATAATTTCATGCGTATATATTTTCTTGCAATCTCACAAGCCTTTGACAACTTGTACTTAAATTTGGAAACATAATCGAGAAGATTAATTTCAGTATCTTCATTAAAGAGACGTTTCTTTTTCAACAAATTTGGAATTCACGTGGTGGCAACAATCATCTCACCCACCGTAGGAAATGTTAAAGTCAACACAGCATAACATGCAATAAATGTAACGGACACCTTTTAACTTTTTTCTAAGCATGAACAGGTATCAGAATAAACTGTTTTATACTTTTGCAACCACTGTTTCAGCTTTTTACGAGAGTTGTTGTCCTCTACACCTTTGGCGCATTTTCGTTTGGAAAACATTTTTAGACGACCGGATGACAAAAGGAAAATTGAAGTCTAGATGAGATGCGCGCTTCTCACAAACAAAATAGGCTGGTTTAAAGCATCTGAGGTACCACTGTATAATTAGTCTGGTTCCCAACCAAAATCCATTCAGTCTAAGATAAAACTCTGAATCCGAACACGGAGTCGAATAAAAAAATCCGGATCCGGGACGAACCAGTACAAAAAAATATCCGGAACAGAAGAAAAGTTCATATTTCCGTACTGTTTGCTATCGTTCCGTAAGTTTGTAATTTCAGTGTTTTTTTCGTAAGACTAACGGAAAAATCGTAAGAGTTGGCAGGTCTGTAGATATCCATAGCCAGACGGTCACACATGTCAACAATATAAGATCAGTAGAATAAGGTCTATGATGGATCAATGCTAACCTTGATCTGTACTCATTATTTTTTGTTTTGCTCACTCCTGGCATTGCCAGATATGATCTCTGAGCTGAACTTACAAAAATGCTCTTCTTTTTCTTTTTTTTTAATGAAGTAAATTGGTACCCTGTAGCCAGTTGTTTTACATGGGTAATTATCAACAGAAATGTACCCATATGCCCATTGACACCTTTATTTGATGCATGATATAACATCAGAAAGCTTTGGAGGATTCAATGATATCACAATGCAAACATGGTCCTAATTTTCTCTGTGCAACCTCTGTCCTGATTTTATTTACGTGACAAAATGAAAGAAGATAAAACATAATAAGGTCTGTTTCATTAGAAAATACATGGGAGACTGGTAATGCACCTCTAAAGTGGGGTACCCACCCATAGATGCAATTTAAAATTTCTTATCATTTTAATGTGAACACTGTGAAATCAATGTACCATGGCATATATTTCTTTAAAACATGCCTTCCCTGGTTACCATGTACGTTGAAATAGAACAGCACTTAAAACAACTAACATAAAATTATAAGACTTGCTACTGGCACTGAAATTTTACAAAGAAAGACCAGAAAATATGTTATTTTAATTAACCCAATCGGTTTGCTTGTGGAGTATCATTCACTGAAACAGACAAGGTGTACTCTAGATCAAACAGTATAAAACAGAAAATCACAAAAAGTTTTCTTTAAATTGTGTAAAAATAAAATGTGCTTTTTAATGCAAATACTTACAAATTACAACCATGTATATAGTACTTCCATTACAAGAAGTAGATGTTCTAGGGTTTGTAGCCATACAAAAATAGGATCCCCGCTTTATCCTGTCATAAGTTCCAAGGGACAGAACTCCAGATGATGTAGCACCAAGCGGTCCAATCCATTGGTAATTACATGATGGATTGCAATCTGCTGAGCATGTGATATTGGTGATAAATGTTCCTTCTATATCTCTGTAGGATGTTGTGGCTGGATATAATGCAAGAGGTGCATCAGGTCCATCTGAAATGCAAGGAAACAAAATGGAATCAAGAACTTTGAATCAATATGATATTTAAATTCCATGATACCAACTAATTATAATGTAATGAAAACATTGTATAATTATACTGTCAATCAGTAATGTACCAATGACAAGAGGATAATAACTGAAGTTAAAAAGAAAAGTTTTGATGGGCAATGACCAAAGCTATCATCTGACATTTCAATTTCATAACTATAATATAATAAAACCATTTTGTGAATTATAGTTTCAGTTTATTAGTAATGTACCCATAGCTGCCAACTACAAAATACAAACATACAGACTGCTTATGACATAAATACTGATTTTCAGAAACAACAACAGATTGTTAAACTTTAATGCATATGTAATTATTTACAACATCCACAACCATTAGTAAAGTAGGACAGAACTTTTAATATCAACATGTACATGTAACATTATAAAATGAATTTAGTAAACATCAATCAAATTATATCAAGGTTCGTTCTGTCAAATATTTAGGCTGAATTGTTGATGATGAAGCAGCAAGCTGATGTTTATTAGTTTTATCAAGCTGTTTTATGTCAGGGTCACCTCCATGATGTGTATCATAATTACACAATTTGCAAAATGCAAAGTCTTCTCCTTTACTTGATGATTTCACAAATCTAAACCTAAGTTTGGTTAGGTCCATATATGAATGCACTTAAGAATAATTTAATAAAACTCAAAAGGTCATGTACATGATAAGATGTATATTTTGCTCACAGTGGTTGCAACTGGCTTTTATGTTTTGTATTCGGACTTCTAGATTTCCGGATATTTACACGTCACGACAGATGTAGACGGACAGACAATCCGATAAACAGACAGTCAGATACCTCAATTCGATCGCACAATTAAACAGCACAATCACGGCACAATCAATCACATTCAGCTACAATTCAGAGACATTCAGAGACGTTCAGAGACGTTCAGCTACAATTCAGAGATGTTCCGCAACAAATCAGCTACGATATCAAAGACGTTATCAGCTACAATAAAGAAACCAGACTAATAATAGTTGTCTCAAAAAATAATCTAAACCTTAGATTATGCTATTGCATTTAAAGTCTAATAGTGACTAGTAATTCCAAATGTTCCACGTTTAAAATCTGCATTGTAATAAAGGCATCATTATATGAAATGATAAACTGAATAAAATTCACAATAAAACAAAATATAAATTTAACACTCACCCCTTTGGCTGGAGATAGTATGACGAGCTATCTTTCATGTGATAAGATACTTTTGGTCCCGTAATATTTATCAGATATATTCTGCCTTATATATCCTCAAATAGGTGAGCAGAATTCACGGCAAAATTACCGTGCACCCCGTGAATCTAATGTTCCGGACTTCATGTGATTCGAAGTCAGGCACATGCAAATCGTTACACGCCGCTTACCTTGGAGAAAACTACTTATTCACCCCAGGTAACGCATGCACGACGAAACAAAAAAAAAATGGTGAAATTAGTTTGTAAGTCAAGAAGAAAATAATTTCAATTTTCGCCTAATTCTGTGACAAATACACTCTAATACACTTGCTGAAGTGGAAGGACATGCTGAACAATGGCTCCAAACTAGGTGCAATATTAATGCTTAAGGCCTTCCAAACTCTTCCACACAGCCTTATGATTAATACAATCACAGCCTGGAAGAGTCACTAAGTCTAATCTCAATCATATTAATTGAAAACTATTTTTAAAATTGAATACAATGTGTTTAACTGGGATCTTCATAAGAAATTGTGACAGTCTCTACAGCATCACCACATGGCTTAACATTAGGGCCCTTTATATTGAAACGTTTTATAAACTACTTTCTTTACTTTGCAAACAATAACTATTCTGAGGACAACACCATCACTTATATCCATATAGCTCTAAAAAATATATGTTTTACAAACAAAATCTTCTTATTCTACCTATTAGCAGATTATCATATATTGCAACTGAAGTATACAACAAAGTAAGTCTATATGAGGTATGAACTGCTGTTCTTATGTCGTGTTGGCAATTGTTTTTAGCATTTTACCGAACATATATCATATATCTTGCACATTGTTATCATCATTTTCATCATTAGACCCTTGACCTAGTATGGTCGTTGAGGCACTGTGCTGCTGAACATCTGACGAGTTCCCTCCACTAGTCTTAATTATGTGCCAATGCCTGTATCTCAGCACAACATTCCATGGTCCATTCTGCGATGTTGTCAGTCCACTATTTTCTGTCTACCTCTCCTTCTGCCACCCTGGACGCTGCCCTTCAGTACTGTTGTGGATAGACTGTGGCTCTAGTGATGTGGCCATATCATTTCAGCTTTCTATTTTTGACAGTGGTGAGGAGGTCTTCATATTGGCCTACTTTGTACATAATGGTGTTATGCACTTCTTCATTTGTGATGTGGTCAATGTAAGAGATGTCAAGGATGGTTCTGTAGGATCTCCTTTCAAGTGCCTGGATTCTTCGTTGTATTTCTGCTGTTAGGGTCCAGGCCTCACATGAATACAGAAAGACTGAGATGACTAGTGCTGATTTTAGTTTTCAGACATATATTCTTGTCTCTCCAGATGGGTCTTGGCTTTGTTTGTGCTGCTCATGAAATAATTTATGAGCTGCAGGAAAAGTGTCCTGAGCAGCAGATGTCCCTCTACTTTGCCTTCATAGACCTGACGAAGGCATCGGACCTGGTCAGTCGGAGTGGACTCTTCAGAATCATGCAGAAGATTTTCTGCCCCCCCCCCCACGTCTACTTGCTGTCCTCATGTCGTTCCATGAGAACATGCACATCAGAGTGTGCTTCAATGGCGCAACATCAGAAGCTTTCCCAGTAATCAGCGGAGTCAAACAAGGCTGTATCCTTGCGCCGACACTCTTCACCGTATTCTTCTTCTTCTCCAATACTTCCATACCAGGGCTGACGGAAAGCTGTTCAACACTGCCCATCTCCGTGCTAAGACTAAAATCACAAAGGTACTCATCCATTAATTGCTTTTCGCCTATGATGCAGCCTTGACATCCCACACAGAAAATGGACTGCAGCAGCTGGTAGGCCGCCTCTCCAACGCTAGCAAGTAATTCGGACAGATCATCCGCTTGAAGAAAACAAACTTCATGGCGCAAGATGCAGACTCCCCTCCCTCTGTCAACATCAATGGATACAACTTGGAAGTTGTCGAGAACTTCACATACCTTGGGTCCAACATCTTCAGCTCACTCTCTATTGATTATGAGGTGAATGGCAGGATTGCCAAGGCAGCTGCAGTGATGGCCACACTTAACCAGAGGGTATGGAACAACCCCAACCACAATGCGAAGACCAAACTGTGTCTACCAAGTCAGCGTGCTCAGCTCACTCCTTGACAGCAGCAAAACATGGACCACATATGCAAGTCACAAGAGAAAACTCAACAGCTTCCACCTGAGATGTCTGCGGCGCATTATGCACATCAAGTAGCAGGACAAAGTTCCCCCAACACAGAGGTTCTAGAACGCACCAATATCAACAGCATGTTTGCCATTCTTAGCGAGAGGCGTCTTTGCTGGCTTGGCCATGGCAAGATAATAGACCCAGGCCACATTCTTAAGGACCTGTTATGTGGGGAACTAGCAGAAGGTACATGACAGACTGGATGTCCACGCCTGCGCTACAAAGATGTTTGCAAGAGGGACATAAAGATGACCAACATCGATGTCAACAACTGGGAGAGCTTTGCTAATGACCATCCCACCTGGTGCCTAACTGTCAGGCAGGTAGTTAGCAAAGCTGAGGATGACAGGAATAGAAAGCATGCTCAAATGAGAGCCAGAAAGAAGGAACAGCTGACTCTGGAGCTACACCATCGTCTCACATAGACGGACGGATACCAAGATAATTATCAAGTTAAAGTTATAAAGTGAATTTTGATGTTAATGTTTATATTTGTATTGTATACAATTTTACTGTTAATAGTTGCATAGACTGATATAGAGCCATGAGAAGTTCAAAAACTGATAATCATTGTTACTATAACTATTCGATTATGATAACATTAGTTATGTTCATACAAAAACACTGATGCATTGATTGTAAAGGACAACACAGGCCTTTATCAATTGAAACCTTGCTCATAGTTATTAAGAAACATGCAATCCAGATGTTTGATGTTTTAACTATTTTAACAGTTTGAAGTATATTTATACATGCATAATGGAAAAATATGTGTTTCATTCCAATTCAAAATTGACTAGGCTTCTAGATGATTTTTATTCTCAAGATATAATGGAGTTATTATGTGGATCTTCATCTGGTAGGCAACATAAATAAATAGTTACATTATTAAATACTATATTTACACCAATTAGAAGCACCAAACTGATATTTGTAAACAGATAGATTACTTTCACTGATACAGTAGATGAGACTTGAAACTTCACATTTTGTTTTCCATTCCTTATAAAAGCAATGCATATTTTTCAATTGTACAGCCGCTTTAATTGAAACTTGTAGGTCAAGAACTGTTATGGAAACCCGACATGACCACATAAACGGATATGTCATCTTCGTCCAGTCGATGGGTTATGAGTAACGTGTTTATAATTTAAATATCTACAATAAACAAAAATGGCAGACACGCGAGTGAGTAAACAATCCCAGGCACTTGATTCTGGGAAAATTAATGTGTACACTCACCATATAACACATGCATACACATACAATGTAAACCATGTTATCAAAGTGATGCTGTTTGACATCAAAATCACATGTGGCAATAATTGCATGAATCCGGATAAATTCACTGAAATTCACAAAAATAATTTCTATGAGTGTAATATCTTTAAAACTGGCTATAATGGTAATCACCTACTGTTTTGATGGTCTAGGTACAATCTGTTTCCAGCAGGTCATAAGTGTAGGAGATCAAAAAGAAGTATTAAAATGTAATAGACCACATATGGGCATTACGTTTCTGGACTATTTCTGGAACAACAATATCAATGTTGATATAATATTACCACTACTACTACAACTACTACTACTACTAATAATATTTAGTATTATTATTATTATTATTATTATTATTATTATTATTAGTATTATTATTATTATTATTATTATTATTATTATTGTAACATATGGGAGAGAGGAGACAAAGACAAACAGACACAGGCAATAAATACACAGCTGTAAAGGTATTAACTTACATAAGACAATTACATTTATAGCTGATGTAGCTGTCTTATTGGCAATTCTGGAGTTTGAAGCTGTGCATATGTAATGCCCAGCCTGGTTTCTTCCTACAGAAATGATAGATAGCATGCTTGTGTTGGTTTTGGCCATTCCATCAGGACCAGTCCAGCTGTACTGACAGTCAGGGAAGCAGTCTGTAGAACAGTTGACAGAAAGAGATGATGATTCAGTAAAATCATGGGAAGTTCTATTTGGTGACAATTGGATATTTCCAGGGTCCGGGCCATCTGCAAAAATAAACAAGATATCCAAATGGGTCTGAGATCAATCACCTGACTGACAGGGACTAAGCACCAAAATGAACTGTGAAAAAATGAATAATTAGTCTAGGTCAGCAGACGCTTCCTATCTAATTTTGTTTACTTATATTTAGTAGGTGTGACAAAGTAAGCCTTATATATAACTGCAGGCAAAAAAATCAGATAAAAATAATCTTTCAGATCTATATGTTTATCACAATCATATTTATCACAATTATCCTGTTATCCCCACCTTTCAAGTCTGTTAAATAGAAAACAAGTTTGTAAAGGCTTACTTTCTGACACCTACTCATCATAATTACACAATTTGTTTTTTGTACAAATTTGAAACATTTGATGCATAGACAGATATAGAGCCATGAGAAGTTCAAAGAGCTGATAATCACTGTCACTATAACTATTTGATTATGATAACATTAGTTATGTTCATACAAAAACACTGAAGCATTGATTGTAAAGGAGAACACAGGCCTTCACCAATTAGAAGCACCAAACAGATATTTGTGAAGAGATAGATTATTTTCATTGATACAGTAGATGAGACTTGAAACTTCACATTTTGTTTTCCATTCCTTATAAAAGCAATGTATGTTTCTGAAGACTTTTAAAAATGTTTTAAAACATGAAATGTTCCTTTAAGTAGAGCAATAAGAAGCCTGATACACTGCAAATTAAAAATACAAGTGACTTCAGCTCTAAAAGTAACATGTACCTTACATAACTGAATCGGTAGTTATGCATTATAGTTAGCCCTAGCATTGGAAACTAATCAATGATCTCACTTCAGTACCAATTTTTGCTAAATGTTTATAGATAAACAGGCCCTTTCTGAAGGAAAAAAACATACATACTGTTTCATGTTACTGTTTTAAGTTATATATAAGTATTGGACGACTGCACATCTGTAGTGAATGTACGTACAAATGACTTTCAAAGAAAATGGTGCACTCTGTGACACTGCTCCAACATCTTCCCATGCTTCACATGAAAAGTTGCCAGCATCTTGTCTCTGTAGTGGGTTGATAATAAGATTTGACTGGTTAGATGAAAAGGAGTATCGGTCACTTTCGATGATGTTTTGGTTATTTCCCCTCTTCCACTTGTAGTGCATAGTTAGTCCCATACCAAGTGGAACACTTGTAGATTGAGCAGAACACTGCATTGTGTACTTTTCATTTTCTAATGGGTCTGACACTTCCAATACTGTAATATCTGCTGGAATTCCTATATAATGAAACAAATTATAAACTAATGAAAAAGTAAACCAAAGCTAATTCCAAAACTGACAATAACAAATTCACCCGCCTGTTGCAACTGTTCTTCACTCTGTGTTTCAAGATAGAGTGGATATAACCAAAATTATCATAAAGACTTGTATTTTCCTGCCACACATGAACGTGTAATGTTTGGTTTAAAAACTGAAAATGGCAATTTAATTACATTTGGCATTTGACGTCTGCCTGTGTCATCAATAATGACACAGATCCTGATTAACTGGTTATGTTAGGTAACACATTTTGTGGATAACCACCCATAGGTTTTGTAAGACATGCACAGCAAACAGTTGGAAGAATGACAAATTAGATAGCAAGAGCCATTTGTAATATGCCCTATGACTTCTGGGAAAAGCATTCTTTTAAAACATCAACTTAACCATAAAGTTGTAAATGGTCTTTGAAAGTTTAACAATATCTATTATACAGTAAATGAAATGACTATGCAGTATAGTATGTAACACAAAGTGAACATTATATTATAAAATCAAACGTGACACCAAAACTCTGGTATGAGTCAATCAATTATCCAATTATCATCCATGTTCAGATAGTATTTATTTATCGGAGGATGGGAGAAAATTGCACAGAGCTTTTTCATTTTTCTGAAAGTCCCATGGAGTCAATTTGGTTCAAAAAATGACTTCAGGTAAGGGAGAAGAATATTGATTTTTGGCTAGTGCTTCCTTTTCTGTTGCCCTAGATACACTAGCAGACTTCATCAACCATAATGAAAGAACAACTTTTTGTAATGGTTTATTTACACTAACAGCTGTATGTTTTGAAAATACTTGTATTCATTTAATTATTTATGAAACACTAAGTGTAAGTTTTACATGAACAAAATAAATAATAAACAGCATTGTGGTTCAGTGCTCAAAAAAATATTTCATTTGGACACATGATAAGGACCCAAGGCTGGTGACTTTCTTGTGTGCTTATTTAATATTGCTCTACTCCACAACATGACGTAAACCAATGTGCAGACTGTCCTGTAATTGTCCTCCGTACTCATTGGATCAGCATTGTTGATTCTCATTCGCAACTGAAGCACATATTGCTTTATCTTTATTCTTCTGATGTTCTTCATTGATGCTCCTTTACATGTTTAACCAGTGATACATGATAGCTCAATTATTATTCACGGAACGAGATGACACATAGGTATGTGATGGTCAGTTTGTGGCACAGAACCGCACATAAATATTTAATTTTATCAAAGACCAGAACATCAATGTTTTCTTCCTGACAGAAATATGGATAAAAACATCAGGCGATGAGCCCAAGTGCGTGGATTTAACACCCACCGCTAACTCCATTAAATTGTTCCCCCACCACTCTTGTGGAGGTGTAATTGCTGTCAAAGAATTCCATCTCTTAAGTACAATGCAACCTTCAATCATTTGAACTATTCCAAGCAACACTCACACTGGAACAAAGGTCTGACCAATGTTTTCTGCCTTTACCGCCCTTGTCCTAGTAGAAAAAGCAAGCTGACTGAATCTATTTTTGTAGCAGATTCCCAATCTTCTGGAGTATTGTAAGTCGATAGTTGGCTGGCCTCGAAACCCATACACGTCAAAACTCCTAGATTCCATTCATGCTTTCAACCTTAAACAAGAGTAGACTTGGTCACATTTTAGACTGGTTTCTACATAGACCTGGTGATACTATTCTGTGATCCATTCTTGTATCCTACGAACTTGCATCAGATATGCCATCTCGACGTATCAGTACCAAACCCTTCACCTTTATTTGGTACTATGACAAACGTCTGCATGATAAATAGAACCAAATGAATGCATGACATCCAAGAAAACCTAACAACTTTCTTACCTCCTACAGCAGAACAACTTGATTACTGCCTGCTTTCATTGCTTGAAACACATGCCCCAGCCACCAAGTGCAGAATGTCATGAACAAAGTATTCTCTGTGTTATAGTTAGAGACCAGCTTTACATTGCTAAAAGACAACACTGTAAAGCAGTGCTAAGATTTAGCTTTCCATCAGATTCACTATTCATAAACAAAAATATGAACACACTAAGAAGAGTGTCCCAAACATAGTCCATTTATCCAAATTATCCCACTACAGTACCAAGATTACCGAGAGTTCCAGCTGCAAAGAGCTCTTCAAGATAACTAAGAAACAAATGTCAGGGAAGAAATGAAGCAGCAGGGTGGGTTTGCTAACCACTTTTCATCCAAGCGTTATTTCGTTGACTTAACATCTTCTACATATACTTTCACCAATTTGTTTTACACACCCGGGTAAAAAAAAACATATATCCGGGTGCCCGGTTATAATCTCACTGTGAATATGCCATCGAGGGGTTGCGATTAATTAAACAAATTGTTATTGATAATGTCAAATATCGGAGAATCACAAATAACCAAATTAACTAGATAACGGTTGGCCGCAATTAAAAAGTTTATCTCGGTAAGAGATTCGTTTAGAAATAATTTACAAGCACGTCAAGAAGCTCGGGTTGATTTTGCAACAGATACTGAACAATTATTTAAACCTGTAACTAAAGCTACTGAAAAAGCTGCGTTATTTACTTAGAAAGCTATATTAGGAGATATTGTTGATGACGAAGATAGAAAAAGAGGTATTCGTCCACTGTTAAAACAGATCGCTGAAGCTAAACCACAAGCTCAAGTTGTTGAAGAACAACAAAGTGTTGTTGGTGGAACTCAAAAAGGTATTTCTTTTATGGATAAAGTTACCGATGAAGCTAAAAATTTCATAAAACAATTTCCAATATTGAAATCTAAAGATTATCTCGCTTTTAGTAATTTTGCTGCTAATAGCTATCATTCAAGAGCTGTTATTTTTTAAAAGAAAAATATTAAGAAAACAGAATGCAACGTGATGAATGGGTTGATTGGTTATATAAAATAAAAAAGGGAATTGGTTATATAAATACAAGATAATTATTTTATAAAGAATTTAAAAAGGGAGTTGATGATTATGATGAAATGCAAGCAAAAGACAAATAGAAGAACGACAAAATCCAACACGGAGACAAACCTGGAGACCAAAACAAAAGAAGATCCTAAACCATCATATTATATACCATCTGATCACGAAGAATATGATGATACACAAGGTGCAACTGGTGTTACCGGTAGGGGATTTTCTCAAAACGTAACTCCATCTAGAATTCATGGCAGCGGTCTTATTCCCTACCCTAAAACTATTCTAGCTGACATAGCATGATTGGAAGTAAACGAGCTGGAAATAATTTCAAGGAGATACTTAATGAGGCTGCCGATATCTGCTGACGATTATTTCAAGATGGTATCATTTACATTGGTGTATATAATGAATTCATCGACGAATTTGTTGATGATTATCACAGTGACTAATGTCACCAGTCACTAATTGTCGCCAGATTAGATAAATAGCATTTAAATAAAATGAACATACATCGCAATCACAACAAACCAACCGCTGTGCACACAGTATATTCACGGTTGCCAGTATATCAAACATACTACAGAGATGGACTTGGTGATATTATTAGGTGTTTAATCACTAAAATTGCTCCGAAAATTGCACCTATCGCCAAGGAACTATCAATGAAAGCAACTAGTGTTACTCTTGATAAAGTTATAAGCGCAGTTGGTAATCTCGCTGGTACTGCATTTAACGCCGCTAAAGAAAAACTTATGTTGTTGGTTCAAAAACAACAACATAAAAATTACCCCGGTAAAACTACTGTCTATGGAACTTATGCCACCGAGTGTAAGTAAAATAGTAAATAATATAGTAAATAAAAAATTAGCGCCGTTGATAAAACAAGATAGCGAATCACAAAGAAATATGTTGCAAATTTAATTGCTGGTGGCGGTTTGACAAAGTCATCGCGATCATGATTAGATCAACAATTATATAATAAAATGTTCAAATCTTCCCCCGTTGAAGCTATTGATATGGACGCAGAGGTACTCAAAAGATGATTCTGTGCGTGATTGTCATTTTTTTTCATATGATGTGATAAGTCCAGATTCTAGATGCAGAATTGAACTTCGGTTTGATGATACCTCCAAACACTACTTACCATGTGATGTTTTCATCGAGGTAGAAGGTCAACTAGTTGACAATACTACTAATAATCAATTTGCTAATCTCTTAACTACCCCAATCGTTTGTCAATAATGGCATAATGGCGTTGTTTAGTAGTGCACAATATATGAATAACTCTGACAAGATCAAATCTATCGATAATGATGTTGATGTTCCACTACAATAATTGGGTTAGCTCGATATTCCGATGATTATATAAGATCTGCTGGTGATTCAAGATTATAACTGATCACGTTCATAATAATCAATTTATTGTAAGACAATCGTGGCGCTGTTGGTCCAGCTGTTGTTGCTTCTGCTCCCGCTGCTATCGAAGATATGATTATTAGTAGTAATCCTAATTTCAATCTAGGATTTGTATCTCGTAGAGCGATGTTAAACGACGATGGAAGATTTTCATGCATGATTCCTCTGTCACCTTTATTTGGTTTCTATAGAGGTGTTATAAAATCATCTTTTTATCTAGTCATACCGTAGTTCTTATAAGAAAATCACACAACAATGATGAATCTGGCATGGGTCTGATGTTCATGATTGTAAGGTAATTTTAACAAAACTTAGATTATGGATGCCAATTATGACTCCATCGCTCGCCATAGAACAATGACTATTATTGTTTATGGATCACGGAGGTAAACCATTGTTGGATTTGTGACCACCGCTACGATGGCAAGTACTATCACTTGTATATTTACATAGCAGGTCGCTGTAACAAAAAACATTTCAGCTCCTAGACATATTTTCATTGCGCTGCAAGGTAAACAAAGAGTAGAAGGAGATCATAAACAACGGCATTGTCACATGATATTTGATAGACTAGCAGTCAGCGAGGTATCATTGAGAGTATCATCGTTTGTGGTCTTATATGAGACGTGACAAAAGTGTTGATACTGGTCTACAGATATCACAATTAGAATTTCAAAGATTGTATCCCATCTATTACTTTTCATTGCAACAGCTTGATCTATCTAGGCACTCCGTCGTTGACATAAAATTTAAAGCTCATGTAGGACAATTACCTGCTGGTGGCCATTATAGAGCAAAAACATGTAACAATTAGATCAATCTATTATTTAAATTAAAATGTCGTAGAATCACGTTTATGTCACATTGACTCCTGGACAATCGAAGAAATTACAATCGAAAAATTATACCACATGCGGTGCAAAAATAACTTAAAAACAAGAGCAGATTGCTAAAGGCGAACCAAATAAAATATCATTGACGAAAACTGAACTTAACCACTTCAACAAGGCATTAAAAGCAAACACTGGAGTTCAGTTTGAGTTTTTCATTCCACGATTAAAAGTATGATAAAGTCAGGAGGGATATTTCCTCTTCTCACCGCTATTCCAGCGTTGATCGCCGCTGCTGCTTCCGCCATCGCTAAGGCTGTCGCGCTAGGTGCTGCTGGTGGACTCGCGGTAAAGAAAATTGCTGGACAAGGTTACATAAAAAGGACGATCCGTTCGTGGAACTGAGATTACCAGGAAGTCGATACACTCGGGGAGCAGGATTGAAACTCCCAGATAGCATTCGTTGATAACATCAATGTCAAATTTTGATTTAATCGCCGCAGTAAACAATCCCCGATAAAGAATTTCAGAAATGTTTTTATGAACAATCAATTACCAAATCAGCCATCAAATCCTGAAATAGGTTTAATTAATCTCGATGATAACACCGGACCTGGAACTCATTGGGTCGCTCATGCAATACATCCAAAATCAATTATTTTTTTTTGACTTGTACGGGCTAGCACCACCTGAAGAATTTCTCAAATACGTCCACGATTTAAAAATCCCTGTTTGATATTCCACGTTACCCACACAGACATTAACCGATCCTCCGATATGTGGCAGAGAAGTTATTAATGTCCTCACTGTGATCTTAACATCATCCAAACCGCAACATAAAGCCGTACATGAATATACCAGCGATAACCTTTTAAAGAGATCTTAAACATATACTGGTAGACATTTGGAGAAGATCTCTCTCACGGGGAAAGAAAATGTAAAAAAAACTCATCAATGATGCGCTATCTGATAAATTACATATCATAGACGTATCATCCGATGAGATCATTATATTCCATGACCAACAAGGTAAACTGAAAACTAGTAATATTTCCATCAAGGATATTTTAGTTAAAATCATCAACGCGGTTGAGAATTCCATCGCGGTATTTGATTCAACTGGTCACATACGACCAGGAGTTGATTATTCGACCATCGATAACAGATTAACATCGTTGAGCAACAAATACATGTCATCGACGAATACATATTACATTTTCGATCTGATTATGACACCCACACAAATCAATTTACTGGGCTACAAAATAAATATTGAAAATATTCAACTTCCTGTTTATAATTTCTCTGGGATTCCACCGGAGGTTTCTATGAAACTCACTGATGTAAAAACCGCCGTGGATAAACTAACAGCGTTGCGAACAGAGTATGACGTTCACATTGTTACATATAATTACTTTCTCCGAGAACATATACAAGTTAAAACCGAGTTGACAAATTTTCTGGGAAAACTTCCACCGGTGATCTCATTGAAACTATCCAATGTAAAAACGTCCATTGATGAACTAACAGTGTTACTGTCCGAGTATGAAGATCACGTAAAACAATTTGGAAATTTTCGTAAAACTTTTGTTCAAAAATAATTTTTGACATCAATAGATAATATTTGTATAAAACTCGCACCAATTAAAAACTCTCGATGATATTAAACGAACTCGTGACGCTATCAAAGACGATTTTCCTTATTATCATCACACTTAAGCGAGTTAAGATCATTCATGAAAAATATAACAATAGCGTATACACGATAGAACATGGATCTTTTGCTTGGACTCCACAAACTAACACGTTAGATATCACTGCGGAGATCAAAGTGATATACAGACTAACCCTAGTATCACCGACACGATTTAATATATCATCGAGTTCATCCGCCGCAGTAAACAATACGATAAGGAATCAACTGAACGATTTACGATAACCACCAAAGATAAAAATCTAGTTCGGGTATCCATCACATGGTACGTAGAATTTGTAACCGATTTAAATAAACAACTTAATTCAAAATAATGACCACCCAACAAAATCGATATGATTAAGTCTGCGAATTACAAACTAAACTTAAATCTCTCACTGATGAATATCAAACAAAGTAACAAAATATCGAAGAATGATTACCAGCATTGATGTAATCGTGTATTTGATTTCAGGTGTTTTCGCTGGAACCGGTGTGATATTATCGTCGGTGACAATGATCGCTCCGGTAGTTGTTCCCATTTGTATATCCGCGGCGACAACAATCGCTGGAGTGATAAAAATAATAACAAAACAAATATCATGGTTTAGTCAGCGTAAACTACATGATTACACGGTTAAATTCCATACTGTGTCAACCATGTATTCACAAATTACCGCGATGATATCATCGTCTCTCTATGACACTATAATATCCAATAGAGAGTTCTCATCGATGGTGAACATATATGATTCTGCGATGTCAAAATTAGAAAAAAACATATAGAAGATAATGACAACACCAACATAACTACTTCAACGAATAATCGAGAACAGCACACCGGTAAAAACAACGATGATAACAACCACGACAAGAAAACCTGAATTCAGTATTGAATTTACAATTCCGATTCCAGTAAAATGGATTTCGTTAACTCAATTACGACTATATTACAGCTGGTCCAATATTAGATCGGATTCATTCGCTGGTAAACAAACCAATAACACATTTGTGTTCGCAAACAAGGATAAACCAACCGGTGAACCAAATTGGCAAACAATATATCTTCCCAAAGGAGCTGATGACATCGAATATATCAACGAAGAAGTTCAGCGCAGAATAAAATCTATCACCGGAGTTGAATCAAAAATCGCGATAAATGTTCCTGAACCATATTTATCATCTGCTATCGAGATAAAATATCCCGGGTATTCTGAAGATATATATAACTCGTCGATCAAACATATATTGGGATGGTCTGAAAATATACCACTGGAAGAAATACCAATAGGGGAAAAACTACCTAAACGAGAAAAAACACCAGTGGAGGATCCCTTTCCATCCGACCTTAGTAGAGAAAATTTTACCTCAGACAAAGAAGCATATCATGATGCAACAATATCATAGTGGTGGCTGAAATCAAACAGGTACAATTAGAATTCTTGAACATATCATGAAAATAATTAATGATTGTGCCAATTATATAACTGTACTAGACTAAAAATTCCCTATAAGAGAACAAGATGAAACTTATGATAAATATCTTCAGAGAATTTCACGAGAAGAAATCATCAAATACATAGACATACATAATCAAAATATCGCCGACGTGGATATGTTTAATTTAAGAATGATTTAAAGTGTTAAATGATGTAAATGTTAAAACGAAAACAGAATTTGCAAAAAGAGTTGATATGCATGTAGAAGATATTTCAACATTTAAATTACCTGGTTATGATGTACCTAAACTACAAAAAAACCTAAATGACACCATCCATAAGGGATGGATAAGGATATCAACGGGAATTCCGGGAGGTGGTCCCCTCCATGATTCACCTGTCCAACATAGATATCTTACATACAATAATTCCCCGAATGGAACCGGTAGACATGTACTCTCGGTAACGTTGATATAACATCAATTGTTGCTGTGAATCTTGTATGTGATATCGTTATTGGAAGTTACAGCGAAAAAACAATCGTCAAATCTAGCGGATTAAGGATATATTCTATACACGTTTTTCCCGCAAGTATCCCCGGGAAGTTTGATCATACAAACACCAATCAATCCGGTATTTGTAGAATGTAATAATTCCTGGATAACAAATATAAATTTAAACTCGTTGATCAAGAATTTAACTTAGTCGATTTATCAAAGGAGCAATTACAAATTACTATTGATGTGAAATCATAGATTTCCCTCTTAAGAATTTCATCTTAGGTGAAAATCCGAAAGATTTCTCAAGAATTGAAAATTACAACAATTACACCAATAATTTATTATCACGCACGAGTATACATCCATGATCGAGAACAACTTTAAACGCGATTAGAAAATCATTCGAGGGAAAAATCCCGGGAAATTTTTATATAATCGTTGATAAAGTAAGCAATGAAGATTTCATATTGACGGAACACCAGCGAGAAAAACTTCAACGTGATCATGTTACAATAATTTCATGTAACCACGATCATATATTGAATTATGCTCATTCCCTTATCTCATTCGACCACCTCAAGAAAATTGTATCGTGGGGGATCTCAATGATATCATCGATGATAATATCTTAAGACAAAGTCTCGAAAAAATAAAACATTATTAAAAACTTCAGCAAATTTAAAACAAATGTACGATTACTGACTATCATTATAACTGTTATTTTTGTATTGCTATGATTTTCACTACAATTTCTATGTTATAATTTCCACTATGATATTTTTTGGTGAAATTGTTCCGAGTATTATATATGAGAACTCCAATTTATCTTACCATGGACGACGAAAAAAAAATAATAGCGTTGCACGGTGTTAAACGACCCGTCGCGGTCGCCAACGAGTACAAAATAGGATTGTCAAGGTTGTATAAAATATGGGCAAAGGAATCAATTTACGCTGTAACTCAAGGATGTGCTGAATAATTCTGGGAGGCACAACAACAGTACCGAGCTAACAAACGGAAACTCCAAGAAGATATTTCCGAGCTAAAAAAAAAGGTAACAGTGCTAACAAACATGTGAGCAGCAAAGAGGGTGGACAGACCGAAACTATTTCAAGCATACAGAAACTATTTCAACAAAATCCCAAGGATTTCAAACCGAAACTATTTCAGGAAAATCCTAAAGGATTTTAACCAAAATTATTTCGCACACAAAACAAAAGAGAAATTGTTTCGGTTTCGCATGCTACAGACCCGGCACCAATTGTGCTGCGGAGGTGAATTGAAAATCCTTTAGGATTTCAACCGAACATTTGATCAAGTCCGATACGATATCTTCATCTAGGGTCATGCAAATTTATCGTTACAAATTCATTTGGGGTTGACTGAGCGTGACTAAAAAAAATTGCTAAAGAGATTATAATCCATATCACCGCCGCACCAAGTTTGCCAAATATTTCGTAGCGTATGTGTGTCTACTCGATTAAATACAGCAAGAATATTGCAGTTATCTCTGATCACTTTTGGTATTTGAGTGTATCGTTGAGTGACATATGACACATCGGTATTTTTATGCCTACCTCTGGACATATCCTATCAGGATTCTTTTGATTGTCTAACATCACATCATCATATAAGACTAAATTGTTAATACTTCTATCAATATCATCAATACTCGGTGCTTCTTTGATATCGGTTATAAACTCAATAATATCCTCATCGATTTCCGATTTTGCTTTCTCGTTAAAATCCTTTAACACCTCGTTACATTGCTGATCATGTACACTTGGTGCTACTAAATACAACTTTTCCCATTTCATCCATCTCGTTATCAAATTAAGTAACAACTGTGTCTTGCCGCTTCCAGATGGTCCGATTATAATCATGTGAATCGAATTCGGTAGTGCTGCATGATGCTTAATGGGTTCTTGTTTTTTTCTTGCAGAAAAATCAATTACATTCATGTTATTATAAATAAATTATAGATCTAATATGTTGTGTGAAATGTAAGAAGCGTACTAGCACAAATGACTTGACGACGATTACAACAGGCAATAACAGATCAGCACTTACTGGTAAGTGTGTACAATGTGGTACAAAAAAAATTAGATTCATTTCCCTTGATAAAATCGAGAATTTAAAAATAAACGAGGAGGTGATATTGCAGCCAAGTTAGAAAAACTCCAAGAAACACCATGAGCAAAATATCCAGGAGAAAAACACCTTCCAGGGTATAGTTATTGTGGACCCAGGACCTGATGCGATATCCGACTCTATGATCAAAATCGACCCCGACCCGTTGAATATCCAATAAACTCTAATGATAAGGCATGTCATTCTCATGATGTTGCTTATAAAAGCAGTAATCTGGAAAACAGACATATCGCAGATGTCAAATTGATTCATGCGTTGATTTATGTCACTGATAAACCCTTCAAAGAAAAATTGGCTTCATGGTTGATAAAATCAGCGATGAAAAGTAAATTGATGTTGGATGCTGGTAAATACTAACATCATGGAATTTATTTATTATTCTCCAAGAGGATATTGGAGGAGTAAAGCAGCAATCGGTAAACTCGCTAGCGCCGCAAAGGTGAAAAATTCCACTGCAGCGGATTGGTTATCCAAACAGGGGATATGGCAAATTTATCTACCACCGCCAAAACAAATTGACTTCTCGCATTTTGATGTCAGCGTCCCTAATGAGGTTCATCAGGCTGATACATTATTTCTGCCGCATGATGGTTTTTATAAGTATTCGCTAACCATAGCAGATGTTGCGAGTCGATTCAAGCAAGGAGAACCTCTAAAGACAAATTCATCAACTGAAGTGGCTTCTGCGTTTGAAAGGATGTATCGACGGGGTCCTCTGCATTGGCCGAATCTATTACAAGCTGATCCTGGCAAGGAATTTCAGGATGCAGTGTTATCAAAAATGAAGCATTATAATGTCACCATCAGACGAGGACATACTGCATTACATCACAATCAGGCAATTGTTGAATGATTTAATCAGACACTTGCTGAGCGCTTCTTTGGATATCAATACGCGAAGGAGTTTATTCAGGATAAACGATCCCGTGAATGGGTCAAGAGCTTACCAGGCGTAAATTACCGCGCTGAATAATGAGATTCAACTGCTCTTCAGCGAGGATTTACTCGTAAACAACTACAAGTGATACCCGAGGATACTCAATTACCACCGTGTGGTCTTAACTAGCACCTCTGCGTCTGTTGCATTGCTATTTTTTCTGTCTACGGTAAATTGGCAAGGATCTTTATCCGACAAACACCAACACATTATACAATTGCAACTCACGCAGTGATTATTCTGTTGTTGTTTCAGTGTGATTATAAATTCAGCATCAATGTCAAATTTTCTGTTATTTTTTTTTTTGTCCTGCTGTTTATTACTAGAGTTTTTTTTCTGATTATATCATCGCTGACAATATCACATATTGTAGTGTCATTATAATCTAAAACAACTCGATTTATTCTTCATACTCTGGACACCGCAAGACAAACTAAATTCGATGTGATTATGCATGATCTAAACAATTGTATCGGATATTGTCAATCCCTGCGAAGAATGTATTGTCGCTGAGTATCCTAGCTTCCATAGGGATTTATCAGCACGCAATGCATTTTCTGTCAGGCCTGGAATATCAACTTCGATATTTTGTCTTCGTGTATACTTGGATCTATAACACAGAGTCACTGGAAGTGTTGCAAATTTGTCTTTATGCATGTTAAATAACTTCATCTGAAGTGTTTATCTGACTATCTTTCTACTTGCCACTATCAAATCATTTGGTCTCCACGCTTCCCAGAAATCATTTACTGGGGTTTCCGAAATTATTTCTCGTGCTAATCTGGTTCCAATCTGATTAGTTTCTTGATCGTGATTCATTTTCAAGTGATCTATGATCAGTACCTATTTCTTCATAATAATCTACAAAATTCTTGAGGCAATAATGTGGAGACAAACCGACAAATGGTGGTGGTTGACCCTGATCACCACACATTATCACTTTTGTATTCGGTAGCAATAACCAATCAATAAATCTTTGTAATACATCTAAGGACACCGTGCATATCTAATCCCAAAAAATGATTCCAGGAATAAATTTCTCACCCATTCGATCAGGAGTCCATTCATCGCCTTTCCATCGAAAGAAACTGTGATAAGTGTAAGCATTAATTCCTCGTTGTTTCATCTCTCTTGCAAGTCTGTGTGTTGGTGTTAGTACAATCATGTTTGATTTCCTCGAAATAATTCAATCATTCCAGTCGTCTTTCCTGACCCACCACAACCATTTAAGTAACTGGTTTTATATATACATATTGGATCGGAACACGACGGTGCATTAGATAGTTATGATATCTGATTATTTTTCAAGTAATTGTTTTCAATTGTAACATCTGCTGATTTGGAGTAATCACGCAGTATTTCTATTTTAATTCTCCATGATCCCCAACTCTCGTCTGAATTAGTGAATTCTGCCACTGCTTCGCAATTATTTACGTCTGTATAAAATGAATCAGCGAATACTCTAACTGCTGATTCAGGAAAACTATTTATCATCGCAAGTATATTAATAGAAGCATAAGCCAGCATAGACGCCCTTAAGTAAGTGTATTGAGTATTTTCTCCATCGTTATAAGTAACAATTGCACCTAATTTGGTTCCATCGGACAAGAAAGCGTCTTTACGATTTACATGTATGCAGCAACATCTATAATCAACCGCAAAGAATATCGCTTATGGTCGTATTTTCCACCTTGTGTGTACTTAACAATTATTCTTCTACCGAGATCTTTTGAGTGTTTATTTCTAACTTCAAAGATTTCATTGGACCATTTCACGATATATTCTTCGTGGAGTTGGGGGAATTGTTTTTTGTTTTCGCTGATTATACTATCTAGACTATCGGGTTGTGGATATGATATAATTGCTTCACTGACAATTAGTGATATCAGCATGTTAGAATCAATCATATACCATAATAACACTATTGGCATCCAGTGTTTTTCAGAGATGTGTCTACCAAACCAAACATAACAACACGGATGAAGTCCTTTTTTCCAATTCAAATGATACCACACGATCGAATCCGGTGAGATCAAAATCAGGCAGTGGTCCATTAATCGCAACACGGATCATCTCATGTGTGGGATGTCCAAAGCTTTTGAAGTACTCAGAGCACTCTCCGTACCCAAGAAAACTTCCTGGATAACACGCAATCATATCAACCGAAATAATACTTTTGGGGTAATATTTTGTATTCCATAATCCATAATGGCCATAATCAACACAACTATCTTATTATGTTATTGTTGGTTTACATAGATTTATATTTCTCGTGAAATGAGCTACAACTGATGGACTTGTAAAACAGTTTGTCAGTAATTGTTCGTCGTGTTCCGTTGAAAAACCACTAGCTAGTTTTTTCATCTAATTGTGGAGGGCTTCATTACGATATAATTCGCCATTGGGTTTTACAAATAGATCGAATTTACCATTTTCGTCTTCAAAACTGTGAATTAACCACACTGACATAGGATCGTATTTACTAACCTCAAATAAATTTCCAGTGTAATATTGTATGGTTCTATCCAGCGGAAATATTGTTACCGCAGGTGTCCAAGCGTGTTCATTATGGTCAATAATTTTGATTGGAGCTCCTTTTGATTTATATTTTGATT
Organism: Unio pictorum; assembly: GCA_030141615.1. Taxonomy (NCBI): domain Eukaryota; kingdom Metazoa; phylum Mollusca; class Bivalvia; order Unionida; family Unionidae; genus Unio; species Unio pictorum. The sequence continues at coordinate 2,645,738 of JARLTB010000014.1, read as the reverse complement.
CGTGTAATACCTCTCCTGTTATCGTCATTACGGTTATTTGGAATCTTAACGATGTTTCTAATTTGGTTATATCTGGAATTGTTGCTCTGCTTTCCTTCACGGTTAATCCCCATTCATTTTGTTTTTGCATTTTAGATCCGTCAATGTGTTTCCACGCAACGTTTTTGTGAAGTGTTTTATTATTCATTCCGCTACACAATTCAACGACAACAATTTCATTGGTTTTAGTTTTTCAATACTCGGTTTTTTTCATTTATCGGATAGATTCCATAAACAACTGCTGTTACAGGATAGGATCTCTCGTAATACGGTTTATCAATCTCAGTCATAATTCTTGGTTTGGAATCCTGATTCACAGTGACAGTTCTCTTATTTTTCAGGATAGTTTCAAATTTGTCACGTATAATCCAATTTCCCGTTTCTGAACAGATAATGAATTTCACTCTAAAAAATACTATTCCTGGTCAAGATGTGAGATTATCACTGCTGCTCTTTCGTCGTTCATGGTATCATCAACACTACCATCAATTCGAAATGTTGACCAACAGTGAGATGCTCCATCACGCTTGAATTCATTAAAACCACCACGGATTTTACGCAACATGCTTTTATCACTTATTAGACCCTTTGGTACATCTATCGAGATTAAATTCAACATTTTCCAAGGCGTAATTTTCGATAATCTCTCGAACTCCTCCATATTATAATTTAAACAAGTATTTAAATAAAGAATTTATTATGTAATGAATCATTGCAAATGGCTTATGATAGGATCAATAACCGATTGTAACAAATCATGCAGAAATGAATTCTGTGGATATCATTTACAAAGTGTACGTCGTGGGAGCTTGTATCCGATGTGGGGTAGGAGTGAGATGAAAATCGCAGTTGTGTCTCAATTGTTATGGTAAGCGATACAGAGAGTTAAAGCGCTATTATGATAAACGAATCAAAGATTCCATCAATGACCCTGACTCTGTCCTTGACAAAATCATAAGAACACCTCAAGACTATATTGATAGATTCCCAAGTATATAATTAAACAAATTAATTAATTAGTCCAATAGTATTTAGTATATAAATGAACCAAGAATTTCAACCACATCCCGGGATTACCAATTATGAAGCATCTCGTGACGGTATTGTCAGACACCGCAGACTGAAGAAACCAGTATGGTGGGAAAATGGTATGGGGTATTTGATGTTTAGTGCTGTAAAGAAGAAATATTATTGTCATCGATTTGCGTCCGAATGTTATAACGGATTGATCGAAGATGGTCTTGGTATTGATCATATTGATTCCAATCTTAAGAACAATTCTTTAGATAATGTACAAGCTATCTCACAAAGTGAAAACACCAAACTAGGAGGGACTGGGAAACACCCAAAAAATGCGAAACCAATAAAATCATTTAATACAGAAAATAAAGAGGAATGAGTATTTCAATTAATGACTGAAGCCGGAAAATATTTCGATATTTGCCAACTCTCAGTACGAAGAGTAGCAGAACAGGTATATCGATCGGCTTTTTCTAAAAAAATTAAAAACGGAAGTCAATTTACATACACTTGACGGGGAATAACTCGTGTGGGCTTGTAAACAACGATATGAGTTACGGATCTCAATGGGATTGTCGACGACTGAATTGTGGTTTTAACTGCCACGGATCTCAATGGAAATAATTAAGTATTTGTTTTGTGAGAAAAAAAAAATAGGTGGTATTACAACAATTGAATTTTTTTTTTTTGATGTTTCTTTCAAATTTTCGTTTTTCTTTAAATGCTGTCAATAATCATAATTAATACATGAAATAATAAAAACTGCACACCTCTCTCATTGATTTTCTTGTATTAGTTAGCTTCTATACCATATTGTCTCCTATAGTATTGGGGCTTTAAGCCATTCGATACTCAACTGAAACAACCATATATCACACACCGTCACACGCGGTGTGAATGTCCTTTGCATTCAAACCGGGTTGATTTTGTAGGGTTTATGATAGGTTTCAGTTTGAATGTAGAATCGTCCCGTCATATCACCACTGTCATCCTATAATCAATTGCAATATGTTTTATTGTCTTGTGCTGTCCTCTATAATTCATTGTTTTATTTCATGTATCATTCATTGTAAATACCATAACCATGTCATTGTATATATGTATATATGTGTGCCTACAATCTCGCCATAACACTCGAATTGGGAGTTGAAAAAGCTGTGCTGTCATATCTTCTTGGAGTTCTAACCCGTTATTTGACGAGTTATATCCCCTCTCGGAGACTATGTTTCCTGATACCTCTGGGCCCGGTCAGATGTGAATAACACCTGAGGGGTTCCAAATGGGGATGTGTTGTCTTATATATGTAACCTCTGGGTCCCTCCGATGTGAATAACACCTGAGGGGTTCCAAATGGGGTTTTTCATATATATCTCTAGGTGTAATAAGATGTGAATACACCTTATTGCGAACGGAGTTCATCATGATATATAACTCGCATAATATCTCTTGGCGTAATAAGATGTGAACAACACCTTATTGCAAACGGAGTTCATACAAAAAGCGGGTCACAATTGATCCCCAATTCTTTTGTTTTTGAAAAAAAATCATATTAGAAATATAATATAAAATATATATAAATGAATTCTAAAAATATCAATGAGATTATAACCGAGATTTTAAATTTGAAAAGTCAAGGACATTCAATTGTCAAATAAATTAAATTGTGATCAAATTCCTTCTGATTTTCAAGATATTGAAGATAATGCTCGAAGTAATACATACGTGTTGCCAAAATCGTACTTTTTTATCAAGCGAATTTCAGCACGCGATTTATGACTCTTTTGCATTCTGTAACGACACCAATAAGTTCGTCCCGCTATTCACTGTTGTTGAAAAAGTAAGAAAAGAATTGGGGCAGTAATATGAAATCAAACGCACAATTAATTCTAAGATCATAACAAAAAAAGAGATTATCTGCCAAAATGAAAATTCCCACTTGATTGCCTCCACGAGGAAATAAAATCTACTAGGGTTGTGGTAATTCGCACACAAGGTGCAACTGGTACAACAGGACATGGATATTCAAGGGGCTTTTCAGGTAGTGGTTTAGTTACTTGTCCTAGTAATATTCTTGGGGACATATCACTATTAGAATTTCTCGTAGGAGGGAAACGAGCCGGAAAAAAACTCACCGGAAGTAATTAATGAGCCAGCTGATATCTGCAGACGACTTTTTGAGGGTGGTATCATGGATATTGATGTATATCCATAATTTATGATGAGCTAGCCGAAAATCCTACGGATTTGTACGGTTACCATAGTGATTAAATCACCACATTAGATAAATAGCATTGAAATGCTCATACACTACAACCACAATAAACCAACCATGGTCTATGTAGTAAACTCACGATTGCCAGTTTATAGAGCGTACTATGGATATGGTCTCGGCAATATCATTGCAAGGTTTTTTGCAAAATGGCTCCCAAAATATTACCAATCGCAAAAGTTATCAATGAAAGCTATTAATGTTATTCGTGATAAGGGTATTAGCGCTGTTGGTGATGTTGCCGGGAGGGCATTTTCCACAGCTAAAGAAAAACTAGTAGCGTTAGTTCAGCGGCAAAGGAAATCATCTACGGAAATTATGTATGCAAGTATTAGTAAAAAAATAAACAATGCGGTGGAGCAGAATATAGCATCACGGATAAATGATGGATATAACACTCAGGGAAATATGACTGCAAATATGATAGCGGGAAGTGGTTTGAAATAGCGAGCGACATCACGATTTAGATCAAGAAATATATAATAATATGTTCAAACAGAGTTTGATTTAGATGCCCCAGTGCTCAAGAATGATTCAGTACTTAATTATCAGTATTATGCATATAATGTAGTACAACCTAATAGTCGATCAAGAATCGAACTTCAAGTAAAGGATACCAGCACATTCTTTTTACCCTCTGAAGGGTTTATCGAAGTAGAAGGAGAAATTGTAACATCTGCTGATACTCATGATGTATCAGCACCATATCCACGTGGTGCCAAAGTCAGTTTTGTCAATAATAGTATTATGGCGCTATTTAACAGCGCTAGATACATGATTGATGGAAGAGAGATTGAATCTATAGAACACGATGTTGATGTTGCCACAACAATAGTGGGGTTGTTAAGATACTCCGATGATTATACAAGATCGGCAGGTCTATCTATGATGTTTGCTAAATATATTAATGATCATGCTGGACCGACTCCATATATCATAAGACAACCAAAGAATCGTACTGTTCCTCCTGTTGATGTTGCTAATAACGCAGATATGATTATAAATAATGATCCTGATTACAACCTAGGAGCTGCAAAACGTGTATCAATGTTGGAAGGAGATCGTAGATTATTCTCATGCGCGATTCCACTACATCATATATTTGGATTCTGCAGACATGTTAGAAAAGGTATCTATGGAGCGAAGCATACAGTAGCCTTAGTCCGAAGAGGTGATGATAATGATGCAATCTGGAGGATTCCAGCAGATCCTGCACATCCGGATAATGACCGTGGCAAGGTGAATATAACAAAATTAACACTGTGAATGCCAATATCGACTCCATCAATCACCGTAGAGCAATACTTACTATCATGTGTGAGTACAGGCGGCTACGTTGGCTAACAGTGACCACAGATACCATGGATTCTAATCTTGATGGTACACGTACATAGCACCTGGCATCAAAACAAGGTGTTTTAGCTTCCGCGTCATATATTTATTGCGTTACAGGATAAGGCGCGATTGGGTTCACAAACACGCAGCCATATGATATTTGATCAAATTGGGTATAATGAAGTTTTGTTGAAGATAAACGATCAACAAGAATCAACCGAGGATATACAACTTGATTACGGAACCAACCAAATAGCTCGCGTGTATCATCGTTTGTTGTCATATATGGGACGTGATAATAATGTGGATACTGGTTTAAATACTAAACGAGGAAATGGTTTAACCGAATTAGGAAAATCCAAAAAAGCTAAATGGGAAGAATCGGTTAAAGACACTGGAGCGTCAATTAACAAATTTGCTGAGTTAGAAAAAAAATCAATAATTGTAAAAACTATCATCTGTGAAATATTACACTCACTTGGTCATTATCAAAGAAATTTTCTTCGATTATACTCTTTGATCATAACTCACATGCGTGGTCCAGTTCCGTGTTAGTATTTCCTCAAGACAAAACTATAAAATATTACTCTGGGAATATGTTAAAATGTATCTATGAAATTACCAAAAACTGATCCTGTGGCTGTGTGGTTGTTTAGCAGTTGTGAAGAAGGAGACTACGATCAGTTTGTGACAACAAACGGAGAGTTATACCGCACAGAAACCCTACACAATGAGATAAATGACCTCGCGAGGACATACTCAAAAAAATCTGAAGAATATACCCGAAATTGTTTTACAGTTCAATCAGTCGCAGCTCATTTTACCAGGAAAAATAATTCGCGTTAACCAACCAGACATGAATTTCTTGATGATATACAAGCGAGTTGTACCGAATATGGCCATGGCGGATTGTGGAATACAAAATATAATTTCTGAGATATGATCTCCGTCGACATGGCACAGTGTTACCCTGGCAGTTTTCTCGGATATGGTGAATGCAGTGAATACTTTAACTCTTTCACTACTACTGACGTGTATTTCCGCTGCCTAAATATGCCTAGCCTCACCAGTGACTGATAAATCCGCTTGTAAACAGAGCACTATTACTCCCGGTGACTGATATATCCGCTTGCCTTATATGCTTCCTAAACCCTAGAGACGAATAGATCCGCTCTGTATGTCATTGTTACAACCGATCGTATTGGTCAATATATGGAAGTTAAAGTCTATTCAACCAATCAAATTAGAGTTAACAAATGATTGTTCTTACTAAATCCGGTTCCTTTTTTCAAATTTGTACCGCGTGTTTGTTAATACATGCATTTGTAGTTTATAGTAGAAACAATGGTGTTCTCTTACGATAGCGATTCAGATTCCGACTTTTCCTGTTTTTCTGAGGATGATATTGACCACCATGAATTAAGAAGTATTGGTAGTAATATTAATATATCTTCTTTATCAAGTCTGTCAGAAATTGAGACAGAAACTGATGATGAAGACGAAGTGTGGACAAGAGAACCACGTGCGCCGAAAGTAACGGAGTTTACAGAAAGCGTCGGCTCATCTTTCGTTTTGGATGAGGGGAAAAAAGAAATAGATTTTTTCTTTAAATAGATATCACGAGGAATTACTTAAGAAATAGTAGAACATAGTGACTAGGTAACAGTGTTAGTAATTAAATGTATATATTTGATAATTAACTTAGTATAAAAGACTCCCAGATAAATTTTAGTGTTTACAAGCAGTTTTGTGTTATATTCCTGGATAAATTTTAGTGTTTACAAGCAGTGTTTTGTGTTATATTCCTGGATAAATGGTAGTGTTTTCAAGCAGTGTTTTGTGTTATATTCATGGATAAATGTTTGTGTTTTCAAGCAGTGTTTTGTGTTAATCTTAGTGTTTACAAGCAGTGTTTTGTGTTATATTCCTGGATTTCAGCAGGATAAAATAATCAAACAGATATAAGGTAGTTATAGCTTTTATATATGCATGATTTTAGCCTATAATCAGTTTATTAGAGAGAAAATAACTAACACAATCCAACCATACATCAGCTAAAAAGTTATCATTTGGCTACAGCAGCATTTGGCTCTGGCAGTCGGCCCACAAATCAGCTGCAGTAGTGACCCCAGCAGCTAGGCATAACAGTGAGCCACTACAGTAGCATTAGTAGTTAAAGAGTTAAGCGGTTTGGGCATCCTACCCACGAGATGACTCGAGTGTCCATAAACGGAGTTTTACCTGAGTTTGATTTGACAGGATATGTTCATATTACATCGTTTTAATTTAGTAAAAATCTTCACCCGATATTTTATATTTCGTCTGAAAGGCATTTTTCAACGAAAAGATGGGCCCCGAGAAAATTATTACGATATTTGATCGATTATAAAATACTGATGTCATTGACTGTTTCCGAGGCAATTATATCATACCGGAAACAAACTTCTGTTTGGTTACCACAACCTTATAGTCTTAATAATATAATTAATTTTTTCAAGGAACAATTTCCTGATCGCGACGAAGAATATATTGTTTAAGAGTCCAAGAAGATCTTTGAAATTAGAAATAAAAATGCAAAGGATCTCGGTATAAGAATAATTGGGATATTTACTCAAGGTGGATCATGCGATCTTAAACGACGTTGTACCCGATTAATCATCGAGGATCCCGAATATGATTCTATATTCAATGGTACAACCAACAATGAAAGGCGTTGTTTTAACAAAAACGTTTTTTTGTGAACGGGGAAAAGATCGGAACTATCGTTGAATAGCACGATGGTGAATCACCACAATACACCCATTTAAGATCATCTATGCTAGCTTATGTTTCAATAAATTTACTTTCGATGATAAACAGATTTTCCAACATCGCGGTTAGAGTTGCTACTGATTCATTTTATTTCGATGAAAACTATTGGAGACATTAAACCATTTCATACGGAGGAAGGTGGTTGGGGAACATGGAGATTAAAAGGTGAACTATTACATCCATACGATGAAACAGTTCATACTCCCATCGAGTATAATTACCGAAGTGATATGATACAAGAACGCTCATCATATCCATATGTGTACGATCCAATAATTGGACATAAAACTGTATATTTGAACGGTCCAGGAGGATGTGGTAAAACAATACGAGTAATCGATATATTTGGAAAAAACTCCGATATGATTGTGTTAACTCCTACATATCGACTTGCTCGAGAGATAAGATCTAGAGAGGTAAACTCTTGTACGTATCATAGCTTCTTTCGATATAATGGTACCGCTTGGACTTCTGAGCGAATGGGAACAAAATATGTTCCTGGGATAATTATCTGGGATGAAATATGCATAGTATCTTTAGATGTATTAAAAACATTAGTGGAATGGTTGTTAACAAAAAACACCGCTGTGATAATGTTTGGTGATCACGATCGCCGCCTTTTACTGGATTATCCCCTCATTGGTGGTTGAAAAGGACAGTGGATTATTGCGAAGAAAATAACACTGATCATTGATCACTCGACGCAGAGTTAACCGAATTAAAATACGCGATAAGACAACAAAAGGTTAAATTCAATGTGAAATAACACGTAGAACAATCCCTGAAACATCGATAAGTGATTTCTGGGAGAAACCGACATATTTGATAGTCGCGAGCAGAAGAAACATCCGAGGTTTATTTCAAGAGAAATTATTTAACACACACAAAGAAAAATTCCCAATGGATCCAATTCCGTTATGCTATAGGCCCACAGATACATGACAACAAAACATCGAAGTTAGTATTTCTGGAACTTCACAACGACAAGAATTTGTGTTGAATGATATTGTGTTGGTTGATATCAACGTTGTCGAGGACGCATTGCACGCTGGAAATTCTCCGTGGCAGTTAGGTTACGCGATGACGATACATTCATCACAGGGGTTGACTATCACTGATACAATTCTTTGGATCATCATTGATTTCATTGAGTGGTCAAATTTAGTTTATCTCGCAGTATCACGAGTACGAAGATCGAATCAACTTCAACGGTTTGTTATCAGCGCTGATGATATCAGTTAAGACCACGTGTCGGCAATTGGGTATCATCGGGAATCACCTGTAATTGATCACGGGTAAATCCGCGTTGTGGAGCGATTGAATCTAATCTATATATTGTTTTTAGATGTGACCACGCTGAATATTTTATGTGATGTGATACTCCATATAGGATCAGTAGCTTTTTTTTACCGCCTTCAAGTTCGCCAGGCTCATACAAATATCTTACAGTGAAATTGCTAGGTAATAACTGTTGCGATGAAAAAATCACGTCAAGGTAAATTTATATTTTCTTTATGTGATTGCGATAAGCGGTTTCGTGTTAATGGTTCGAGTAATTTCATTGTTGATCGTGGTAATTACTCCTAGTAATCTCTTGACTCATTCACGTGATTGTTTATCCTCGATGCATTCCATCGCGTATTGATATCCAGACAATCGCTCAGATAATGTTCTGTTAAACAGCTCAACAATTGCCTGATCGCGATGTATTGCAGTATGTCCTCATTGTAAAACAGTATTATGTTGCTTCATCGTTGATGATACTTCACCTTGAAATTCCTTGCCAGGATCAACCTGGTGGAGATTTGACCCCCGCAGACCACCTTGTGGTCCAAGACCTTGACAATAAATTGGTTAAAATGCAGAGGAAACTTCAGATAAGGACATTGCCGTTAACGGTTCAGCTTCTTTGTACCTACTCGCAACATCAACTACGGTTAACGCATATTTTTTACACGTTTTTTGACACTATCAATCAGCAGAAATAATATATAAGCTTATTGAACTTAATTTGGAACACTAACATCAAACGATGCATATTGAATTTTCTTCGGTGGCAGTAGATCAATTTGCCATTTTTCCTGTCTTGATAACCAATCTTTTGCTGTATTATTTTTTACTTTTGCCACTTTGGCAAGTTTATTAATCGCGGCGCTGCCCTTTCAGTATTAGTTTGGAGAATAATAGATTCCATATAATTAATTACCAACGCGAGAAGCTCCGCTTCCAATTACTAGATTACCTTTCATAGCTGTTTTTATCAACCATGAAGCTAACTTTTCTTTGAAGGATTTATCATGGATATTATGTAACGCATGGATCAAATTTATATCTTCGATGTGACGTTGTTGAAGATCATTACTTTGATATCCGACATCATGGGCAAAACAAATTTTATCTGTAGCGTTTATCAGATATTCGACTGATCGAGGCTGATCAAGATCATCGAGTATGATATCGAGTCTGGTTCCCGGACCACAATAACTATATCATGGAAGGTGTATTTCACCTGGATATTTTGCCCATGGAACCCATGGGAGCTTTGTTAGTTTGGCAGCGATATAACCTCCTTTTTTATACTTACAAATCAGAATTTTGTATACTACAAAGTGTACACTTGGCAGTGATTACATCTGTTATTTTCGTCTCCGTGTGCGAGTTCTACATTTCACACAATATAAATCCATAGTATATTTTAAGTTATATCTAATGGAAATTACTGACATTTCCGCGATAAAACAACAAGAACGTGTTAAACATCATCCAGTGGTACCAAACTCTATCAGAATGAACGTGATTGGCCCTTCTGGAAGTATTAAAACACAACTGCTACTTAACTTGATAATGAAATGGATGAAGTGTGATAATCTTTATTTAGCGGCACCGAGTGTAGACGATCAACATTGTTATACCGTACTAAATGATTATAATGAGAGCAGCGGAGATAACCGGGGAGAACATTTTTGAATTTATCACTGATATCGATGAAGCTCTTTGTGTCGAGGAAATTGACGGAAGTATCAATAATTTAGTAGTGTACGATGATGTGATGCTAGATAAACGAAAACAAATCCGCTAGGATTTTCTCCCGTGGAAGACACAAAATCATCGACGTGATATATGTTACTCAAGGGTATACCCAAATCCCTAAGTGATCCGGGACAACTCTAATATGCTCGCGATCTTTAACGGAGTTGAATCTCATACTCTACGAAATATTCATCAAAACTGGTGTCCTGGTGACATGGACCTGAACAAATTTAATTATTTCTTTAGTCGTGCTCAAGCGACCCCTCATGGAATTGCAACGATAAATGTATGCGATCCTGGAACAAGATATCGAATCGAACTAATTAAATTATATGTTTAATTAATCGCAACCCACTCGATGGAATTTTCACACCGCAATTATAACCACGCACCTGGATATATTTTCTTTATTACTCGGGGATGAAAAACAAGTTGACGAAAATACATCTAGAAGGTGCTAATTCAACAAAATAATTCTTGGCTTAAAAGTGGTTAGCACATCCATTCTGCTGATAATGTACACCACTTCCAACTACCTTCTCTCCAGTAGACCTTCGGGACATAGTTGCAAAATTCTTCCGTGACAAAGTATAAATCATTAGAGATAAGCTTGACAACATACTTTTAATTTACTTATCGTCACCACACAGTTGTGATAGAGAATTTCAGCGACAACCATTAGCAGCATTTGAACCTGTCAATATGGATTCAGTAGGGAATATCTTGATGAAGAGTGCACCAAAGTCGTGTGAACTTCATTCAATTACAACATCACTGCTGCATGAGTGCTTACCGGTATACCCAATGTTGCCTTCACTAATGATGTTAATATATCCCTCTCATCCAGGGTGTTCCCATAATTTTATAAAACTGCCATCGTAAAGCCCCAGCTGAAGAAATCAACACTTAACCATAACTATTTAAAGAACTACTGCCCAGTTTCTAATCTCCCGCTCATATAAAACAATCTTAGAAAAAAGTTTTTCTAACCCAACTTGTATCTTAATTGAATTCAAACAGTCTTCTTAGCAATGTACAGTCTGCATATCGCCTTTGCCACAGTACTGAAACTACTCTTTTGAAAGTATTTAATGACATTATCTCTGCTCTGGGATTGTCCATTAATTATGTCAACAAAATGGGGGAATGGGGTTTGAAGAATGTTGACAAATGTTGACATGGGGGAGGGGGAGTTCAAGATAAATTGACTTCAATAACGTTATTTTTTACAATAAATTTAAGAAATCAAACAATAGGAAATAGGAAAATGGACATATGATAGAGGCTCGAATATAAAATCTCAATTTGTTTCATGAATTAAAAGTGTTATAGTCAGTTTGAAATCTGTTAAACAAGTAAACAAATGTATTAAAATTTATTTGTGGACCTTTTAATTTCAATATCCTTCGAGGAAGCTCAGGATTACAACCTTGTATCAGTTACGGTATTGGAGTACGAGGAAAAACAAATTATGTGTTGGCTGTCGAGTAAAAAACTACCTGGGTCTCAAATAGTATTACGATCATAACAATAAAACTGGTCCGATACAACACTTCCCCCCTCCAGATTACATTAACAAAAATAATTTAGATAAATAAATTATACTACGAATATGAATCACAACGAATTCGTTTCGCACTCTATTTACGTTAACTACGAAGCTTCACATGATGGAACCGTCCAACAACGACGACGAAAAGTATCCCTCGGTCTTATTATTAATACTGGTTATGTGAAAATGGTATCCGGATTGGAAAACAAATAAAAACTTATTTCGTGCACAGATTTATCTTTGAAGTTTTTTTTATAGGACGATCGATAAGGGTCTCGTCGTTGATCATATCAATTGAAATCCTCTTGATAATCGTATAGAAAATTTACGAGCTGTTACTCCGAATGACAATTCTCTTAAACTAAATCCTCAAAAAAGTATAAATCGTAACCAATACGCATATCCACGTTTATGGACAATTCGATTGAAAAATTTCAATCAATAACATCCGCCTCCAAATATTTTGATATTCATACAGAATCTGTGAGACGAACCACCAACAATATCATCAAATCAACGTATTCAAAAAGATTTAACAAATGTGTGTCATTCATGTTTTCGTGATTTTTTATCATATGAAAATTACAATTTAGATTTTAAAAAATATTTCGTATATTATATATGAACGACAAAAATCCATCGACGACCTAATTATTGGACAACGAAATTATATTCAAAATTGGTAAACAACTCGATGATCTTCATCAGGAGATGCCTTATTGTGAGTTTATCTCTGCGATACATTTATATTATCCAACAGACTCCGTGCAGTATTATCGTAATTTCTCTCTCGAAAATGTAAAAATGTAAATGGCTATAACAATCATCGGTAATTATATTTCAATGTTCTAAATGATATGTTGGAATTTTATTTAAAAAAAAAAAATATGAAACAATGTAGCGATTATATTGATATATCTGAGGAAATTTCACAGATTTAACAAATATTGTTGTCACTCAAAAAATTGTTTTATAAAACAATTATATAAAACATATAATATACAATGGACAATGAAAATATCACCGAATTGAAAATATTGTTAGTTGGGGGGTGGGGGGTAAAATGTGTGACAATTTTATCAAGGGAGTCACTGAAAGATTGACAGTTGTTGACAAGGGGCAGGGGATTGTCTAAAAAAATTGACATAATTAATGACGTCTCCTTTGGAAAGCAGTAAGATTCCAGTCCTCACCCCACCCCCCCACCCCTTGATTTATTTGCAGCATTTGACACAATAGACCATGCTATATATTACTTCACCGTCTCCACCATGTATTTGGCATTCACAATACAATCTTACAGTGGTTCAAGTCTTACTTAGTCAACAGGATACAAATTGTATCTGCAAATGGAATACACTCCAGCCCATTTGATCTATGCTGTGGTGTTTCACAGGGGTCTCTTCGTGGACCTGTTCCCTTCATTCTATACACTCAGCCGCTCTCAAGTGTCATTGATCATCACCCAGTGTCTCACCAATTGTATGCTGATGACACTCAAATATACAAGTCTAGCTGCCCAACTGAGGTTAATGCTACCATTAAAGAAGTAGAGAGGTGCATTTCCGATGTGAAATCATGGTTGACAGGAAACACGCTGCAGAACCATTATGAGAAACTGAGGCAATTCTGAGCAAAACACAAAGACTTTCTCATTCAAATCCTTTACCTCAAACAATACAAATCAGCAACATCAGCATTAAATTCACAGTCAGTACAAAACCTACTTGTTACTCTAGACAGTACGTTCATATTGCACCAATATGTCATGAACATATGAAAGGCTGCATAACTTGAGCTGAGAAGCATCAAAACAATTCGCAAATATCTTTCAGTTGATGCTAAGACTGGACTATTGTAACTCAATTATGTCTGGTTCGTCTCTATATCTACTCCAGAACCTTCACAAATTTCTAAACATAGCTGCTCATTTAATTTTAAGTGTACCACGATCAGAACAGACTTCCTCATTTCCCTATACCCTACACTGGCTATCCAGTCGACCCAGAATCAAACACAAAATTTGTTCTCTGTGCTATATTTCACTGCCAGACTCCAGTTGAGCATAGCTATCTGGCATCACTTAATGTGTATACACCAGTAAAAGACTTATGCTCCTCTTCTGACAATCGTATACTCATTATTCTCACTATGTAAACGAAGGCATTATTCCCAACGTTCTTTTGCGTACCATGGCCCAGCAACATCGAATGAATTGCCTATTGATATTTGAAAACAAAACAGCGATTCATTTCAAGAGTGCTCTAAAAACTCACCTTTTGTGACTGCAATAACAAATTTAAAGACCGAAAAATGTTTCCTTTTTTATCAAGTTTCAGCATGTTTTGTATTCTAATTTCATGGTCTTTGCTTCTTGGTTTTGTATTCATATCATTATATGTGTTGTAAAATGCTTAGAGCTTCTAAAGATTAGGCGGCCGCGCTATACAAAGTCCTCATTAATATTATTATTAGTAGTAGTAGCAGTAGTATGGCTTTTAATGAAGTTTGTGTTATTTTTCCACTAGTCGATGGTGTCCCCTTGTATTTCAAGAATCTTGTAGAATACAATTGTACTTTGATGTGCTGTGTGCGCAGCCTAAATCCTGACTCCACTGAACATGGAATATTTGTATTTTTTTTAAAAAACTATAGCTGACTGGCAGGTTACCGTTGGACAACAGGGTTTCAACCGTGTAGGAAAAGCTGCAATTATAGTGTCTTTATGGTTCTTGACACTGAGATGACATATGTTCTAAAAGATTGGTCATTATATCGGTGTTGGGCATGTTTTGTTGTTTTGTTTTTTTTTGTTGGGGGGGGGCGTAGCGCTTTATTGCAACTTATATATTTATTTTGTGACACAATCTAATAAGGTCTATACAAATTATTTTCAGTACTATCAATATTATGTTTCATGATAGCTATCCTGTATATAAACTTACATAACATTCAATATTGCTAAGTATCTTATCTCTATTTTATCATGTAATTTTTCCATGGATGGATGGTTATCAAAACATACTGTATTCGATAAATATTTGTCATTTTCTATATTTACTAGCTTCATTCAGTTAACAAATATATGTTTTGCTGTCAGTGTAAAAATTGTCACACCTGAACCCACTTTATGCGGGTATGTATGGAAACAATGAACCCTTAAAATCTGCCAACCCTTATGATTTTGCCATAAGGCTTACAAATTTACCTTTATTAAATTGACTTGTGATATTAAATCAAAAACTATGGAAATATGATTGTTGCAAGAAAATCAAAATAATTTACTTGTCCATGTTTGATTTGGTTCTAGGTTTGATATTAGAGTTGAGTGAGCCAGTGAACCAATCTGACTTCACAGCATTACATCAGACGTTTTAAACTGCATACATTTTTCATGCAACGCACTACATAATTAACATAATTAAACTGTTGATCATATAATTTAAAACAAACTAGCTACCAGCAAGCGATACATGATGGATACAAACGGGAATGCAAGTGTTACAGTTGGAAAATAGGGTTTCGACCTTGTGTTATCAATCAGTACATAATAGTAAAAGGGAATATTCAGATACGTTTGAATAAAAGCAAACAGAGTCACAATTGAGCCTGTCTCGTGATGGGGAATATGATTTTTAAAAAAAAATTCCAACCATTAGTCAAGTTGAGAAATAGCAAAAACATCACTGCATATGGCCTGGAACTTATGCAACTATACTTGAGGGGTAAATAAGGTCTGCATCCACGTGACAAACGTTCCTGTTGAACATAATGTCTACCGTTTTAAATATGTTTCCGAACGTTACAAATGCAGTTCATTATATTTTATTACACATTACTGAACACTGGAAATACTTTAACCTATGTGTAAAACAAATCAGCTGCATAAATATGGTCTTGTTAGTGTTGGCACGTCAGACACAGCATTGTCTCATTGAGTACATGAAATGTATCAGAGTCAGTGAGGACTAGTAGAACCTTTGCCATAAAGCAGCAAAACAATCCGAATATCTATGTGACATTATGAGTATGAAATAGGCATATTTGTTGTTCTACAGGGAATTAAAGCTCTTTTCAGGTAATACTAATTGATTATTGAAGCCACATTTTCAGCATATTGAATGAGCTTTTCACAAAAACAGTTTGTTTCCTTTTATTTCCAAACACACCTCTCAGAGAAATCGCAAAGGTTATATTATTTACAATTGTTACGTAGGTACCTACAAATCTTTATGTGTCAAACCAACCTTTCATGAGCCAATTGTTCTGAATATGTAGGTTCTGAACTTTTTGGAGCTACCCATGGCTAGGTTCAGAAAGTAATAAAAGAAAGAAGCACACATTATAAATCATAGTTATTTAAGAATATAAACCATCCTTTTTGTCATGTTTATGTTGGATATCAAGGTTTTTTAAAAGACCAGAATAAATCTATGTGTCGACAGAAGCCCTCGATCCCAAATTA
Source organism: Unio pictorum (assembly GCA_030141615.1). NCBI lineage: Eukaryota > Metazoa > Mollusca > Bivalvia > Unionida > Unionidae > Unio > Unio pictorum. Next base: position 2,629,217 of record JARLTB010000014.1, on the reverse strand, counting down.
AACAAATCCAATGTTTTCTAAGTGTTCATGCCAACAGTCTGCAAGTTCAAGCTGATACATTGTTCTACAATTCATTGATGTTACTACTGCAACAGCAAACAGGCATTTGTTGTTTGTTTTTTTTTTGTTTTTTTTTTGTTCTTGCCAGCATTTTCAACATGTGCACATCAAAGGAAGGTGGCATCAGATTTGAATATAGGCAACGTAATCTGATTGATTGGTATATTTTATAATGTGAGTGAAGCACATTTATTGTGCCATAAAAGTTTTCATTTTGCAGGGAAAACTATTTTTGCTGGTGAAGGCTACCAATGGAAACATAAAATGCATTTTAATGAACAGTCCTTTGAATATAGATATCTGACACTTTAATCGATGATGGGACAGCTCGAAGATATGTTTTATGAATTTTTTTTAAAAATTTATATTGTTTACAATTCCTTCTCACAAATATATTTATGATTCGTTTTGTTCTTGTTTTCATTTTCATGTGAAAAGCCTCATCCCCTTAGTAGGCGCAGCTAGTCCTCATAGTTTTCTCATGCATACCAAAACTTAGGCCAATTTAATTAACACATTAACCCCTGACGCCGCATTTACGGAACAGGATGTAGTAGCCTAATGCCAAGCTCTGTAGTGTCAAGGACATGTATGATACACTCAAGTAGGTGATATTATATAAGAATATACAGATTTAGCTCTACAATTATACCATATAATCAATATGTTTTAGTTGCATTACCAAGTACAGAGGGAAAAACCTAATTTGGACATTTTTACTAAACATTCTTTCCATATGAAAATGATGGAAGTTGGTTAACGTGTGAAGGACATGTACATGTAAAATGTAAACAACAACATCATCCATGTGCTACTATTGACAATATTGTAGTGAAAAATTTGTGACAAAAAAATATTAATTTTTCATGTCCCAAAACTTGCATTCCTTATGGCATTATGGCGTGATTAAATAATTCCATTTCTTGTGTCATAGCTAAATAAAGGTTATCCCTAAGCAATCGTAAAGTTTTTAAATCACTGTTATAAGCTGTAACGTGTTAGGATATGTTGTAGATTCACTCCCAGGTTGCTCAGAGGATATATTCTCATCATATTCATCACTTTCATCATTCGCCTGATTGCTTTATGAAACAATGACACAAAGTCTTTGTAAAGATATAAACTGCATGCACTTTTACTACCATGAGCTTGATCCAGTATTTCGCAATGATAATTTATTAAAATTGATTTACATCATTCTGAAAACTGAAAATGAGTTAAAAGGTTGATATATACATAATCTTAATAAGGTCTGCTTGATTCATTGAACTTCATTATTCATATTCACTTTATGTATGTAACGTTATCGGACTTGCATCCAAAGCTTATCATTCCAGTAATGTTGCTACCTACAGAATTTAGAATAAACTTGCACTCCAGTTTGTATGTTTGCCTGTTATGCATAGAAGTCAGCTTACTGTAATGATTGACAATGTAAATACTTTCAGTAACCTGATCTAAAGAAGAAACTGATGAATTTAAAAAGATCTTCACAGACTTCTTCAATTTCAATACATCTAACACTAATTGCAAGAGAAGGTGTCTACCATGTAAGTGCTTCCATGTTTATTTGCCTCCAGTTTGGATTGCAATTGATATTTTCTTTATCGCTGTGTTTTGAATTGAAATATGTAACTTTGTTAATTTTCCGTGTAAGGTTTTGCACACAATACATTTTCAGCAAATTTCTAATCTGTGCAGTCCATGATAATCTTCAGAACTTCATAGTCCAGCTTTTAAATATTTTTTTTTTTTTTTTATCATCAATTTCACCAATTTTATTTTGCTGTGTCAGGAGACAGTTTTGACCCAATGGTTAGCAGGCTGGTCTCAGAATCAGAGTAGTGCAGATTTGAATCCTGTGAATACTATCTCTGCTCAGTAGCAGTTATGTCTTCTGGGCATTTTACTTTGCTGTCTCTACCTTCATACTATATAGTCTTTCATATAATGCTGTGCCATTAGACAACAACTTTAAAAATAGATTGTGTCTGGTATGAATACTGATCATAAAATGTATAACCGTGATCATTTTAAATATCTTTTCTGCCTGAGATGGACATCAATTGCTCTAAGATTACAACATTATGAGCAATCATATAGGTTGGGAAATGCTGCTTATAGTTTCGGACTTTTTTTCTATTACAGATAAAGGAGAAATAATTGATTTCCTAATAAACAGTAACACAGAAAAAGCTAAAACAACAATTAACAAATAATTTACTTCCGTGGAAACAGATTGTAAAAATCAAATCCCAAAAGTAATCCACCAATTAAATTACGAATCTTCTAGCAATGAAATGTTCTAATAGATTCAAGTTCTAGTCCTGTTTGAAATCCAAGATGGAAAACAAAGACATGCTGAAGTCTGTTTTGTTCTTATCAACAGTTCCTTGTAGAACCACAATCAATAATTAACACTCCGGTGTTAGATATACAATAACAGTTTGATAAACTGTCTTTGTCCAAAATTCTGTATGAGAACTATGAAGTTATCCGTTAAAATCCAAATGAACTATAATAAAGTTAGCTTGGATTCAAAGACACAACTAAAGGAACTGACTTAACGTCAGATTTAAAAGCCTAAGACTAACTATATTTCACTAAAACAAAGATTACGTTGTATTCTCATACGTAGTTTTAAAAATCTACAAATTGTGAAACTGAGAAAAGGGGGGAGGAAGTCACGTGATCATTTAATCACGTACTCCTAACTTGGCCCTGACGAGAATTACTCGTTTACCAAACAATAAATCAGGTCATGCGATTTTCTGAAAAATATCATCTATAGGGAATACATTTACATTACAACAGCATGTATCAAATAATAACAAAAAACAAGAATTTAAATCTGACAAGCAACTAAATTAAGACACACACACACACTGATCAGATAAACATAGCAGTATCGATTGTGATTAAGAATTACACATTAATTACTTTATCAAGGTTTATTTAGGGCATTTGGAAAGTTTGCCAACGGTGAAAAATATAATTTAATTCACTTCATTCTTTTTTGTAGTTGATTAATTTCGACCAGGCGCAATACATACTGGGACTGCCTCTAGTAAAACCTCCATTACTAAAGAGTTTGGAAACAACGAACAGATAATGAGGTTACTGAAAAGAGCTATACAATCAATTTGTTTTTGACAGCTAAGTGGAAACTTATCACATAGGAAAATTAATGGTAATTAAGAACCACGCTCCAGTCCAAATCAGAGTGTGTCAGAAAAACACTCAAGACTGGAATTTACATGCACTACAAATGGCTCAATTTTAAATTCAAAGCATCAAAGTTAGAGGGTATGCATTTGTTGAGAACCCTGTTGTTCCATAAAACAAATGGCTTAATCCCGTACAGTACAGACACACATTTTAATATGAAGTTGTGTATTTTCATTTGTAGACTGCAATTAATTAGCGAAAAGAACCAGTTAGAATTTCATAATTTATAATAAGTTTCACTCAACCAACTGAAAATCTATTACAAAGAGCAAATGTTAAATTTTGGTTTGTTATACAGTTATATCAAGAGTTCAAAATGTCAATAAATATACAAGAATAACCTCTCTAATGTCATATATTTTAACTCAAGTGTTATTTTTGCTCTACAATTCTGTTAAATGAAGGGAACTTTTATTGCTGATCATTCTCATGTACTATTATAATGTTACAATCCCCACAATCCTTTCATGCGATGTGTCTATAATTTAAAGTATAGACGGACATGGTTTTCTTCTTCATCAAAATGTGAACTGAACAATTTAGCAACTAAATTATGTAATCATAACTAGATGTTTCATTTTATGAAAGTTTACACCTATGGAACATAGTATGGTTTTATATTTGTAAGTTGTGATGGGATTAAATAATTCAGATCAACTTTATTGGATTAAAAGTCCTACTTACCTTACCATTTACACTGGAATTTTGCTAACCATTGTCTTTTGCATGTAAATAAAAAGTAGTCTCCCTTAACACACAATCGATTATGGAGTTTTACAATCTATTACTTTATTAATTTGCTGAACCAAACATAAGTGGTTGTCATTGAGGATTGCTTTTCTTTATAACAATAGAATGTAAACTTAGCACTAGAGGTAGCTGAAGCATTTGTAGATATATTTGCTGAATATAAATTGCTTCTGAAATTATATTTTTCAAATAAATAATCTAAAAACAGATGACTGACTCAGCAAGTGGCATTCAACTGCAAATTTATGTTTGTTTTTTCAGTATTTTCATGTTAAATATTCAATAACAGGCTGATCAAATATTAATCAATATTGTCAACCAGCCGTTCAGTTGTGATTTGTAGGTATTTTTCCTCCACTGTGAGAGATTATCATGAGTCTGCATTGAGAGGATTAATTGACCCACTGTGAAGAATTTGAGAGTCAAAACATGGTACAACCTGTATTATGTCTAATTTATAATTAATGCTTTTGTATAAAGATCAATGTTCTTATTGGTCCCCAAAACAAAAGACCTTGTCGCACATGCATGACATAATTAAATGTTGGTAACTACAGGTGGTGGAGTACTTGAGCTTTTATGTAGAGACCATGTTTAGTTTTACACAGAAACAACAACTTTCAACCTTTTGATTCCAAAATAGAATTCATCTTACCATACATTCAATGTAAACAAATGTTTGGCAACCATTGATGATGCCATAATCATTCTAGTTAGCGTGTATATACAGGATTTCTTCTTTCAGTCACAATAACCTTGGCCTCAAAGCTTCTAACCCACAAAATGTGTCCTTACCCCAAGTACAAGTAATTCTAAAACTTTAGCAATTGTTGACAATGGAGTATTTGATATATTAGACAGAAACTGTTTTTCTTCTTTGAGTAAGAGTTACCTCATCATTTGATCCCAAAACGTATAGTGTTATTTCTTAATCCATGTAGATGGACAACATTGTGCAGAAACAAAATATGTAAGATAGGTAGACAGAGAGATGCATGGACAACATTACAACACAATTTGCCCAGCATTATATCAGTAGTCTACAAGGTTATAATATGCTGAGGCAACTGTAGTCAACTGCCATGTTGAGAAACCATGATGCCCAACCCAGCATGTACATTTTATAATGCATTTCAGGCATTATACATCGTTGCTCTGTCCTAAAATGCACTTTGTGACTTTCATGGTATCACATACATGAGATTTATTTACCAACGTCTATAAAGTATAACACATCATTGCTGCCCCACCACTGTGCTTTATCATGATTCATCTGCTTTTATCAGGAAATGATCAGTTTTTGTATGGTAAAATCTATCAATTTTGTTTGCTGTTAGCTGTTTCTGAAAATACATAAAATACATTGTAAGTCTCATCACCACAAAAATAATATTAAATAATGTCTTACCTGCTATAACAAGAACTTGTCCTCCATCAGCAGAACCAGTTATATGTGCTTTGTAATAATATCTGCCAGCATCAGCCACTGTGAGACTTAGTAGACGGAATGATACTGTGCCAAGAGAAACATTGCCAATTTCTGTGACTTTGCTACTATAACTGGGAACTGCAGTGCCTGTGACATTTTCTAGGGGAAAAAAGATGATATTGGCACCATTTGGATTAACAACAAACCGATAGCCTAAAATATCCGTCACATTTGTTCTCCAGCTCATCAATACGTTCCCTTGCGCAAATCCCACAGAACAATCTCCTGAAGAGAAAAGAATATGATTGATTACAACAAAATAAATTAGTATAAATGAAATGCAAAAGGAAAAAGAAGAAAGAAATTGTTGATGGAAGCTAAACATTTGGAAAATGCATTAAACCAAATCTAAAAAAATTGACTTCTGGTGTACTTTGAATGTTCTAGTTAAAGAAATAAAAGAAAAGGAAATAGTGTTGATTGTACAATTAAAAATGAAACAGACAGAGAAAGGAGAAGATAAATAACAAAATATTTTGCAACTTTGAAACAAGACAATATATGAACAAAACAATAACAAAATGAGCCAGGGCAAAGTACACTGAGTTGTTTGAAAATTTGAATGAGATGAAAAGTTTGAAAATACATTTGTTTGTAACAAGATTGTACAAATAATATGATGTATTGATAAGATCTGCTGTTCCGCAATTGACACACGATGGAAAAAAATCTTTGCTCAGATTCTTCAAAATCCCTAAAGATCAGGAGTAATGCTAAATATCCAGGATGGGGTGGATTCACTATTGAATTTTATAAATTCGTTTGGACTAATGTATGACAGTGTTTCATAATTTCGAAAATCAAGGATCTAAGAAGAGATTTTATCTGTAACACAGATGGAATGAATTATCACATTACTTCCAACAGAAACTAAGTGTTGGAGATATTTGAAAAATTGGAGACCTATCACTGTTTTAAGTATATCTTATCAAAAGTATCCACATCAGTTATAGCTAGCAGAGTTTATAACAAAGGCTTAATAAAACGTAGATTAGGGTATTGAAAATACAGATTAAATTTATATGTTGAATGGTATATGTGTGTCAGTGTGTACTTGTTTCTGTTTGGTCTACAAGTTTTAGGAGTATTTTCTTATGCAACATTGCGATAACAATAATAACAAATATCCAACATTCATGCAACTTCCATCTTCAGTATCCAACGAATTTCGATTCCATTTGCTCCACAGTGTTCCTTTTCATATCTAAAGCTTTTGAAACCAACAGTGTTTGACTCGCTTCAAGATATGAACTCTAGTGCAAATTTATCATCACAAATGCAAATGATATATATGGAATTCCCTCTTAAGATTAAAAAAAACCTATATTTAAAACCCTTCCATGAATTGATGTGGTAAAAAAGAATTACATTTTATGTTGTTTCTTTCAGTACAGTATGATGTAAACTAAAAACATCTCTAATATTCTTGAGTACCACCAAATTTGATAAGAAAACTATTTCCTTACATGTTCATAGGATATATGTAACTATTATATAATTTAATGAAACACGTTTTCTTGCGCTACTTATCATGCCACTTGCCCTTGAGAAAGCTCCGTGAGAATCTGTTCCATTTCCTTTGTATAATATCTTGCTTGAATGATTTCTCCACCACTCAGGGATTTATGAACTGTTTGTTCCTGAAGATAGCAGTTTAATAACATCAAGATAAGTATGCAGGTACTGCAACTCCAGGCATGGATGAAACACCTGTTGGCATTGTTATGTATATTTGATTGAAGTCATTTAGTTGTATTTGTGTTTGTTTGTCAGATTCAAATTTGACATTTTAAGTTTAAAATTCATTCATTGGGAGATATTGTTTCAAAACTTATGATGACATGTACTTTACAAACAAACATCAGGTGTTGACCTCATTTCTGACCTGGTTTCAGAGTTGTAAACAAGCTTTTAAAATGATTGGTTGATTCCAAGGACATTATGGAACTTTGTTATGAACATCTTTAAATTTTTAGTTGGGTCATATGTGATTTTTGAACGTAAATTTGTTCCAAAAGATTCTAGAAGATCATGTGACCCCTTTCTTCTTAACGTAAAATCAGGTATATAATTATGTTTTGGAGCGAGCTATTTAGTAGAAGTTGGGTTGCTAGAATATTAAGTTGTATTGTTTTGAGTTATTTTAAATTACCTTGTATTGGAAATTATTTCAATTCGTTTGGATCAAGAGGAATTATTTTGTTATTTATCTGGAAAAGAATTGTGCGAATAGAATTCCATTACCAAGAACTGACTTCACCACGTAACATCGTCTTCCATCTTGGATACTTCACTAAGATTTGAACTTGACATTATTTGGACATTTTATTACCAGGACTTTTGCAATTTCTCTAGTGGATACTATTTTGAATAATTTTTGGATTAATTTTGGAACTGATTCTTAAAACCGTAGGTTTATTTTTCTTTTCTGGAAAATATTTGTGCTCAATAAATTGTTTATTAAGTTTTAACAAGCTCGTTATTTTCACTCTTTCTATTTTACTGTTTATTCGAGCTTAAGCACGTAACAGAATGTTTCCATGAGGAGATGAGGGAATATCTCAACCTTCTGGTGATTATGTTGCTTGAATGATCAGTCCGTTGATCCAAGAGCTCACATTTGACTGTAACAATACAAATTTTGATTATTTTACGTACTGTATCCCCTTCGGAAGCTGAGTGTTTGGAGAGGAAACATATACATTGGACTCTTCCAATAAATAGAAAAAGCATAGACTGTAGAGGCCTTGGGATCCAGGACTGGTTAGGCAAAGATTAGGATATTGGCATTCCACCTTGGCGCCATAGGTTCACCATAGGGCGGTCCCTTCGGGTACCAGCTGAGAAGTATACCTAGTATTCTATTTACTATGCTATCTATAAATAATTGCAGTCCATATTTTATCCATATTTTATCCATATTTTCTATGGCTCTTCACATCACATATTTTCTATGGCTCTTCACATCACATATTTTCTATGGCTCTTCACATCAGAGTCAATTTTGCCTGGTTAGAATGTCAGATTATATTCAACCCAAGTTGGCTCTTCAGAGTATTCCAACATCCCAGCTGACCACTAATATTCTTGTTGTATCTAATGCACACCTTATTTTCTCCGATTTTCTTTGCAAATAGCAAGCTTGCCTATTTTCATTCCCTCTCGAATCAATTTGTATGCCATAAACAAATGTTATTAGATTAATCACTAACGGAATATGTTGAATGTATTACATCCCTACTTTTGGGGTACAAACTACTTCAAACCTTTTCTACATCACATTCAGCAGCAATGCGTCCCCCTTGAAAAAGCTTTGTGAAGAACATGTATTCTTTAACTTCCAACATGGAACAAGCTTTTCCAAACATTTTGCTAAAGATCATTTTGTAACAGTAAAATACTTTCCAATTAACATTTCGCTCTGAACCTACAGTAGTCTTTAGCAACACAATTGCAAAAAGATGGATTCCAATGGTTCATGAATATATTCTGCAGAAGAATAACCAAGGAACATAGTCATAATAAAAAGTTTGAACATTATCAATGTTCCATATTCTCACATACACATCCATTTAATTTTCATGTAACTCGTATCCAAAAGTGAATGAATACAAGGAACAATTCCAAATGTCTCTGTCTTTTTATCTAAAGATTTATTTGTACGCTGTATATTTTTTTTTATCTGTAAAGAGAACAGTTTTGATATATCATGGATTGAAGTGTAACTATAGTGTCTATGTATTACATTGAATGCCAACAGTGTTTGGGTATTTCCAGTACTAAACTAAAATGATGCTTGAAAGCTACAGCCTGTCGCTGGAACAGGGTTTATTGATTGCAGCCTGGTTTAGTCACAGAAGTGGAAAAATAATTAAGAAAACTTCTGATTCAGAACGAAATGATCGAATTGCAAATTCAAAACAAAAAAAAAAAAAGAAAATTTGAGAGAAAGGTGGACAAGGAGTGAGAGAGAAGAAAAGAAATGTATGCAAATTCAAATAGAGGTGTGGGAGAGGCAGATTCAAATGCACAGAGAGAGAAACGAAAGGAAATGTAATTGAAATTAAAAGACTTAGAACCGGCAGGCAGACCACACCTCACTCCTTTATAAATAAGTTCAGGTGTTCGTGGTACCTACAATATTAGGTTAATATCCCCTTTTCAAGACAAATAACTTGATCAAAACTTTCTCCACTGTGAAAAACCGGCTAAGAACTTTAAATGAAAAAGGGAACATTTAACTATATTAGTATAAGGTGTATTTACTGACAAAACATTTTAATCCTAGACTTCACTGTAGGTACAACAAAATTCTGATTATTATATTGTGGTTTCACAAAGCATCTGAAAGAGTTTCGAGTTGGTCTCAAGCATATCGATAAAGTTAGAAAATAAACTGGGCAATCCCATGTTGAATTTGCTCGGTAAATAAGAAAACACTATTACGTGGTCTTCATCCACGTAGGTTGAACAAGATTATAATAACATCTGTCAGCTCATGCAACTGAAGAGTTCAAGAATTGTATACAGGGTGATATCGAGCCTTATCTTGATGAGAAAACGATAGAAATTGTGTACAATACTACTGAAACAGGTGACGACCATAATGTGACTCACAAAGTTTCATTTGCCACCAAGTCGTCCTCTCAGCAGATTATATTGTAGCAAATCATAACAATTTTGAGAATTTTCAAATCTCAATCAATCACAAAGTTTAAAAATCAGATATTTGAAAGCAGTGAAATAAATCATTATCTCTTCCTATATGCACTTATCGTAAGACAAAAGGGTAAATTATTTTCTGATTACGATTGGCTGATAAAGAATCAAACGAATAAAGAATTTAGCTGTTCTAAATAATCTTATTTCACATAGGTAAAGTCACGGTCAAATACGGAACCAATAGAACATGACCAGACAGACGTAGCACATACATCTCAAAACAATGTATTGCTAACTATCCCTAAATATCAATCGAAGGAAAGGGGGCAGATCATCACATTATATTTATCACCTATCAAAATTCAGTTCTTAGCTATCAACCCTGGTTACATCATTATCAGAAGTTGCACTTGGAAAATAATATAGGTAACTGATGTCATATTCCTTTCAGAGACACTGACCTTGAGCCCCTTCAGTATCACTGTCCATATATACCAGCCAAGAATAATGTCTCATTATGACGTACATTATAGACACAAAGATAATTATTGTATAAATAATGGTGTTGCAGAATTGTAAACGAGTGAGTATTTGATTAAATGAATAACTCAACACAATGTGTGAAAGATGAAAATGTATTAACTTAATTAGTAAAGAAAAATGTATGATATAAAAATACAATAATTATCACACACTCTCAACATACAATTTATCCAATCACTCTATACTAATATTCACACATTGAAAATAAACCAATAATATATCTCTCTGATATACAGCTTCAAGAAACCTCAATTTTAAATAATAGTACACACTAAAATATTCATATAGTTTCACGTACAGACTAGGCTTGGGATTCAAACAATCTCAAGTTTTCAAATGCGTTTTAAATGTTCTGCACTGCCAGAAAGATTCACCAATTTCATGGAATTCAGATAAGATTCAAAATAATATCATGTAAATACAAATATACCAATTTAAACAACAATTGGAATAAACATATGCTTCTTAACTCTTGCACAGTCGCACGATTCATCCACCGATAAACCGCACAGTTTCACCACGTTCCTCGGGTTGACCCACTCTCTTGTATCGGCCTCTCACCCCTTCATGGATCCACTACATGTACAGTCAGTCGTACGTATACACGTACAAACAACATACATCAACCTTGTACTAGCTATGTCTACAGTCATGGCTCCACCACATGTACAGACATGCGTACATACATATAGACAACCACGTAACCTCATAAGCTACAATAAAACCAAACTGATAATAATAATGAGTTTTGGAAAATACTAATACAATAAAGTCTTAAAAACAACTTGAAATTCACAGTTCACAACGTTTCAAATATGCGTTGTAATAAATGAATCATTACAAGATATGACAGTACAAACTCAATTAACTTCGCATATCAAATAAAATATAAATTTAGCACTCACTCCTATCACCACAAACATAGATTTCCAAGACCTATTTTTGCTAATATTGTGTATACAGGTTATTTTAGAAAACAATTAATGCCAAATACTACAATATTGATTACTGATTAAAGTCAAGCTATAATTAATTTCCTAAAATTATATTATAGTTATCTGGAAGATAGGTTAACATTCGTTGTTCTTTCAGAAATATGTAACATACGTGTAAGATTTAATACAAAATAAATCGTTCTCTTAACAGACATCAGCATTGCTTTAAATGCATTATTATATTTGCTTTTTTTCTTTTCAATCATTTTGGAAAGAGACGCCACCACTCTCATCTTTTCCTCTGCTTTTCTTCTAAGAGTATTTGACTCTGTGACAAGCACAATGAGTCCTTTTAACTCTGCTTCTTCTGCTTTCTGTACAAAGGAAGCATGTAGGCTGGCAATTTTAGCTTTAAGATGCAGATTTTGGGCTTTAAGTTCTTTCACTTCATCCAAGGCTAACTCCCGTTTCTTTCCTTTTTGTTTTTTCTCTCATCCTTCTCTGCTTTCTTCTTATCCAGATAGGCATGGTACTTATGTCTTGCAGAGGAGCCATATGTCATCATTTCATTGCTAATGATGATTTCCAATGGTCCACCTGCTTTTCTCCTTGTGTCAATGATTAGCCTTTGAGCTCTGAGGCTTTCTCTGCTGAGGTTCTCACCTGATACCTGTTTGTAGACAGAAAATCCTCTCTCCGCTGTTGCCTGCCCATGTGACAACAACATTTTCTGGAGAACATTCCAAAGTTCAACATATTAATTTCTTTTGGAAAGGACAGAATAAAACACTTCATCAAGGTTAGGCGGTATTTTCTCCATTTTTTAAAAAAACATTATCTATAAATCTAGTAATATTTCAAGCACTTCAAAGTACTGGGCGAAACGGGCTTAATTATAGACTGAAGTCCGTTAATCATGAAATGTGCAAGAGATGGCAGTATTAGTGCCATTCTGGTCACATTCAGGTTAGAAATTATACATCATTGATTCAGTTGAATTAGTTCTGTGCACATTTTACCATTTAATTATTTTCGTTATTGAAATCGATAGGGGTACAAACAAACGGGGATGTATAGTCTGACTATAGATACACAAATCAATTTCGGCAATGCAATTTAAAAAAAATGAAATATATCATTGGGGAAAAAGTCGAGGGTCGGCAATGAGAAACGGGGATATTCCCTCAACTGAAAATACGCTTTTTTATTTTTTTATTTTTTTTACTTGCCTAATCAAATGACGACTTCCTAACGTTAAAGCTTCACAGCACACGTATTTTTTATATTCTAGCAATTTAAGAACAACAACTCTTGCTTAACTCTACTATAGTGTACGCATGCGCACTTTGAAACTGTTTATCCGTGAATTGAAGTTATTACAATGGATGTTTCTATATTAAACCAAGGAACATTATTATGTAGAACAAAATTTTGAATCCTCGAGCGTGTTATACTTTCGCACACTTTCTACGTAGAGTGAATTAGTGTAAAGAATATTTTGATTGGCCAAAGATGGACTCGTCCAATCAAATTGAACGATTCGTCAAAAGAAAGAAGCCAGGAAAACCAGCTACATCTGAAGCTAACTACCTTAGGCAATTTTATTTGTGACCTCCTTTGATGACATGTGTAACCGTCTTGCTTTGACGAAGAGTGGTTATTGAAGTCGCCGCCGAGGCCAACTTTGGATGGACAAACAAAGCCTCTTTTGTTGTTGCGGCGACAATGAAACTGAACGGGTCATCAAAAGAAAGAAACCAGGATAACTAGATTACATCCGAATCTAACGACCTGCGATAATTTTATTTCTGATTCTGGAAAGAAATTAAAATTGTGGGGTTTATTTCAATTTTCAAAGACTTTTAAAGACCTCAGGGTAATATGCTCGATTTTCCCCAACTTTCAAGGCCTTGAAAATGCTACCTCGGTTTTCCCAAACTCTCAAAATCCTTCAAAGACCGTACGAACCCTGCTATGGCTTTTAGAAATACCACGTGAGCATACGAGCTTTTCTCACCAGATAAAAAAGATCACTGTCAATTATACTTTACTCATGCTTAATTCATAGAACAGTGAATAGTGAATAATATTCAAGGTAAAATACCCGTGCATATCATGATAATGATGTCCATAGCCGCAAGTAGATTACGGCGGCGAGACATATGTTGGTTCCGTCACTTGTCTGAAAAAAACAAATGTCTATCCCAGAGAGCGCTGTGCGCATGGACAACACAAATAATCAAATATCTCAGGCAAAACAAAAGTTTTTTTTTTCTTTCTAATTGTGTGACAAATGGGATCCATTATATTGGTATAATACGTGACCTTATTGATTCATTATCATCATTGGTCTCTTGACCTAGTGTGGTCGTGGAGGACTTGTGCTGCTGAACATCTGAGCAGTTCCCTCTACTTGTCTTGATCATGTGTCAATTCCTATGCCTCAGCAAAACATTTCCTGGTCCATTCTGTGATGTCGTCAGTCCACTGTTTCCTTTGTCTTTTTCTCCTTCTACCACCTTGGACACTACCCTGCAGTACTGTTGTGGATAGACTGTTGGCTCTTGTGACATGGCCATACCATTTTAGCTTTCTCTTTTTGACAGTGGTGAGGAGGTCTTCATAATGGCCTACTCTGTACCTGATGGTGTTACTCACTTCTTCATTTGTGATATGGTCCATGTAAAAGATGCCATGGATGGTCCCGTAGCATCACATTTCAGTTGCCTGGATTATTCGTTATAACTCTACTCTCATGGTCCAGGCCTCATATGAATACAGAAAGATTGAGATGACCAAAGCTCTCAATAGTCTGATTTAGTTTTGAGACAGAAATTTTTGTCTTTCCAGATGGGTCTATGCCTTCACATAGCTGCCGTTATTTGTGATACTCGTGACAAATTTTGGATCCCTCTTCGGTGATTATGGAACCAAGATATTTGAATTGGCCCACTGCATGCACCCGACCAAATCAAAATGCATCCTTACCGCAAGCTTGTTGCAAGCTTGCAATAAGCTAATTTGATGTTTATAAACTAACATGGATTCTTGCACAAGCTTGTACAAGCAAGCGCAGGCTTAAGGCAAAATAGCTGGATATAACCGCAAGCTTGTACAAAGTTTCATATTTGCTTCAGAAAGTAAAACTAGCTTGCACAAGCTTACTTGTTTGCTTCAGAAATTAAATTTAGCTTACACAAGCTTACTTCTTTTCTTCAGAAATTAAAACTAGCTTCTGCAAGCTTACTTCTTTTCTTCATAAAGTAAAACTAGCTTGCATATTAACGGGGAAAACTTGACGATTTGCAAATTGTGTAATGTGATTTCGCTATCAGGCAAGAAGGCGCACCAAAAAACTAATACACATCAGGTTCCTGCTTCATCACACACAACTCAGCCTGAACTTGCGACGTATATAAATACCAGAGAGAACCTTAATACAATTCGAACGAAATTAGATTGATTAAATTTCTTTTAGAAATAAACATACCTCTTTCAGTTACTAGTGTTGCTGGTGAGTTATTTCGCACACGTTTTCCGAACATTAACATCGCAAAGGATAACTCATATGCGTTTGTTTTGAAACATTTTGGAAAGGAATTAGGAGGAGAGCCCTATTAGTTGTTTTACTGAAGCTAGCTTCAATGAAGATATCAACAATAAATGTGCTACAGCTCGCAGGGCATTAAAGTCCAATTGATATCATGTACTGCACTTGTTTGTTGTTACTTTTATAATGCTCACTGTTATTTTCATTGTCATTTTTCCACAAAGTTGAAGTTATTAGCTTTATATTTGCAAAACATGGCATCTAGAGTTACTGACGGACCAGGACACAAAATGTTTGAATAAACTTAAAAAAAAGGTTTTAAAAATGTATGGAAATAGGAATGGCCTGAGTGCATGGAAAGTTGATGTAAATTTATTTGGTCAGTTCATATGAAACATGAACGCTATAGGACGTGCGCTCTGTGATCTTTGCAATAAAGAATTGAACTACGCCATTTGCAGTTGGAGGTGTTGGGAGCATAAAACAATGAAACCTGCAATGCAGTACAGGACATCCACACCCCTTAATATTTTCAGGAGAAAGGTTGGGGGGGACAACAATCATGTCTGATGTTTGAAAGCCCACATGCTTGTAGCAAGAAATATGTTCAAGCGTGCCACAAGCTAGTAACAAGCTTGCAAATATAAGCTTACACAAGCTTGCTGCAATGTTCCAAATACAAGCTTGCACAATTAAGCTTGCAAAATAAGCCTGCGCAAGCTTGCTGCAATGTTTCAAATACAAGCTTGCGCAAATAATTTTGCAAAATTAAGCTTGCGCAAGCTTCCAGCAATGGTCCAAATAAGCTTGCTGCCAGCTTTAAAACATGCTTGCAATTTTGGTTTTGTTTCCAGTTCATGTCCTCTGACTTTAATCTTGGTTGAGATTTGTTTGCCACTATTCGTCATCAGCTTTGTCTTCTCGGCACTTATCTCCATGTCAAATCTGGACTATGTTTCATCCAGGTTAGTCAATAAGGTGGCAAACTCATATTCACTGCCTCCCAGCCCATCAATGTCGTCTGTAAAGTGGAGGTTAATAATGTTATGCCCTCCAATGCTGACTGTCCCACAGTGACTTTCCAGCGCTTCGCTCCTGATGCACACTAAGTTGATTTTGAAAAACTTCTGCGAAGCATTTTCCATTTTCGTCTTGAATGGTACTGACTCTTGGTTGCTTCTGTTCGGTGAGGTCTTTCACATTTTGGAATGACTTTTTGCTGTTATTCTTTATCAGACTACTCTCTATTTCTGTTCAATTTTGTCCAATCCAATTATCCAATTATCTTTTGCTTTCTTCAAATCTTGTCTAATATTCATGTTTATTCTTCTGTACTTTACTGCCCCTGTTGTGTGTCTGGTGTTTTTGAGGTCTTTTCGGGCATCACACATATTCAGGAGATTTGTAACCCTGGGTTCTTTCTTTGGGCGATTGAGGCCAATGATGTTCTTGGTAGCTGTTGTCATGACTGTGTTGAATGTGTCTGTCATCACTTAGATATCAACATCCATCACAAGGAGTGGAGCAAATTTTCCTCCAATTGTGGCTTGGAATGACATGCATATATAAGTGTCCTTTAGTTGTTCAAGGTTGAATTTGAACCTGATATTTTTGGCTTGTAATTCATTGCTCACTGTCTTATGTTTCACTAAAGTATCTACAGTTGTTTCAAGTAAAGATTTACAACAATGACATATTGCATTAAATTCTATAAATAAATAAACATATATCACATAAAAATTTACTAGCCTCCTAGTACACTCTGCCATGAAAGGTAAACTAACATTAGAGGCTGGTAATTTATCAGCCCATTTTTATTATAATGTAATCGATATACTAGAGCCCAAGAGGATGTTGAAAAGAGTAATGATTAGTAAACACACTGAAGCAGCAAATGGTACGTGCATTGTTGCTGCAAACTGGTTAGCACAACAGGCAATGAGAAATGTATCTACCACCACATAAACAATCGAGAACAACACATTTGTTGCCTGTCTGTCTAAGTTCATCAGGCGGATATATTACCTTTACCACATGATACTATTCAAATTACAATACGTCAAAAACAAACAAATGTGCATTAACTGTTGATGTTGCGAATATATATAAAGAAGCAATGCCGTTATTAACTAAAACAGCAGCTAAAGCTGCTACAGCTTTTGAACGAATTTATCAACAAAGACCTGGACCACAAGGTGATCTATGATGGCCTCAACTACTACAAGTTGATCCTGGTAAAGAATATCTTGGTGCAGTGTCATCGCTGATGAAAAAAATGACATCAAAATCAGATGCAATTCATCGTGATCAGGCAATCGTTGAACAATTACTCTTAGCACTTGCTGAGTGGCTATTTGGATATCAACATGCCAATAAACTAATCCTCTCCCCATATGGAGTGCCTCACCATTGGTTTTCTAAGATGAGCCATCACATATGTACCGATATTTCTACTCTCGAAACTAAAACTTTTCTGTCATACTTATCTTAAGAATTATATTTCCAAAATCATTTTCTTTAGTTTGTATTAAAAGCTTAATTGCACAGAAATGAAGCTTGCGTGGGTTTGTAATGTCGATTTTAATGATCACTGATTAGCAGAGGGTTAATCTGGATTGGGGGATTACTAATATTGCTGTTCTTTTGGAAAATAGGAAAACTATCGTGGCACTAAAACATGTACAGCTGTAATTTCTGATGAATGGACAGATATCAAAACTACAAAATAGGCAAGAAATCCCTTTTAAATTCATTATCCTTTTACATAAATTTAGGGTTAGTGGAGCTTACTGATATAATCGTTGTTTTTTATGGAGTCCTATATACGACGATATGTTGTAGTAGTTCTTGCTATGTCGACATTACTTTTAAAATCATTTTCTAAATCAATGCTTGGGTAGTTTTTTGTGGTACATGTAAATAATGTTTGCAATGATAATAACACACTTGTATTTGTTGCTGCAGCTGAAAAACAAATTATTACAACTGCTGGTGCCGTTATTGTTGATAGCAATTCCAGCGATAACAGCAGACGCCAAATATAAAATTTTCTCAACGTTTACTACAAGTCTGCAACAATTTGTTTAACTTTTGTTCTATACTCATCGATTTGCTCTAATGTGGGAAGAGAACCTTTAGTATCCTAGGTAACTCCTTTAGTAGTTTTCGTAATAAGTTTAAATAATCGTTGATTCTTGACTTTCTTGAACATTCTCTGCACAAAATAATAAACAAGAAGAAATTTCCTAATTGCGTCTAAGCTTTCTCTAGCTAAGCTAGACTTACAAGATTCAGCTACAATTATTTTACATCAAAAATGATCTAATTCTCAGCAAAAGAGGGGGTGAGACCACAAGGAAATGACCCAAAAAGATATATGTGTTAACTGTTTTGAATAAGGAACTGTTTATTTTAAAAGAGAACATTATTTTTATTTTAAAAAAGTTATTTTAGAAAAATATAACTATTGAAGTGACGAAAGGAAACCTCTAGAAAGTGCTCTGTTGGCCCACTCTGCTGCTTATCTACTAGAATACTCAACTTGTAGTTCCATTCTTCACGCTGATTTGATTGTCGCGCGTCATACGAATATAACTGATAATTGCGTAGACATTCATCTTTAAGTACTGGCGCATCCATGTTGAATGATGGATCGGATACACATTTAAAAATGTTTAATTATAATTTAATTATAATTCCCTCAATCTAAATCGAGGTTATCTAATATATGGTCAGGGGCACTGAGTGGCCGAGTGGTCTAAAGCGCTTTCCATTATTGATCACTGCCATCTCACCTCTGTCTGTGTGGGTTCTAGTCTAAGATTCGGCGAATGTAGTTATGTGAGAAAGCTTGCAAGTAGATTCTCGTGGGTTGGAGGTTCTTTCCGGGGTTTTCCAGGGTTCTTCCTCCACCAATAGTACTGGCCGCCATGTATAGCCTATCGTGTGATGCAAAATGGCGTTAAAACCTACAACAACAACAACAACAACAAAATCTAATACATGGTCGTCCGACACGAAGACTAATTCCCGCTATTGCATTTACGGTTATATTTCTTTCCGATTCAGCAGCCAACTCTGCTAGTTTCTGACTTAATTTAGTATTTTACTGACATTTGTAGGCAATTATTCAGTGCTGGCCAGTTTCACTGGTGGTTGAGGTTGGACCACTTGCGGTGAACTTAGTTTTACGTATTAATCGTGCTAGTCTATCTTTGATTGCAGAGGACGTCTTACCAGCAACATTGCCAATAGCACCAGGAGTTTACCACGTACGAATTCGACAGCTTTCAATGTTATTTGTTCTACTATCGGTCTTACTTTTGGGGCTATGATTCTAAATAAACCCTGAACAATATCGACAAGTCCAACGCCGCACATTGCTTTATAGGTTGGTAATCGTGCATTTATCAGCCTGACCATTACGGTAAAACGTTAAGCAGTGTGTACTGTCACAATATGAAGCCGGGTTGGCACTGGATTAATGAAGACACCGAAGGCAACTGCGTTAATACCGTATTTTCCCGCATATATCCCGCGAGTTATACCATATTTTACAAACCCCGCAAGGGGGGGGGGTGCAGGTCATATAAGGGTGTGGGCTATATCACAAATTGTTTACACATAATAAACGAATTCATGAAAATCATCCATCTTCTCGAAATTCTCGGGTAGACGTTGGCCGACGGTCGTTCGTGTTCTGACTGACAATTGGTTCCTCTTCATAAATTTATATACCCAATGCACTCCTCTTTTGAAATCATCAATGTGCTTCTCTGCTGCCATGAGTTTGGCCTTCAGTTTGATGGCATCTGTCGAGACTGGTCGGTTGTTGTCCCACTGGGCCACGATCCACTGCTTCAAGTCAGCTTCAAGGTGAGGCCATTTTGCTTTAGGTCCTCGACGAGCACGTTTTCGTGGATTCATCTTCTCCAACGTTCCTTTTTCTTTTCTCCAACCTCGGATTACACTCTCATCAATATCAAATTTTCTGCCTGTGGCTCTATTGCCATGCACTTCAGCATACGCAATGGTAGTTAGCTTTAAGTCGGCTGTGTAAGACTTTTGTTTCTGCATTTTTTAAATTAAACAGAAAGAAATTATTTAAACTCGAATCTACACTTCACAAGAATACAAGATTATTTAGAAATGTCTGCGTTTATGTAGCCTGTAGTTGAGGCACAGCTACTTTAGACAGCCTACGCGCACAAGCACTGTGTACCGAGCCTGAATAGTTAATTGAAGTCATGCGTGCTACATTCGAAATTGACAGTTGTGGCATTCAGCCTCAGGACCTCACACCATTGCATATCCGGCTCACAAGTACCAGGCTTCAAAATTCAAATCTGCCGGCTGCCAGCCGGAATATAGTGGAGGCAGGTTGACTAACTTGAACTGATGCAGAGGGATGAATATGGACCGGGGCCGACTGACTTGATAGCGTAAATACAAATTTGCATGTTGGGCGGGTGAGTGAAAATGTAGTAGTTGTAGTATATTTCGTCATCCACTTGTAAGCATTGACGAATTCGGTCCTTCTAAAAACAGTAATGGTAGACAATGTAAACATGCACAAAAAAGTTCATCAATCTATGGTTGCGGGTTATACAAAGGTGCGGGTTATGCCAACGATATTTTACACAAAACCCCAAAACCCGCGAGCTATATGAGGGTGCGGATTATCCTGCGTCTGCGGGATATATGCGGGAAAATACGGTAAGTTGTTTATTTATAAACGCAGCTTAAATATAAACAAAGCTGACACCATTATAAACAAAAGATAAGGAAAATTGTAAGTTCCTAACATGAAAATATCAACAAGAAACTCAACGAAAACATAACACCTCACAGGATGATTTTAACGAAAAGAATTTGAAATTAGCGTGAATAAAGTCTTATCACCCAATCAACAATTACAAGTATATGTAAGAACTTACGATCATATTGCTCGCATAACGAGACTGAGATGTAAAGGCCTGTAATTTTTATTATATCGTTCACATAACGATTTAGCAATATAAAGGTATGTAATTTATAACTGTATCATTCATATAACGATTTCGATATGTAAACGTGAAATTATAAATTTATCGTTCATATATCGATTTTGATATGAAACTGGTGTCATTTTTCTCAGATGGCTATATCAAGACCATGGAACACGTATTATATAACTATCGTGGAGCCCATTTTACGCCCAAGATGTTTCCCTTGGTTTCACCTGCTCTAGTCAATGGTCAAGGAGTTACAACGCATGGTCCACTCCTCCTTGTATGTAGAAGGATCCCTCAAGAGCCCTCACATTTAACAAAGAACCAATGGTCGCGAAGCCTTGGTGCTCTGCATATGGAGCACCAGTAAACTTTTCCGAACCAACGTCACCAGACACAGTATATACGTCACAAGAAACCACACAGAGTTCTGCGACTTCACATCACCCAACCATATATAAAAGGCATGTATAAGGCAACGTCCATCCATACCCAAGGCCGCAACCAACCATACACAAGGCCGCACCCAAACATACACAAAGCAGCACCCAACCATAAAAAAGGCAGCTCTATAGCTGAGGATTCTACTCCCGTAAAGTGGTAAGCTTCATGACAAGTTTCGTTATAATGTAATGTTTACATAATTTGCTCTATATTAAACACTAGCTGTGACAGATATGCGCAGCTAGGTACTTAGGTTTAAACTGCAGGCAAATTGCACATGCAGCATGGAGTGAGTTGCGCTCAGTATTTCGAATAAACTAGAGCCGATACAAAAATAAACCCCCCTTTAGTAAAGTTGTACGCAGCAGCGAAACCCCGAGTACATTTTTTAACACATATACATATTGATACCAGTAATACACAATTCCGTGACATGAACGATCATCTAATTTACTTTTCCTACGAACTAAATCGTGGAATATAATTATCACTATCGACGATAAACATTGATAATTGAGCAAGAGCAATATCCTTCACTGGAAAATCAGTTGGAAAGTTTACCCTGAATTAAGGGTTAGTAGAAGTTATTGATATTACAGTTATATTCGTAACGATTTGTTGCAGTAGTTCTTGCAACATTATTATCGAAATAAGCAGCATAAGAGGTTTATCGGACAAATTTGTAGAACCGTTCATTTGGCAAAACAAAGGCTTCCTCCGAAATCGTAAAAAAGCGAACAATCAATTCATTCATGTTATTATAAATAAATTATGGATCTATATTGTGTGAAATGTAAAAAGCGTACTAGCACAAACGACTTGACGATGATTACAACTAAAAATAACAGATCAGCACTTACTGGTAAGTGTGAACAATGTGGAACACAAAAATTGTTTTGTTTCTATGAAATCTGAATATGTTTTTTTAAAAAAAACATGGAGGTGATATTGCAGCCAAGTTAGTAAAACTCCCAGGAACACCATGGGCAAAATATTCACGAGAAAAACACCTTCCAAGGAATAGTTATTGTGGACCCGGGACTTTAAAATTGCTTATAAAAGCAGCAATCTGCAACACAGACATATCGCAGATGTAACATTGATTCATACGTTAAATTCTATCACTGATAAATCCTTCAAAGAAAAATTGGCTTCATGGCTAATAAAATCGGCGATAAAAAGAAAATTGATGTTGGGTGTTGGTAATTAATAACATCATGGAATCTATTTATTATTCTCCAAGAGGATACTGGAGGGGTAAATCAGCAATCGGTAAACTCGCTAGCGCCGCAAAGGTGAAAAATACCACTGCAGAGGATTGGTTATCCAAACAGGCAATATGGCAAATTTATCTACTACCACCTAAAGAAGTTAACTTCTCGCATTTTGATGTCAGCGCACGTAAAGAAGTTCATCAGGCTGATATATTATTTCTGCCGCATGATGGTGTTTACAAGTAATCGCTAACCGTAGTTGATGTTGCAAGTCGATACAAACAAGCAGAACCTGTATAAACCAAATCATCAACTGAAGTGGCTTCTGCGCTTGAAAGGATTTATCGACGAAGTGCTCTACATTGGCCAAATCTATTACAAGTTGATCCTGGCAAGGAATTTCAGGGTACAGTGTTATCACCGATGAAGCATCATAATGTCACCATTAGACGAGGACATACTGCACTACATCGCGATCAGGCAATTGTTGAACGATTTAATCGCACACTAGCTGAGCGGTTATTTGGATATAAATACGCGAAGGAATTTATTCAGGATAAACGATCTCGTGAATGGGTCAAGAGATTACCAGGCGTGATATGAAATCTAACAACGCGATTAAAAAAAAGTATATATCAGGAAAACCGCAAAGTGATTTTTCAAAACAACCAATACTCGGTAATGTCACTGTAAGATATTTATATGACCCAGGAGAGCTCGAAGGCAGAAAAAAAAAATATCTTGTATAACGAGATCTACGGGTAGACCGCCAGTCTATAGGTTGGATTCAACTGCTCATCAGCGAAGATTTACTCATGAACAACTACAAGTGATACCTGAGGATACTCAATTACCGCCGCGTGGTCTTAGCTAGCACCTCTGCGTCTGTTGCACTCAAGATAAGTCAGCATCCCATTATCTCTAGTATGACCAAGACTGCTATTCTTTCTGTCTACGTTAAATTGACAGGGGTCTTTATCTGACCAAAACCAACGCATTATACAATTGCAACTCGTGCAATGATTATTCTGTTGTTGTTTTAGTGTGATTATAAACTCGGCATCAACATCTAAGTTTCTGTTATTTTTTTTGTCCTGTTGTTTATAACTAGATAGTTTTTTCTGATTATATCATCGCTGAAAATATCACTTATTGTAGTGTCATTATATTCTAAAACAACTCTTCGAATTTGATTTATTCTTCGTACTCTGGACACTGCAAGATAAACTAAATTCGACCACTCGATGTGATTATCTATGATCCAAACAATTGTATCGGATATAGTTAACCCCTGTGAAGAATGTATCGTCGATGCGTATCCTAGCTTCCATGGGGGTTTCTCAGTACGCATTGCATCTTCGACGACATTGATATCAACTAACACAAGATCATTTAACACTAGAATATGCTTCTCTGTCCCTGTTTGTCAGGCCTGGAATATCAACTTTAATATTTTGTCCTCTTGTATCCTTGGGTCTATAACACAGTGGCATTGGAAGTGTTGCAAATTTGTCTTTGCGTGTTTTAAATAACTTCATCTGAAGTGTATCTCTGGCTATCTTTGTACCTGCCACTATCAAATCATTCGGTCTCCACGCTTCCCATTAATCATTTAATGGGGTTTCCGAAATCATTTCACGTGCTATTTCACACTGGATTCTATCTGGTTGTAATCTGATTAGTTTCTCGAACTCGCATAATTCATTATCAAGTGCTCTATGATCGGTATTAATTTCTTCATAATAGTCTACAAAAGTCTTTAGCCAATCATGTGGAGACAAACCGACAAATGGTGGTGGTTGACCGTGATCGCCACACATAATCACTTTTGTATTCGCTAGCAATAACCAATCTAGAAACTTTTGTAATACATCTAACGACATTGTGCATATCTCATCCCAAATGATGATTACAGGAATATATTTTTCGCCTATTCGATCACACCATTCGTCACCTTAACATCGAAAGAAACTGTGATAAGTGCAAGCATTAATTCCTCGTTTCATCTCTTTGCAAATCAATGTGTTGGTGTTAGCACAATCATGTTTGATTTCCCTCGAAATAATTCAATCGCACGAGTTACCTCCCTGACCCACCACAGCCGTTTAAGTAACTGGTTTTATACCTACCTATTGGATCGGAACACGACGGTGCATTAGATAGTTTTGATATCTGATTATTTTTCAAGTAATTGTTTTCAATCGTAACATATGCTGATTTGGAGTAATCACGCTTTTTTTTTTGATTCTCCATGATCACCAACTCTAGTTTGAATTAGTGAATTCAGCTACTGCTTCGGTATGTTTTACGTCTATATAAATCAGTGGCGACTCTAACCGCGGATTCAGGAAATCTATTTATCATCGAAAGTAAATTAACAGAAGCATAAGCCAGCATAGACGACCGTAAGTACGTGTATTGATGATTTTCTCCATCTGTGCAAGTAACAATTGTACCCATACGTATATGCCCCTAGATGTTTCATCTGCGTTTATAAAATCGTATTCAACATCATCTATAATTAGTCGCGAAGAATATCGTTTATGGTCTTATTTTCCACCATGTGTGAATTTACCAATTATTCTTCTACCGAGATCTTTTGCGTGTTTGTTTCTAACTTCAAAGATTTCTTTGGGCCATTTCACGATATATTCTTCCTCGAGATCGGGGAATTAGTTTTGTTATCGCTGATTATAATATCTAGACTATCGGGGTGTGGTAACCAGACTTCAGAATGCGCTCGATATGATATAATTGCTTCACTGACAATCAGCGATATCAGCATTTTAGAATCAATCATATACCGTAATAACACTATTGGCGTCCAGTGTTTTTCAGACATGTGTCTACTAAACCAAACATAACAACACGAATGAAGTTCTTTAGCCAACTCAAATGATACCACTCGAGCGAATCCGGGTAAATCAAAATCAGGCAGTGGTCCATTAATCGCAACACGGGTCATCTCATGTGTGGGATATCCAAATCTTTTGAAGTACTCAGAACACTCTCCATACCCAAGAAAACTCCATGGATAACACGCAATCATATCAACCGAAAAAATACTTTTAGGGTCGTATGTTGTATTCCATAATCCACCACCGCAACTTGATTCATTATCTGAGATAAATTCTGCGAGTGTTGGTTTCCATAGATTTCTCATTCTCGTGAAATGAGCTGCAACTAATGGTATTGAAAAACAGTTTGTTAAGAACTGTTAATCGAAATCCGTCGAAAAACCACTAGCTAGTTTTTTCATCTCATTGTGAAGGGCTTCAATACGATATAATTCGCCATTGCGTCTTACAAATTGATCAAATTTACCCTCTTCCTCTTCAAAACTGTGAAGTAACCACACTGACGCAGGATCGTTTTTACTTAATTCGTAATTAAAATCAAATAAATTTCCCCCAGAGAGTTCTCCGGAGAACTCCACGGGTAGATATTGTATGGTTCTATCCCTCGAAAATATTGTTAACGCAGGTGTCCATGCATGTTCGTTATGGTCAATAATTTTGATTGGAGCTCCTTTTGATTTATATTTCGATTCGTGTAATACCTTTCCTGTTATAGTCATTATGGTTATTG
Organism: Unio pictorum; assembly: GCA_030141615.1. Taxonomy (NCBI): domain Eukaryota; kingdom Metazoa; phylum Mollusca; class Bivalvia; order Unionida; family Unionidae; genus Unio; species Unio pictorum. Next base: position 2,602,764 of record JARLTB010000014.1, on the reverse strand, counting down.
GGAATCTTAATGATGTTTCTAATTTGGCTATATCTTGAATTGTTGCGCAGTTCTCCTTCACTGTTAGTCCCTATTCATTTATTTTTGTGTGTCTTAGATCCGTCAATTTGTTTCCCCGCAACGCATTTGTAAAATGCTCTATTATTCGTTCGGCTACACAATTTATTCTTGACAAATATTTTATTGGTTTTAGTTTTTCGATACACGCTTTATCATTTACCGGATAGATTCCATAAACAACTGCTGTTACAGGATAGGATCTCTCGTAATACGATTTGTCAATCACAGTCAGCATTCCTGGTTTAGAATCCTGACTCAGTGACAGTGCTCTTATTTTTCAGGATGGATTCAACTTTGTAGCGCATAATTCAATTCCCCGTTTCTGAGCGGATAATGAATTTCACTCTAAAAAAATACTTTTTCTTGTCAAGATGTGAGATTATCACTGCTGCTCTTTCGGCGTTCATGGTAGCATCAACACTACCATCAATTCTAAATGTTGACCAACAGTGAGATGCTCCATCGAGCTTGAATTCATGAAAACAATCACGGATTTTACCAAACATGCTTCTATCACTTATTAGATTCTTCGGTACATCAGTGGAGAATATCGAGACTGAATTCATTATTTTTCCAAGGCCTAATTTTCGATAATCTCTCGAACTAATCCATATTATAATTAAAACAGATATTTAAATAAAGAATTTATTATATAAGGAATCACTGCAAATGGCTTATGATAGGATCAGTAACCGCTTGTAACAAATAATGTAGAAATTAATTTTGTTGATATCATTTACAAAGTGTACGTCGTGGAAGCTTGACGTAAGATGTGGAGTAGGTGTGCATGGTAGGTCGCAGTTGTGTCTCAATTGTGGTGGTAAGCGATACAGAGAACTAAGGCGAGTTAAAGTTTCCGTCAACGACTCTGTCAAGGACAAAATCATAACAACACCTCAAGACTACAATGATAGATTCTCAAGTAATAACTAAACCAAATAATGATTTAGACAAATAATGATATTACATAAATGAACCAAGAATTTCAACCACATTCCGTGATTACCAATTATGAACCATCTTGTGACGGTATTGTCAGAAACTGCAGACTGAAGAACCCAGTTGATGCTGTAAATAATCAAGGATATCTTATATTTAATTCTGAAAGGGAAAAGTCATTTTAATCACAGAATCGTCTATGAGGTATTTAACGGATTGATCAAGGATCGGTTTGTTATTGATCACATAAATGGTATAAAAACCGAGAATTCTTTGTCGAATCTACAAACTACTTCACAGAGTGAAAACACCAAACGAGGAGGGGCTAGAAAACACTCGAAATATGCGAAGCCTATACAATCTTTAATACAGAAAATAACGAAGAAAGAGTATTTAAATAATTGATTGAAGCTGGAAAATATCTCGATATTTGCGAATCCCCAGTAGAAAGAGTAGCAGAACAAGTATATCGATGGGCTTTTTCCAAAAGAACCAGACATAGAATTAAATTTGCATATACCTGAATTCTGTTTTGTACTACATGTGTGTGTTATAACACCAATGAAAAAAACTCGTGGGGGCTTGTATGTGTACGATAACTCCTTTGTTGTAGTCACTCATCTCAATGTGATTTTTGATGATTTCTGCATAATGTAATCACTGAACCCTTCACATGATACACATATATCGTAATAAAAGTTATAGATTTGTAGATTATGATCACTAGTGTATTGTATACACAGATGGAATCTCGTCCCAAGGCCCATCGTTCAAATCTCAAATATTGTCGACGGTACCGATCTGAAGTTTATTCTATATAATTGTGGGCTTTAACTCTTTCAGCCCCAATAAATGTATCAGTAACACTGTTAATGTGCCCCAGCCACACTAAGCTGTGACTAGCTGCTTGTGCCCCAGAGTGTTTTACTAGTTTGGAAAATTTTGTACAAATCATTCACATGCCTTCACATTTACTTTAATTTCTCTTCTTGTATCCAATATTAATCCATGATAATTTCACCAATTAATCCAAATTAATTTGGCTTTCACAATTTATTTACACATTTTTTTACAAAATTATGTGCAACATTGTTAGGAATATCACATCAACAGCACTTAATTCCATTAAAATAAACCAGGAAAATGTAATATGTGATATGGTTTGAAAGAATTTGTACATGCATTATATAACGGAGTATACCGGTATCAAGCGCTATTAGTACAATATTGCACATGTCCCTGGTCAGAGGTATTGCGCAACTTGGACAACAACACTCGAAACCGCCTCCCGCTAATACTCGTTTATCTAAGGAATGACCTCTACGGTGTGATTTGCCCGTTTAGAATGGATATGGTAATCTGAGACGGTATCTTAAACAAAACAACACACGAGCCCCCGTAAAGATAAATTAAGAATTTAATTAAAATATAATCAAGAGAAGAATGACACAGTAAATTGCAATTTCTTTCGTTCTGAATATTCTTAGTTCTTAGTTCAGAAGCACTTTAACCGAAGCTTTAAAATAATGGATACATTAATTCAAATTCAAACACTAATAAAATAGATGAATTTAGCCGTTAATAGCTGATAGTAAATTTCATCACGAAATCGAGTGTTCATTAACATCGGACTGCTTGGGAAATTCACAATGAATTTGAGTTAAATACCTTGTGTTTTTTCTTTTGGCGTCTTACAATCGTTCCAAATTTATTTTGCCCTATAACTACATTTTTTTACGGACGTCCTTCTTTCAAAGAACGTTCGGAGTCTTCTCCTATGTTGGAATTAATAATGCTGACAGTCTCTTGCAGAGGTCTTCCTAGACTGACTCAAATCAGTTGATTCGTAGTATATATTCCCTTCAACATTAGGGATCGACCCAACCCCCTGATTTCATATCTGACCAATCGGAATAAATGCTATTCCTACAGACATTTGGAAAACTGTTTAAAAATGTGTCAAAATGCCACCTTTCAATTGTCTCAATCATTTCTGACAGTTTTACGTGAGACTTTTCCCTATTCTAACCCGTCATACTACCAATTCGTTTTTACTATAAACATAGGACCAGCATGACCTGAGGTAAGAAAATATTCCTTCATTCAAACTCTCCCACAAGATAACAGTTAATTGTTGGCTAGACTAAGAATTAATTAATGGATTTCACTGACGAAACATTTGGCACTTGACACATTACTTGGCAATGTTCACATCCAGTTTTGGTTAAGATAGAACTTTGTTCAATAAACACATTTTGCAGGTTGGATACTACGTTTGTTTTGTGATGCCAATATGCATTTTTAGGCATATGGATTGGTTTCGTTTACGATGTCAGTGTACAGTTTCTCCGGAAATAATAATAAGGGAAAAAAGATAGATTTCTATTTTTTCCTTGTCTATTTGTCATTGTTTGTTGTAGGTCCATGATTCATTCCACTAAAATCATTGATTTGGATAGACAGAAGACGATCGCTCCAATCTGCTAGATCGCAGAAACTCTTTCATTTTCGCTATCAGCATCCTCTTTTTCTGACTATTCAATCTCAAGAATCTTCAATGTCCCATTCGAAATGTCGCAAATTATCCAACTGTCGAACATATCTCTCCTCTAATTACTCAATATTTTCGAGATCAAATCCGAGAAACTCCTCATTCTAGCAGTCGCCGCCATCAAAAACCACTCGTGCTTCCGCCATCATCTTACTATTTAAAAAAAAAAAACCACGTGTATTGAAACGGATCCCAAGGAGTAATCCTTGGTTTCCGAACATTTAAAGTTTGCCCAAACGAAATCATTTCTGATTGGCTACAAGTGGGTCTGATGCTAGGAAAAGCCCCATTTGTAACCAATCAAATACATTCTTTCGACCATACATTCGGACCGCGGAGCAGTGGTACCGGCCATTGAATGCAGTCGAAAAACTTCACGTAAAGGCGGTATCAGCCGTAGAATGCAGAAACTGGATTACGCGTACAGGCGGCATCAGGGCCGAATGAGTTAAGCCATTCGAAATTCAAACCGTGAAGCCACCATACACCAGACACCGTCACACGGTATGAATCTGTTTTTTACATTCAACCCGCTGCATTTGTTGTGGGTACGGTGGTTTCAGTTTGAATGTAGAACAGCTCCCGTGTGTGTATGGATGTGTACATATCATTTCATTGCATATACCATACCTATCATTTCATTGTATATATTATTTCATTGTAAATACCATTATGTATATACTTGTAAATATCATTTCATTGTAAATACTATTATGTAAATATGTATATATGTAAATGTGGCGTCCATTCACCAAAATATACCTTCTCAGAGTTCTAACCCGTTATTTGACGAGTTAGATCTCCTCTTGGATAATATGTTTCGTGTTACCTCTGGGACCCTCCGATGATTAGCTTCGATTAATAAATTTATTCCAGTTTGTGATTCCGTTCGAAATATGATCCAAACGAGACAGGAATTTCAAAATGACTTTGCAGCAGACACTGAACAGCTATTCAAACCAGTAACCACTGCTACTAAGGATATTGTACCAATACTTGAAAAAATAGCAAGGAAACTGAAAAAAACATCTGTTAACAAAACCCCCCTCCTGATCCAAAAAAAAACAATGAAAAAATAGTAGAGGACTTACGTGCGACATTTAATGAGGAGGGGTTAGCAGCAATTAAAAAGACCGATCCAGCAGAAATTCCTGCGTTTTTTGTTATGACTTATTTAAAACAGAAATAAAATTTTGAAAACAGAACAACACACGTATATTAAAAGTATAGATCATTGGGCTGATGTGATTTACAAAATCAAAACTAACACAAGTCGAATTGATAAAGGCAATGCATCATACACTCTATATCTCAATGCGGTGGGTATAGTGAATGATAAATATGAAGAACTAAAACCGCAAAAACCGCAAAGATTGCAAAGAAAAAGACAACAGCCTTCAAAGAAAATATCTTTCTCACCTCAACAATAACAACTACCACCTGACGATGATGATAAACAATCATTGTATATGCCATCTAATCAAGATGAATCTAATGATGATTTTTTTTAGAAATTTACAAGATGATGATACACAGGGTCCAACTGGTTATAGTAGTGGGAAGGGTTTTTCTCAGAGTGTAACCAAAAACAAAGTTTCAGTTAGTGGTCTAGTTCGTTGTCCTAATAGTATTCTCGGGGATATATCACGATTAGAAATTCTCGTAGGAGGGAAACGAGCCGGAAATAATACACCGGAAGTAATTAATGAGACAGCTGATATCTGCAGACGACTATTTGAGGGTGGTATCATGGATATTGGTGTATACCAAGAGTTTATTGATGAGTTAGCCGAAAATCCTACGGATTTTTACGGTTACAATAGTGATTAATTTGATGACTTCGTCGAATTTGATGACTTCGTCATTGGTGATGAATCACTGATTAGATAAATAGCATTTAAATAAGATGATCATACACTACAACCAGAGCAAACCAACTATGGTCTATGTAGTAAATTCACGATTGCCAGTTTACAGAGCGTACTATGGAGATGGTCTCGGCAATACTATTGCAGGGTTATTTGCAAGAATTGTTCCAAAAATAGAACCAATCACAAAACAGTAATCAATGAAAGTTATTGATGATATTCGTGATAAGGGTATTAGCGCTGTTGGTGATGTTGCCTGGAGGGCATTTTCCGCGTCTAAAGAAACACTAGTAGCGTGACTTCGGCGGCGAAGGAACCGATGACTTCGTCACCGGTGATAAAATCACTAGGGCCACTACCATCTACGGAAATTATGCCCGCGAGTATTAGTAAAATGATAAATAAATGGATCACAAAATAGCATCACTGAGCAGCGGAAAGTGGTTTGAAATCGCGAGCGAGATCACGATTTAGATAAAAAAATATATAATAATATGTTCAAATCGGCTTCTGACCCAGTGTTTGATATGGACGCCCCAGTGCGCAAAGATGGTTTTGAACTTAATTATCAGTATTTTCCCTATAATGCAGTACAACCGAATTTTCGATCAAGAATCGAACTGCAAGTCCAGGATACCAGCAAATTCTTTCTACCATCTGGTGTCAAAGTCGGCTTTATCAATAATGGTATCATGGCGATATTTAACAGCGCTAGATACATGATTGATGGAAAAGAGATTGAATCCATAGAGCGTGATGTTGATGTTGCCACAACAATAGTGGGGTTGGCAGGATACTCTGATGATTATACAAGATCGACAGGTCCATGTATGATGTTCTCTAAAGATATTACTGATCACTCCGAACCCGTTCAGTATAAATTAGAACGGCCAATGTATTGTGGTACCCCTGCTGCTGGTGCTGTTGCTGCTGTTCCTCCTGCTCCTGTTAATATCGAAGATATAATTATAAATAATTATCCTAATTACAACTTGGGATTTGCAACACGATCATCAATGCTGAAACGAGAGCGTAGATTATTCGCATGCGCGATTCCACTACATCATATATTTGGATTCTGCAGCAATGTTAGAAAAGTTATCTAAGCATAGAGTAGCCTTAGTGCGAAAAGGTGATGATAATGATGAAATCTGGCGTGGTGATGGTGTTGCTGATGGCAAGGTGAATATAACAAAACTAACACAGTGGATGCCATCATTTATGAGTACAGGCGGCAAATCATTACTAAGTTGGCTAACAACTACAACGGATACGATGGAGAGTATTCTTAATGGTATACTTTTTTGGCAAATGTCATCAAAACAAGGTGTTTCTGCGCCGTGGCATATATTTGTTGATTTACAGGATAAGGCGCGATTGGGTTCACAATTACGCAGAGCAGCAGAGAGGGTGAACAGACCACGTTTTCAAGCAAAATTAAGAATTACAGATCATGTTTTCGAGCAAAATATGGCCTACAGATCATGTTTTCAAGCAAAATATAAGACTTCCAACAAAATCTCATTTAACCAAAAAAAAAGTCTCCATTTTGCAAAAACGGAGATTTTACGATTTTTTAATCAATTTTGCTCGCAACGATGTGGTCATCCACCCTCTCTGCTGCTAAAGTTTTCAGTTCTGGTTAACAAAAAATAATAAATGATTTCAACCGAATATTTGATCCAGTCCGATACGATATCGTGTCCGAGGATCATGTAGATTTATTGTTGCGAATCCGTGCGGAGTCGACTGAGCATGACTAAAGAAATCTCGAAATTGATTGAAGTCCATATCAGAGCACCATGTCTGCCAAATATTTCTAAGAGTATGAGTATCAACTCCGTTGAATACAGACAATAAATTGCAGTTATCTCTGATCACTTTTGGAACCTGAGTGTAGCGTTGAGTGACATATATCACGTCTGTGTTTTTATGCCTGCCTCTGGAAAAGATCCTAGCAGGATTTTTTTGTTTATCCAACATTATATCGTCGTATACGACTAAATTGTTAATATCTCCATCAATATCATCAATACTCGGTGCTTCATCGATATCGGTTATAAACTCAATAATACCCTCTCCGGATTTTTATACCGCGCTGTCGTTAAAATCTTTTAACACTTCATAACATCGTTGATCATCTACGCTAGGGGCAATTAAATACAATTTATCCCACTTCATCCATCTCATTATTAAATTGAGCAACAATTGCGTTTTACCGGATCCAGATGGCCCGATTATAATCATCCGGATAGAGTTTGGTAGCGCTGCATGATGCTTAACTGGTTCTCTTGTTTTAGTCGCTGAAAAATCAATTATATCCATATCTCTATACATAAATTATGGATCTATATTGTATGAAGTGTAAAACGCGTACTAGCACAAATGATGTGACGACGGTTACAACTAAAAATAACAGATCAGCACTTACTGGTAGATGTGCAACATGTGGTATTAAAAAGTTTAGATTTGTTTCTACAAAATCAAAGATTTTACAATTCGGAGATGTTTTAAAAAAAAACGAGGAGGTGATATCGCAGCAAAATTGGCAAAGCTCCCTGGAACCCCATGGGCAAAGTACCCCGGAGAAAAGCACCTTCCGGGATATAGCTACTGTGGACCGGGAACCAGACTTGATATCAGACTCAATGATCAAAATCAACCCAACCCCGGTGAAGAACCAATAAACGCCATTGATAAGGCCTGTCACCTTCATGATGTTGCTTATAAAAGCAGCAATCTGCAACAGAGACATCTCGCGGATGTGAAATTAATTCATGCGTTAAATGCTATTCCTGATAAATCCTTCAAAGAAAAATTGGCTTCATTTTTGATAAAATCGGCTATGAAAAGCAAATTGATGTTAGGTGCCGGTAATTAATAATATGGAATCAATTTATTATTCCCCAAGAGGATACTGGAGGGGTAAATCAGCAGTCCATAAACTCGCTAGCGCTGCAAAAGTGAAAAAAACCACTGCGGCTAATTGGTTATCCAAACAGGCACTATGGCAAATTTTTCTACCAGCGCCTAAACAACTTCAATTCTCGCATTTTGATGTGACCGCTCCTAATGAAGTTCATCAGGCTGATATATTATTTTTACCTCATGATCGTGGTTACAAATACGCTTTAACCGTAGTTGATATTGCAAGTCGATACAAAGAAGCAGAACCGTTAAAAACAAAATCAGCCACTGAAGTTGCTTCTGCATTTGAGAGGATTTATCGACGAGGTCCTCTGCACTGGCCAAATCTATTGCAGGTTGATCCTGGCAAGGAATTTCAGGGTGCAGTGTTATCTACAATGAAACATCATAATGTCACCATACGACGAGGGCATACTGCGCTACATCGCGATCAGGCCATTGTAGAACGATTTAATCGGACGATTGCTGAGCGGTTATTTGGATATCAATACGCAAAAGAATTCATTCAAGAAAAGCGATCCCGTGAATGGGTTAAAAGATTACCATCTGTGATTACTGCACTGAATAACGAGATTACTAGAACAATCAACATGAAACCTATCAACGCTATTAAAAAGAAGTCTATACCCGTACAACCACAAAAATATTTCAAAGAACCAATTCTTGGTAGTAATGTCATTGTGAGGTACTTATACGAACCAGGAGAGCTTGAGGGTGGCAGAAAAAGAGCTACTGATCCTATTTGGAGTGTTACTGCACACAAGATATCTAGTATAACACGATCTACGGGTAGACCTCCAGTCTATAAACTGGATTCAACTGCCCCTCAACGAGGATTTACTAGACAACAACTACAGGTAATTCCTGACGATACTCAATTACCACCGCATGGTCTTAACTAGCGCCGTTGCGTCTATTGCACTCAAGACAAGTCAACATCACATTGTTTCTGACATGACCGAGACTGTTATTTTTTCGGTCTACGGTAAATTGGCGAGGATCCTTATCCGAATACTTCCAACGCATTATACAATTGCAACTCGCGCAGTGATTATTCTGTTGTTGTTTCAGCGTAATTATTAATTTAGCATCAATATCAAATTCTCATTGTTTTTTTTTGTCCTGTTGTTTGAAACCGGAGAGTTTTTTATTAATGATGCTAACATCAATATCACTTATTGTTGTGTCATTATCGTCACCAATGATTTCATCATCGAAAATAATTCTTCGAAGTTGATTTATTTTTCGTACTCTGGATACTGCGAGATAGACTAAATTCGACCATTCGATGTGATTATCCACCATCCAAACAATTGTATCCGAAATAGTCAATCCCTGTGAAGAGTGTATTGTTGCTGCGTATCCTAGCGTCCACGGGGATTTATTAGCACGCAATGCATTTTCGACGACGCTGATATCAACCAGCACAATATCATTTAATACGAGAATTTGTTTTTTACTCTGTCCTGGAATATCAACTTCAGTGTTCTGTTTTCGTGTATCCGATGGCCTATAACAAAGGGGTACTGGAAGCGTTGCAAATTTTTCTTTATGCAATTCAAATAACTTCATCTGAAGTGTATCCCTGACTATTTTTCTACTTGCAATGATCAAATCGTTTGGTCTCCATGTTTCCCAGAAATCATTCATTGGAGTTTCTGAAATCACTTCACGCGCTATTTCGCATTGGATTCTATCCGGTTGTAATCTAATTAGCGCTTTGAATTCTCGTAATCGTTCATCAATTGATCTATAATCAGTGGTAATTTCTTCATAATAGTCTACAAAACCCCTTAGCCATTCATGCGGAGATGCACCGACAAATGGTGGTGGTTGGCCGTGATCACCGCACATGACGACTTTTGTGTTTTTGTTTAACAACCACTCGAGAAATGTTTGTAGTACATCTAATGACACTGTGCATATTTCATCCCAAATGATGATTTCAGGAATGAATGTATCACCCATACGCTCAGGAGTCCATTTGTCACCCTTCCATCGAAAGAAACTATGGTAAGTACAGGCATTTACCCCTCGCTGTATCATCTCTCTGGCGATTCTGTGAGTCGGTGTTGACCGACGAAATAATTCAATTGCACGAGTTGTCTTTCCTGACCCACCACAACCGTTTAAATAAATTGTCTTGTATCTACATACTGGATCAGATACCGGTGGTGCATTAGAAAATTCTGATTGAATTTCAATACGGTTATAACAAAGATATTTATCATCCATGGCAACGTCTGCGGATTCACAATACTCATGTAGCATCTCCTTTTTAAATCGCCAACGCCCCCAATTTTCTTCGGGATCTGTGAATTTAGCTACAGCTGATTTGTACTTATTGTGTATATACATCGAATCAGTGGCCACTCTAACCGCGGTATTAGGAAATCTATTTATCATCGAAAATAGATTAATAGAAGCATAGGCTAGCATTGAACTTCTCAAATGTGTATACTGGGAATTATATCCATCACAGTAGGTAACAACCGTACCTAATTTCTCACCATTGGATAGAAAAGCATCCTTACGGGATACAAGTTTTCCCTGTTCCATTAAATCCGCTACAATAAAATCGTATTCAGCGACATCTATGATCAACCGCGAAGAATATTTTGCGTTGTCATATCGTCCACCTTGGGTAAATTTACCAATTATTCTTCGTCCGAGATCCTTTGCTTGTTCTTTTTTACTTTCAAATAACTTCTTAGACCAATTTATGATTTCTTCTTCATTGAAATCTGCAAACTGTTTTCGTAGTTCGCTGATTATACGATCTAGATCGGGTTGTGGTAGCCAAACTTCTTTCTGAGCTCGATAGCATATAATAGCCTCGGAAACAATCAACGATATTAGCATACCACAATCAATCATATATCTCAATAGCACTATTGGCATCCAGGCCTTTTCAGATAGGTGTCTACCGAGCCAAACATAACTACACGGATGTAATTCTGACGCTAATTTGAATGATATCACACGAGCGAATCCGGTTAAATCAAAATCAGGCAATGGTCCATTAATTGCAACACGAGTCATTTCATGCGTGGGGTGTCCAAATCGTTTGAAGTACTCAGCACATTCCACATATCCGAGAAAACTTCCGGGATAACACGCGGATATATCAATTGAAATCATACCATCACGTGAGTATTTCGTATTCCACAGTCCTCGATGACCAAATTCGACGCAACTCAATTTAACATCCTCGAGAAAATCACTTCGTGTTGGACGCCATGAGTTTTTTTCTCTTGCGAAGTGAGCTACCACTGATGGAATAGTAAAACTATCCGTGAGTAGTTTTTCATGGAAACTCTCCGGTGAAAAATCACTAGCGATTTTTCTCATTCTGTTATCTAATTCTTCAACGCGATATAATTCACCATTTGGTCGTACAAATTGATCGAATCCTATTTCGGGATCTTCATCACTTCTAAGTAACCACACTGACACAGGATCATCTTTACACAACGCATGAATAGCATCAAATAATCTCTCTTCATAGAAAAAATCCCCGACGAACTCCTCGGGGATATATCTCACGGTTCGTTCTCGTGGAAATACTGTTACCGCAGGTGTCCACGCGTGTTTGTTATGATCAATAATCTGTATTGGGGCTCCTCGCGATTGATATTTCGGTTCGTATAATACTTCTCCGGTTATTGTTGTTACTGATATCGGGAATTTTAATGATGCTTCTAATTTAGCTATATCAGAAATCTTTGCACCATGCTGTTTCACTGTCAGTTCCCACTCGGTTATTTTCCTACGTCGCAGATCAGTTAGTTTATTTCCTCGGGATGCATTTGTGAAGTGTTCTATTATTCGTTCTGCTACACAATTCAGTGAACTAGAATATTTCATAGGAGCTAGTTTTGCGATATCGGGTTTATCATTTAACGGATATATCCCATAAACCATTGCTGTTACGGGATAAGATCTTTCGTAGTATGGTTTGTCAATGCCGGTTAGAATTCCTGGTTTGGAATCTCTACTCACAATGACAGCTTTTTTATTCTTGAGAATTGGTTCAAATTTATCCCTAATAATCCATTTGCCATCGACTTCGATAATGAATTTGATTCGGAAAAAATGCCGTTTTTCCCCAACACGTGAAATTATCACTGCTGCTTTTTCATCAGTCATGGTAGCGTCAACAACACCATCAATTCGAAATGTTGACCAACAATAAGATGCTCCATCACGCTTAAATTCATTAAAACAGTCTCTGATTTTACTAATCATGGCTTTATCAAGAATTGTATTCTTTGGTGTATTAGAAACTATATCGAGATTGAATTGAGCATCCTTCCAGGGTAATCTCTTGGACGTTTTTTTTGGTTTATCGAGATTAAATTTAGGACTAATTTTTAATAATCTCTTAAACTCTTTCATGTTTCCGTCTCTTGGACGTTTTTTGGGTTTATCGAGATTAAATCTAGGATTGATTTTCAATAATCTCTTGTTACGTTTTTTGGGTTTATCGAGATTAAATCTAGGATTGATTTTCAATAATCTCTTAAACTCTTTCATATTTCCGTCTTTTGGACGTTTTTTGGGTTTATCGATATTAAATCTAGGATTGATTTTCAATAATCTCTTAAACTCTTTCATATTTCCGTCTATTGGACGTTTTTTGGGTTTATCGATATTAAATCTAGGATTGATTTTCAATAATCTCTTAAACTCTTTCATATTTCCGTCTATTGGACGTTTTTTGGGTTTATCGATATTAAATCTAGGATTGATTTTCAATAATCTCTTAAACTCTTTCATGTTTCCGTCTATTGGACGTTTTTTGGGTTTATCGAGATTAAATCTAGGACTAATTTTTAATAATCTTTTGAACTCCTTATCAGCATTTAATTCAGCATTTTTCGAAGGCGTTCTCCTTAATTCCTTCATGCTATAATTAAAACAAGCATTTAAATGAAGAATTTATATATAATGAATCACTGCAAGTGGCTTATGATTGGATCAGTAACCCCGTGTAACAAATCATGCAGAAATGAGTTTTGTGGGTATCATATGCAAAGCTTTCGTCGTGGAAGCCTTGGTCCGTTACCCTGTATTCTATGTGGGGTTGGGGTTAGGGGAAAATATCAGTTGTGTCTTAATTGCGGTGGTAAGCGATACAGGGAATTGAAGCGTTATTATGATAAAAGAATAAAAAATGGACAATCAATCAGAAATTATGACCCTGAAAAAGTCTCTGACCCTGACAACATCAAGGATAAAATCATAAGAACTCCTCAAGACTACATCGAAAGATTCATTATTGAACCAAACAATGAATTAGACAAACAATAGTATTATGTATACGAATGAACCAAGAATTCAGACCACACCCTGTGATCACAAATTATGAAGCATCCAGTGATGGTGTTGTAAGAAATCGCAGACTGAAGAAATCAGTTGGTTCTGATAATGGTATGGGGTATTTGAAGTTTGGCGCTGGAAAGAAATTTTATCTCAATCATCGTTTCGTGTATGAATGCTTTTATGGATTGATCGAGGATGATTTTCAGGATATTGAATACGGAGTTAACAATAATAAATATATGCTACCAAAGAAGTATGCGCTCATCAAGAGAATTCAGAATTCTATTCGGGACTCTCTCGCATTTTCCAGTGACGTAAGTGTGTTCGCTCCGTTGTATACCATCGTAGAACGAATACGAAAAGAATTGGGGTACGAATACGAATTGAAAAAGGAGGTTAATTCTAAAGTTAGAAACCTACGGGCGTTAATTCAAGAAAATGAACAATTTTGATTGACCTACCATTTATCATTATTTGATTGACCGACTATTTATCATTATTTGATTACCCGACCATTAATCATTTTTTTTAGCCGACCCTCAAGGGATGTCAAAAATCATCCGACATGTCAAAAAAGTGGGGAAACTATCAGTATTAATTATTTTTATATACAATTTTGATAGTTTCCCCATCATTGATAGAGCTGTTAAAACACTTCCATGACCATCCGATGGTGTTAGGTCGGGATTGAAAAATTGTTTTGCAATTGAAACATTGTTTCTGATTTCAAATAATGGTCAATGAAGCATTAACAACCCGATTGGCTCGTGAACGACTGGATGCAATTAAGAGATTTGTACCAATTCGTGACTCTGTACGGAATAAACTACAACAACGACAGAGTCTTCAGACTGATTTTGCTGCGGGATCTGAAGAATTGTTTAAACCAGTAACAACAGCAACGAAGGGAGTAGAGCGCGCTATACTGAGAGATGGTCCCGAGACGGGAAAATCTGTTATTGGTGAACTCGAAAAAATAGCAGCGAAAACTGAACAAACAGAACAGGCCGTACAAAAAATAGAATCAAAAAGAACAGTAGATGATTTACTCATGAGATTTAACGAAGAAGGGTTAGCAGAAATTGATAAGACTGATCCAGCAGAAATTCCTGCGCTTGTTGTTACGTCCTATGAAAACAGAAAAAAATGGTTGAAACCAGAACATCATAAATATGTTAGAAATATAACTCACTGGGCTGATATATTCTATAAAATCAAAACTGAAAAAGGTCTGATTAAGAAAAATAGTGCATCATACATTGAATATATCAATGCGGTGGGTACAGTGTATAATCAATACGAAGAGTTTAAACAACAACAAAAACCGCAAAAAACGCAAAGGCGGCGACAGCAACCTGCAAAGAAAATATCCTTTTCACCTAAAAAACAACAAATACCACGTGATGATGATGTTCTTGATTATTTACAAGAAACGGATTTAGAAAAACAGGATGAAGCAACTGGTTATAGCGGAAGTGGATTGCAATATTCCAGTGAAAATCCAAGGATTTCATGTCCTGATAGTGTTCTCAGTGATATATCACGGTTAGAGGTTCTCATCGGAGGGAAACGAGCCGGGAATAACTCACCGGAAATAATTAGTGAAGCAGCTGATATCTGTAGACGATTATTTCAGGGTGGTATCATGGATATCAGCACATATCGAGATTTCATTGGCGAGTTAGCAAATGGGTATCACAGTGACTGAATAAAAACGCTAGCGTTTCCAATTGATAAATTGTTTTACAATTGAAAAATTGTTTCTGATTTCAAATAATGATCATACACTATAATCATGATAAACCAACCCCCGTCTACGTAGTTAATTCACGGTTTCCAGTTTATAGATCAAACTACGGAGATGGTTTAGGTAATACCATTGCAGGGTTATTTGCGAGAATGGCTCCAAAAGTGATGCCGTTGGCTAAACAATTAGGAATGAAAGCAATTGATGTTATTCGTGATAAGGGTATTGGTGCTGTTGGAGATCTTGCTGGAAAAGCGTTTTCAACTGCGAAGAATAAAATAACATCATTAGTGAGACGAAAAAAGAAACCGTTACCGTCTACAGCAGAAATGCCTGCGAGTGTTAGTAGAATTATAAATAACGCAGTAGATGAAAAATTAGCGTCGATGGCTTTAACCCCCGACCAAAGCAATATTGCAAATATGATAGCAGGAAGCGGCTTTAAAAAACTACGTCGATGAAATCCTCCGGATTTTTACGCTAGCGTTTTTCACGATGAAAAATGGAAAATCGCGATTTAGACTCTGATAAATAGAATAAAATGTTCAAACAGTCACCTGATCCAGCGTTTGATATAGACGCCCCAGTTCGCAAGGATGATTCTGTACGCGATTATCAATACTATGCCTATCATGCCATAGACTCAAATAGTCGAGCAAGAATCGATCTTCAAGTCCATGATACCAGTAAATACTTTTTGCCCTGTGAAGCGTTTATTGAAGTAGAATGAGAACTTGTAACAGCTGATGATACTCCTGCTGTACCAGCACCGTATCCAGCTGGTACTCAAGTCGGGTTTGTCAATAATGGTATCATGGCGCTATTTGAGAGTGCTAGATATCTCATTGATGGAAAAGAAATCGAGTCGATAGATCGCGATGTTGATGTGGCTACAACAATAATCGGGTTAGCGAGATATTCCGATGATTATACAAAATCAGCAGGACCTTCTATGATGTTTGCAAAAGATGCTACAAATACCGCTGGAGGAAAACAATTTGTTGTAAGACGACCAAAGAATAATGCTGGCACCGCTAATATTGATGCCGAAGATATGATTATAAACACCGATACTAATTTCAATCTAGGAGCTGCAACACGTATTTCAATGTTGCAAGGAGCGCGTAAATCATTTTCATGCGCGATTCCACTGCATCATATATTTGGATTCTGTAGAAACGTCCGAAAAGTTATTTATGGAGCGAAGCATACAATCTCGCTTGTACGAAAGAGTGATGATAGTGACGCAATCTGGAGGATTCCAGCAGACAATGCAAATCCAAATGCTGATGCCGGTAAAGTCAATTTAACAAAAATATCATTGTGGATGCCAGTGTTGACTCCAGCAATCACTGCAGAAGAACGATTACTATCATTTATGGACCAAGGAGGAAAGTCGTTGTTGAGTTGGCTAACCGTGAGTACAGATGTTAAACAATCAAATATCAACGGGTTATTCACTTGGAACCTAGCATCAAAACAAGGCGTTTCTGCGCCACGTCAAATATTTATTGCGTTACAAGATAACGCACGAGTTGGCGATCAACGTTTCAGTCATATGATATTTGATCAATTAGGTGTGAAAGACGTCTCACTGAGAATAAACGGCCAACAGGAACCATCCGAGGATATACAACTTAATTACACAGAAAATCATATTGCACGAGTTTATCATCGTCTGTTGTCATTTATGGCACGCGATCAAAATGTGGGTACTGGTTTGCAAATATCACAATATGATTTTAAAAATCTGTATCCGATCTATTACTTCTCACTGGAACATCTCGATTTGATGAGACAATCTGTTGTTGATATACATTTTAGAGCTAATGTGACTCGTGGTGCTATTGCTGATTATAGAGCGGTTGCTGTCATTCTCAGTGATAAATCAATGCTACTTGAAGGTGTTGGTGGAAGAATGAGAGTGGTAGATGCACCAGTGGAAAACATGTAATTGAAATTGTAAACGATTTAGAATCAATCAATTATGTATAATGTCATATAGTGTTATTAGTGTTGCGTTAACTCCCGGTCAATAAAAAAAATTGCAATCGGAATCAGCTAAAAAATGTGGAACCACAATCACGTTGAAACCCAACCAAATGACTGGTGGTGCAAATAAACTATCTCTGACAACTCGTCAGGTGAAACATTTCAATGATGCACTTGTTGCAAAAAAAGGTGTTCAGATTACTCTCTCTGCGGCTGCTATCAAAAATATGATTAAAACAGGCGGTATATTCCCGTTGTTAGCTGCGATTCCGGCCTTGATTGCAGCAGCAGCCCCAGCCGTGGCTAAAGCGGCAGCGTTAGGAGCCGTTGGAACTGCAGCAGGAATGGCACTAAAGAAGGCAACTGGGAAAGGATATAAAAAAAAGGGAAAGGGTCTAAGACTACCAGGAACCCCGTATTCGTGGTACAGCGGAAAGGGTCTAAGACTAGGACCGGTTTATTAATTCAGAAATCTTCGATTTCCGAACCTATGGTTGTGGAATCTTTGATTCCGATGTCCAATTTTGATTTACTCGATGCTGCTAAAAAACTCGCGATTAAAAACTTCAGAGGTGTCTTTATGAAAGATCAATTACCACATCAACCAAACAGCGTTGAAACCGGAATCATTAATTTAGATAACAGCACCGGACCCGGAACTCACTGGGTTGCATACGCTATTGATCCACGTGGGATTGTCTATTTTGATTCATATGGATTAGCCCCACCAAAAGAGTTTATGCGTTATATAAAAACCCTTCCAATGAAGACTTGGTATTCTACGCTACCAACACAAACAATGATTGACCCACCAATATGTGGCAGCGAAGTATTAAATGTCCTTAACGCTATTTCTAACTCCTTGAGTAACCCAAGCGGAAAACCACCACATGTTATCGTGAATGAATACACTAGTAATCGCTGGAGAAAATCGAAGATTTTTCAACGAAGTCGTCAAAAACGATTTCAGAGAGAGAAAAAGTTTTACAATAACATGATTGATATTTGGGGAAGACCTCTGAAACCCAAACCCGATGACACTGCAACCGGTGATGTAAAAAAACTAATCAAAGATGAAATCGCTGAGACGTTAGCAAGTGTTGACCCGAACGAAATAGTTGTATTTCAAGACAAACAGGGTAAATTGAAAAGCAGTGATGTGTCATTGAATGACATTTTAACACGGCAGCGCGACGCTGCTGAAAACTCTATTGCGCTATATTCCAATGACGGACGACTTAAACCAGGCGCACTTGTGTCTATAATCACCGACGCGATTGCTACCCACGGCCGTGATCGGGATGATCATATACGAGGTTATAATAGTTTTCGCAAAAATGTCGTACATAAATTCTTTGGAACCCCGCTTCTCGTTGGCATGACTCTCGCTGAAATCAAAAACTATCTATCGCTATTCTTTTTTAACAAGGACGCAGGAAGGATGATGAATGAAAATGAAATCAAGGCAAATTATCTCGATATTTACAATGATATTTCTAAAATAATAGAAAATCTTGAGCGGGTACAAAAACCCACTAACGACAATATTGTTAGGTTTTTTGGATCCCCACCTGTGGCAGACTCGACTCTCGCTAAAATCAGCGAGTTTATTATCAGGCATACTCACAATTCCTACGTCGCTAATAATTTCTTTGGTGTCCCCGCTACATCTACGATGACTCTCAACGATATTATTAAGTTTATGGTGAAACAAACAACACTTAATACCATCGTGGATAAATTCTTGGGGAGAACACGTGAATCTGAAACAACATCGTTGACAGGCCCGACCCTCGCTGAAATTAAAAGCGCTATTGACGAACAAAAGCTCACCAGCGACGTCGTCGATAAGTTTTTTGGAATCTCACTTATAGTTGACACGACTCTCGCTGAAATTAAAAAAGCTATTGACGAACAAAAGCTCACCAGCGAAATTGTTAATAAGTTCTTTGAGGACAGTAAACCCCAAGATATCACGACAAAATTTTCTAACATCGACTGGCATATTAAAAACCAAGCACGGCTTGGAATCGAAAACCTTCTGGTTTCATTCTTTTTTAGCAAGAGAGATAGGAGGATGATGGTTTCTACCGAAATGAATGCAAATTATCTCGAAATGTATAATGATATTCTTAAACGAAAAGAAACCTTTGAAAAGGTAAAGATTCCGCATCCACACGGAAGCATTGAAAATATCGTGTATACGGTCGATTATGGGACCTTTGATTGGGTAAAAGAATCTAGTGTTAGATTGCCAATCGATATCGGGGAGTTGTCCAGTGGTATCTACAGGATGACGTTAGTCTCTACCAAGCAATTTGATATCATCGTGAAGGGTAAAACCTACTTTCGTGGCACCGCGACGGTAATTATCAATGGTAAAGAAGAATTTGAGATTGTCGCGGTTGATAGTACAATTAGATCAACAATACACTGGTGTTTAGAATTTGTAAGTGAAATAGCACCCATCCTGATCTACTTCCCGGACGATGGTGAATAATTGAAAACACTATCATATTTAAAATAGATGACAATGATTTCATCGTCGCAATATCGATTCGATACCGTAAAAGAGTTTTCCGCGAACTTAAAATTACTTTCTGAGCGCTATCGTGAAAAAATAAAGAAATATCGCCATCGATGAGACGAAAAACTTCATCGAAGCCATCAAAAATGATTTTTCGAGGATGATAACAATCGTTATCAGCTACTGATAAAAATTTGATTAGGGTTTCAGCAACCTGGTATGTGGAATTCGTAGCGGATTTAAGTAAATAACTAAATTGAAAGGAAAATCCTTCGGATTTCACAATTGAAAACGCTAGCGTTTTTAAAATAAAAATGATTTCATCAACGCAATGTCGCTATTATCAGGTCAGAGAATTTCAAACTAGACTCAAAACCCTCACTGAGGAGTATCAAATAAAAATGAAAAAATACCGACGAAGAATCACCGCAATTGATGTTATTGTGTACTCGGTGTCAAGCGTTCTCACTGGCGCCGGAATAATACTTGCATCGGTTATAATGATTGCTCCGGTTATAGTTCCAATTTGCATTTCTGCGGTGGCTACAATCGCGGGTATATCAACGGGGATAGCAAAAAAGATATCATCATGCAGCCAGAGAAAACTGCAGGATTACTTAATTCAATTTCATATTGTATCAACCGCATACTCGCAATTATCCCTGATGATATCGTCGTCACTCGATAATACGATTATATCAGATAGTGAATTCTCAGCGATGGTCAGTATTTTTGATTCCGCGATATCGAAATTAGAGAGACAACATGAATATAATAACAATGACAACACCGATGGAATTAGAAAACACGAACCCGAAAACCAAAATGATCTCAATAACCTCAACCATACCAGATTGTGAGTTCTCAGTGACGGTCAGTATCTACGTTTCCGCGATGTCAAAATTAGAGCGACAATAACAGTATAGCAACGATGACAACACCGATGGAATTACTTCAACGTATAGTGGAGAACACGAACCCAGTACAAACGAGCATGATATCAATTACATCAACGAAACCCGAGTTTAGTGTGAATTTCCATAGCCCAGTCCCCGTGAAGGAGATAGCGCTAGCAAAACTACGAGTGTATCACAGTTGGCCTAATATCAGATCAAAATCATTTGGTGGTCAACAACCCAATAATTCTTTAGTGTTTGCAAATAAGAATAAAGACGACGGTACCCCAGACTGGAACGTTGTTTCGATACCAACAGGGTCATACCAAATCGAACAAATCAATAATGAGTTCGCGCGTAGAATAAAATCGATTACTGGAACAGAATCGAAAATCGCTATAACAGTTCATGAGCCGACGCTATCATCCGCAATTGAGATAAGCACAGAAGGATACGTCGTAGATATCTATCAGAGTTCTATTAGAACCGTATTAGGATGGCCTGAAAAACCACCGGAAAAATCCACCACCGACTTAACCACGGACGTACAATCATATCATGAAATCAATCCCAGTTATCGAGATGATTTATCTGATATAAGAAAAGAAAAAATCGGCGATAGATTTATATTCACCAACAAAGACACATTGCAATGGGATTTTATCATTAAAAGAACAGCCGACTCATCTGTTACTATTTCATTTACGCTAAATGACGTCACTGGTTATTTTAATGAGATTAATCAATTACATAAAACACAACTAGAACAACTACGGAAAACAAAATCGCGAAAACACGTTGAAATAATAAATCAGCTTATATCGGACATGAAATATATCAATGAACGAATTATTCAAACAATAATTAATGACAACAGCGACAATAAACAACGATTCCTAACCGATTACAATATCACAGAAGACAATCTGCGTAATTTCAAGTTTCCCGGATACAACGCTGATGAACTAACAAGAATTGTTAAAACCGATATCAAGGCGCTACAAAAACTAGATTCAACTGTCCTCCTCAAATATAATAATGATCCAGATGGTGGTGGTAGGCATATCGCTCCTTTCAACGTAAATATTTCAACGGTGATTGCTCTCAATTTAGTATGTGATGTAATTGAAGGAAGCTATCAAATTAATCTAGAGCAATCAAATCAAGCTCAGCAGGGATATATTCTTTATTCGTTTGCACCAACAGCTCCTCCAGGATTCCTAATTATTGAAAACCCAATTAATCCTGTCTACATGCGATGTCATAATAATTCGTTAACGAGAATTAATTTTAGACTCACCGACCAGTCAAATAATCTAATTGATCTACAAGAGGAGGTGTTAGTGATTAGTTTGTTTGTGAAATCATAAATGATTTTCATCCTAAGGACTTCCATCATAAAGACTGGATCAAATCATTTCTTATTTTTTGTTAACCAGAACTGAAAGTTCAGCAGCAGAGAGGGTGGATGACCACATCGTTGCGAGCAAAATTGATTAAAAAATCGTAAAATCTCCGTTTTTGCAAAATGGAGACTTTTTTTTTGGTTAAATGAGATTTTGTTGGAAGCCTTATATTTTGCTTGAAAACATGATCTGTAGGCCATATTTTGCTCGAAAACATGATCTGTAAGCCTTAATTTTGCTTGAAAACGTGGTCTGTTCACCCTCTCTGCTGCTCGCAGCGATGTATTAGATCAACTCGGTGTTAATGAAATCTTGTTGAGTGTATACGGCCAACAGGAACCGAGAATATTTTATTTGATTAAAATCAAAACCAAATAGCACTAGCGTATCATCGTTTGCTATCATTTATGGGACGCGATAATAATGTAGATACCGGTCAGCAAATATCACAGTTGGATTTTTTTAAACATATATCCTATTTATTACTTTTCGTTGGAACATCTTGACTTAACCAGACAATCCGTCGTTGAAATATACTTACGAGCTCGTGTAACCGCTGCTGCTCCTGGTGGTTACAGAGCAGTTGCTGTTATTCTCAGTGAGAAATCAGTGCTACTCGAAGGTGTTGGTGGTAAAATTAAAGTAGTTGATGCACAAGGATGATCTGCCGAGAATAATATAAAAACTTGAAAAAATAAAAATCCCTCACGAACACAAAAAATATCATAAATAACATGTACGCGATTCAATACGGATCATTTAAGTGGACACCACAAAATAGCATATTAAATATCACCGCGACCGTCAAAGGTATTTATCGATTAACACTAGTGACACCGTCTCAATTCAATATTTCATCAACGAGTATATGTGATACAATATCATATCAACGATCATCGACAAGGGAACAATTGAACATTTCACAATAATATCCACTGATAATAATTTGGCTAGGGTTTCAGTAACATGTGGAATGTGGAATTCGTAGCGGATTTAAGTAAACAATTTAGTTGAAAATCCTAAGAATTTTCAACGACAGGTTTTTTATATTGCTAGCATTTTGAAATCTATTGTAATAAATAAAATGTCATCATTGGCAACATCACAGCCATATCGCTAGGATCAGGTCAGAGAATTTCAAACTAAACTCAAAACACTCACTGAGGAATATCAAACAAAAATAAAAAAATAACGACGAAAAATTACCGCAGATGATGTTACCGTGTACTCGGTATCAGGTGTAATCACCGGAGCAGCAGCAGAGAGGGTGAATCCTACAACGTTTTTAGACAAATTTTGATTGAAATCCTAAAACGAGCCGTCCTATAATCTCATTTTAACCAAAAAGAGGGCGAACCCTACAACGTTTTCAGACAAAATTTTGATTGAAATCTCCCTACGAAATCTCATTTTAACTAAAAAAATGAAAACGAAGATTTTTAAGATTTTTTAATCAATTTTGGTCGCAACTTGTTGTCATTCACCCTCTCTGCTGCTATGGGTTAACAAAAAATAATAAATGATTTGATCAAGTCTTTATGATGAAAGTCCTTAGGACGAAAATCATTTAGGATCTCACAAACAAACTAATCACTAACACCTCTTCTTGTAAATCAATCAGATTATTTGACTGGTCGGTGAGTTTGAAATTAATTCTGGTTAATGAATTATTATGGCATCGCATGTAGACAGGATTAATTGGGTTTTCAATAATTAGGAATCCTGGAGGAGCTGTTGGTGCAAACGAATACAAAATATATCCTTGCTGAGCTTGATTTGATCGTTCTAAATTTATTTGATAGCTTCCTTCGATAACATCACATACTAAATTGATCGCAATCACCGATGAAACATTCACGTTGAACGGAGCGATATGCCTGCCGCCACCATCTGGGTCATTATTATGTTTGAGGATTTTTATTTCCGGTGATGATGTTTTTTTCCATGCATCATGAATTATTTTAAAACCAACATCGATGGTGTCACTGAGAAGTTTTTTTAGTTCCGGTACGTTATATCCTGGTAGTTTAAATTTTGGGATATTTTCAACGCGGATTTTATATTGATTTGCAAATTGTGTTCTCGATGTGGGGTTTTTATCATTGAGTATTACTTGAATAATTTGTGAATTAAATTTTTCCATATCGTCGATAATTTTATTGCATGTTTCTACGACGCTGATAAATTCATCTCGGTTGAGAGAGCCGGATTTAAGAGATATTAACAACAGCGATAAATCATTATTCATTGCTGTGAAATTTTTAATGATTTCAGGTTCGTTAACAAAATTATATTCTTGCAATGGTCCACCCTCCGCCCTAAGTTCGTATCCTAACCCAAAAAACTCTATAAATAAGTTGTATTTTTTATAACTCCTTATTGGATTTTTAGGTTTTATTTTGTCTGTGATATAATCAGATTTTTGTGGTTCTGGTAATTTAACGGTTTCTTCCCGGGGTGGTAATTCAGGCCATCCTAATACGGTTCTAATAGAACTCTGATAGATATCTACGACGTATCCTTCTGTACTTATCTCAATTGCGGATGATAGCGTCGGTTCATGAACTGTTATAGCGATTTTCGATTCTGTTCCAGTAATCGATTTTATTCTACGCGCGAATTCATCATTGATTTGTTCGATTTGGTATGACCCTGTTGGTATCGAAACGACGTTCCAGTCTGGGGTACCGTCGTCTTTATTCTTATTTGCAAATACCAGTGAATTATTGGGTTGTTGACCACCAAATGATTTTGATCTGATATTAGGCCAACTGTGGTATACTCGTAATTTTGCTAGCGCTATCTCCTTCACTGGGACCGGAGAGGGGAAATTCACACTGAATTCTGGATTCGTTGATGTTATTGATATCATGCTTGTTTGTACTGGGTTCGTGTTCTCCACTATTCGTTGAAGTAATTCCTGCGGTGTTGTCATTGTTATTATACTCATGATTTATTTCTAATTTTGGTATCGAGGAATCATAAATACTGACCATCACTGAGAACTCACAATCTGGTATGGTTGATATTATTGAGATCATTTTGTTTTTTGGGTTCGTGTTTTCTAATTCCATCGATGTTGTCATTGTTATTATATTCATGTTGTCGCTCTAATTTCGATATCGCGGAATCAAAAATACTGACCATCTCTGAGAATTCACTATCTGATATAATTGTATTATCGAGTGACGACGATATCATCAGGGATAACTGCGAATATGCGGTTGATGCAATATGAAATTGAAGTAAGTAATTCTGCAGTTTACTCTGGCTGCATGATGATATCTTTTTTGCTATCCCGGTTGATATACCCCCGATTGTAGCCACCGCAGAAATGCAAATTGGAACTACGACCGGGGCAATCATTGTAACCGATGCAAGTATTATTCCGGCGCCAGTGAGAACGCTTGACACCGAGTATATAATAACATCAATTGCGGTGATTTTTCGTCGGTATTTTTTTATTTTTATTTGATACTCCTCGGCGAGGGTTTTGAGTCTATTCTGAAATTCTCTGACCTGATCATAGCGACATTGCGTTGATGAAATCATTTTTATTTTAAAAACACTAGCGTTTTCAATTGTGAAATCCGAACGATTTAGTTATTTACTTAAATCCGCTACGAATTCCACATACCAGGTTGCTGAAACCCCAATCAAATTTTTATCAGTAGCTGTTATAGTGAACTTTTCAGTTGTATCCTTGTCGATGATCGTTGAAATCGTATTATTAACCCCGGATGAACTCGACGATGATATATTAAATTGAGTTAATGGTGTTACTAGTGTTAATCGATAAATACCCTTAACGGTTGCAGTGATATTTAATTTGTTGTTTGTAGGTGTCCACTCAAATGATCCGTGTTGGATTGTGTATACCACGTTGTTGGTTTTCTCATGAGGAATTTTTGTTTTTTCAATGATTGTTATCATCCTCGAAAAATCACCTTTGACGGCTTCGATGAAGTTTTTTGTCTCATCGATGGATTTTTTAATATCAGGGAGTTTTATTTCAATTTTATCCAACGGGGTTCCAATAAATTTATCAATGATATTTCTACGAAATGATATAAACTGTTTTCCGTTTTCTTCACTTTTAAATTGAAGTGTTGTTAGTTCCAACAGAGAATCGCCGAGATCAATTATTCTATCTGTAATAGACGAGAGGGGTACGCCCGGTTTGAGTTTACCCTGATCGGAAAATAACGCGATAGTATCCTCGATTGCGTTTTGTTGTTTAACCAAAATATCATCCAGAGAAATATTACTGGTTTTCAATTTACCCTGATCCGAAAATAACGCGATAGTATTTTCGATTGCGTTTCGTTGTTTAACTAAAATATCATCCAACGACACATCACTGCTTTTCAATTTACCCTGCTTGTCTTGAAATACAACTATTTCGTTCGGATCAACACTTGTTAAATTCAACGTCTCAGCTATTTCATCTTTGATTTTTTTTTTAATATCACCCGTTGCAGTGCCATCGGGTTTGGGTTTCAAAGATCTCCCCCAAATATCAATCATGTTATTGTAAAACTCTTTCTCTCTCTAAAATCGTTTTTGACGACTTCGTTGAAAAATCTTCGATTTTCTCCAGCGATTACTAGTGTATTCATTCACGACAACATGTGGTGGTTTTCCGCTTGGGTTACTCAAGGAGTTAGAAATAGCGTTAAGGACATTTAATACTTCGCTGCCACATATTGGTGGGTCATTCATTTGTTGTGTTGGTAGCGTAGAATACCAAGTCTTCATTGGAAGGGTTTTTATATAACGCAAAAACTCTTTTGGTGGGGCTAATCCATATGAATCGAAATAGACAATCCCACGTGGATCAATAGCGTATGCAACCCAGTGAGTTCCAGGTCCGGTGCTGTTATCTAAATTAATAATACCGGTTTCAACGCTGTTTGGTTGATGTGGTAATTGATCTTTCATAAAGACACCTCTGAAGTTTTTAATCGCGAGTTTTTTAGCAGCATCGAGTAAATCAAAATTAGACATCGGAATCAAAGATTCCACAACCATAGGTTCCTCAATTAATAAACCGGTCCTAGTCTTAGACCCTTTCCGCTGTACCACGAATACGGGGTTACTGGTAGTCTTAGACCCAATCCGTGAACGGATCGTCCCTTTTTTTTATATCCTTTCCCAGTTGCTTTCTTTAGTGCCATTCCTGCTGCAGTACCAACGGCTCCTAACGCCGCTGCTTTAGCCACCGCTGGGGCTGCTGCTGCAATCAATGCTGGAATCGCAGCTAACAACGGAAATATACCGCCTGTTTTAATCATATTTTTGATAGCAGCCGCAGAGAGAGTAATCTGAACACCTTTTTTGGCTGCAAGTGCATCATTGAAATGTTTCACCTGACGAGTTGTCAGCGATAGTTTATTTGCACCACCAGTCATTTGGTTGGGTTTCAACGTGATTGTGGTTCCACATCGCTTAGCCGATTCTGATTGCAATTTTTTTAATTGACCGGGAGTTAACGCAACACTAATAACACTATATGACATTATACATAATAGATTGATTCTAAATCGAGAAAATCGTTTACGATTTCAATTACATGTTTTTGAAAATCAAAGATTTTCTACTGGGGCATCTACCACTCTCATTCTTCCTCCAACACCTTCGAGTAGCATTGATTTATCACTGAGAATAACAGCAACCGCTCTATAATCAGCAATAGCACCACGAAGCACATTAGCTCTAAAGTGTATATCAACGACAGATTGTCTCATCAAATCGAGATGTTCCAGTGAGAAGTAATAGATCGGATACAGATTTTTAAAGTCGTATTGTGATATTTGCAAACCAGTATCCACATTTTGGTCGCGTGCCATAAATGACAACAGACGATGATAAACTCGTGCGATATGATTTTCTGTGTAATTAAGTTGTATATCCTCGGATGGTTCCTGCTGGCCGTTTATTCTCAGTGAGACGTCTTTAACACCTAACTGATCAAATATCATATGGCTGGAGAGTTGATTGCCAACTCGTGCGTTATCTTGTAACGCTACGAATATATGACGTGGCGCAGCAACACCTTGTTTTGATGCTAGGTTCCAAGTGAATAACCCGTTGTTATTTGATTGCTTCACATCTGTACTCACTGATAACCAACTTAACAACGACTTTCCTCCATGGTCCATAAATGATAGTAATCGTTCTTCTGCGGTGATTGCTGGAGTCAACACTGGCATCCACAATGATATTTTTGTTAAATTGACTTTACCGGCATCAGCATTTGGATTTGCATTGTCTGCTGGAATCCTCCAGATTGCGTCATTATCATCACTCTTTCGTACAAGCGATACTGTATGCTTCGCTCCATAGATAACTTTTCTGACGTTTCTACAGAATCCAAATATATGATGCAGTGGAATCGCGCATGAAAATGATTTACGCGCTCCTTGCAACATTGAAATACGTGTTGCAGCTCCTAGATTGAAATTAACATCGTTGTTTATAATCATATCCTCGGCATCAATATTAGCGGTACCAGCATTATTCTTTGGTCGTCTTACAACAAATTGATTTCCTCCAGCGGTATTTTTACCATCTTTTGCAAACATCATAGAAGGTCCTGCTGATCTTGTATAATCGTCAGAATATCTCGCTAACCCGATTATTGTTGTAGCCACATCAACATCACGATCTATTGACTCAATTTCTTTTCCATCAATGAGATATCTAGCACTCTCAAATAACGCCATGATACCATTATTGACAAAACCGACTTGAGTACCAACTGGATACGGTGCTGGTACAGCAGGAGTATCAGCAGCTGTTACAATTTCTCCTTCTACTTCAATAAACGCTTCACAGGGTAGAAAGTATTTACTGGTATCATGGACTTGAAGATCAATTCTTGCTCGACTATTTGAGTCTATTGCATGATAGGCGTAATATTGATAATCGCGTACAGAATCATCCTTGCCAACTGGGGCGTCTATATCAAATGCTGGATCACGTGACTGTTTGAACATTTTATTCTATTTATCAGAGTCTAAATCGCGATTTCCCATTTCATCGTCGTAGTTTTTTAAAGCCACTTCCTGCTATCATGTTTGCAATATTGCTTTGATCGGGGGTTAAAACCATCGACGCTAATTTTTCATCTACTGCGTTATTTATAATTCTACTAACACTTGCAGGCATTTCCGCTGTAGACGGTAACGGTTTTGAAAATCCTTTAGATTTCATCCGTGATTTCACTAATGATGTTAATTTATTCTTCGCAGTTGAAAACGCTTTTCCAGCAAGATCTCCAACAGCACCAATACCCTTATCACGAATAACATCAATTGCTTTCATTCCTAATTGTTTAGCCAACGGCATCACTTTTGGAGCCATTCTCGCAAATAATCCTAAAATGGTATTACCTAAACCATCTCCGTAGTATGCTCTATAAACCGGAAACCGTGAATTAACTACGTAGACGGGGGTTGGTTTATCATGATTGTAGTGTATGATCATTATTTGAAATCAGAAACAATTTTTTAATTGTTATTTATCTAATCGAATGACTTTTCAATTCAGTCACTATGATACCCACTTTCCACTAACTCGCCAATGAAATCTCGATATGTGCTGATATCCATGATACCACCCTGAAATAATCGTCTACAGATATCAGCTGCTTCATTAATTATTTCCGGTGAGTTATTTCCGGCTCGGAACCCTCCTACAAGAACCTCTAATCGTGATATATCACTGAGAACACTACCAGGACATGAAACGCTAGCGTTTCCAACTAGACCACTCCCCAGAAATTTTTTCTCATCGTATGGCTGTCTTATTTGGAGTTGAAATTTTCTTTTGAAGTCTCTGTAGTCCTTCATCCTTCTATCTAAACTCCCAGTATTTATTTCATACACTATATCAGCCCATTCATTATGTGACATTCTATAATCCGAATAATTGTCCGTGAAAAACTTCTCTTGTGAATCATAGCTGTTAGCAGCGAATTCACCTAAATTGTCTATATCCTCGTTGAGAATTTGTTGTTTAGCGCTCTCGGTAAATATAATTGATTTAGGTAGTCCACTAACTAGTTCTTCTTGAAATCCTTTAAATGTTCGTTTCGAAGCGGTTGATATATCCTGAGGAAGTGATTGCAAGGATTTTTTTGTTTGTTTAGTTCTTTTTGCTATTTTTTCTAACACAGGAATAAGACCCTCTTCTTTTCTTTTACCGTCAGGATCATCTCCCAGTATAGCACGCTCTATCCCCTTCGTTGCTGTTGTTACTGGTTTAAACAATTCTTCAGATCCCGCAGCAAAATCAGTCTGAAGACTCTGTCGTTGTTGCAGTTTATTCCGTACAGAGTCACGAATTGGTACAAATCTCTTAATTGCATCCAGTCGTTCACGAGCCAATCGGGTTGTTAATGCTTCATTGACCATTATTTGAAATCAGAAACAATTTTTCAATTGCAAAACAATTTTTCAATCCGACCTAACACCATCGGATGGTCATGGAAGTGTTATTTCATCCTATCAATGATGGCGAAAGTGTGATAATTGTATATAAAAATAATTAATATCACACTTTCGCCATTCTATTTTTGATCAATCCGAACCAGCCATCAATTTTTTATTCACTGTTTCTGACATTATCAATCAAAAAATGCTAAAAAAAATTAAAATCTCTATGAGGGACGGTCACAATCAAATAATGATAAATGGTCGGTCAATCAAATAATGATAAATGGTCGGTCAATCAAAATTGTTCATTTTCTTGAATTAACGCCCGTAGGTTTCTAACTTTAGAATTAACCTCCTTTTTCAATTCGTATTCGTACCCCAATTCTTTTCGTATTCGTTCTACGATGGTATACAACGGAGCGAACACACTTACGTCACTGGAAAATGCGAGAGAGTCCCGAATAGAATTCTGAATTCTCTTGATGAGCGCATACTTCTTTGGTAGCATATATTTATTGTTGTTAACTCCGTATTCAATATCCTGAAAATCAGACATGATTTGATCAGGATTTAACCCATCTGATAGTTCAATATCCCAACTTTTCAATTTTGAAATCTCGGATAAAATGCTATTCATGTTTTCAGAATTCATTATTCTATAATAATGATATATCTCTAATTGAAAAATATGACGCATTAGACGTAACTAAATCGAATTTTTTGTCCCGTCCCTTTTGAAATCGCAGATCGATAAATCCCCTCTGCAACTTTTCGTATTGAGGCTCTACAAATATCGAAGTGTCTACTGGCTTCATTCATTGACTGAAATACTTTTTCTTCGTTAGTTATCGTATTCAAAGATTTCACAGATCTCGCTTTTTTTGAACAAGTGCCAGTCTTTCCTCGTTTGGTATTCTCACTTTGTGTGATAGCCTGCAGATTTGATAAAGAATTGTTCTTTGGATTAGAATCGATATGATCAATAACAAAATCATCCTCGATCAATCCATAAAAACACTCAAATGCGAAACGATGATTGAGATAAGTTTTCGTTTCTTTTCCCTCCCTAACAGTAAACATCAAGTACCCTTGATTATTCACAGAACCAACTGGTTTCTTCAGTTTGCGGTTTCTTACAACACCATCACTGGATGCTTCATAATTTGTGATCACAGGGTGCTGTCTGAATTCTTGGTTCATTCGTATACATAATACTATTGTTTGTCTAATTCATTGTTTGGTTTAATGATAAATCTTTCGATGTAGTCTTGAGGAGTTCTTATGATTTTATCCTTGATACTGACTTTGTCAGCGTCAAGAATACTGACTTTGTCAGCGTCAAGAATACTGACTTTGTCA
The DNA here is from genome assembly GCA_030141615.1 of Unio pictorum. Classification (NCBI taxonomy): domain Eukaryota; kingdom Metazoa; phylum Mollusca; class Bivalvia; order Unionida; family Unionidae; genus Unio; species Unio pictorum. The sequence goes on along the minus strand of JARLTB010000014.1, from coordinate 2,570,728 downwards.
GCGTCAGGGTCATAATTTCTGTTTGATTGTCCATTTTTTATTCTTTTATCATAATAACGCTTCAATTCCCTGTATCGCTTACCACCGCAATTCAAACACAACCGTGATTTCCCCCTAACCCCAACTCCACATAGAATACAGGGTAACGGACCAAGGCTTCCACGACGAAAGCTTTGCATATGATACCCACAAAACTCATTTCTGCATGATTTGTTACACGGGGTTATTGATCCAATCATAAGCCACTTACAGTGATTCATTATATAAAAATCTTTCATTTAAATGCTTGTTTTAATTATAGCATGAAGGAATTAAGGAGAACGCCTTCGAAAAATGCTGAATTCAATGTTGATAAGGAGTTTAAGAGATTGTTGAATATCAATCCTAAATTTAATATCGATAGACCCAAAAAACCCAAAAAACGTCCAATAGACGGAAACATGAAAGAGTTTAAGAGATTATTGAAAATCAATCCTAGATTTAATCTCGATAGACCCAAAAAACCCAAAAAACGTCCAATAGACGGAAACATGAAAGAGTTTAAGAGATTATTGAAAATCAATCCTAGATTTAATCTCGATAGACCCAAAAAACGTCCAATAGACGGAAATATGAAAGAGTTTAAGAGATTATTGAAAATCAATCCTAGATTTAATCTCGATAGACCCAAAAAACGTAACAAAATTAATCCTAAATTTAATCTCGATAGACCCAAAAAACGTCCAAGAGACGGAAATATGAAAGAGTTTAAGAGATTATTGAAAATCAATCCTAAATTTAATCTCGATAGACCAAAAAAAACGTCCAAGAGATTACCCTGGAAGGATGCTCAATTCAATCTCGATATAGTTTCTAATACACCCAAGAATACAATTCTTGATAAAGCCATGATTAGTAAAATCAGAGATTGTTTCAATGAATTTAAGCGTGATGGAGCATCCTATTGTTGGTCAACATTTCGAATTGATGGTGTTGTTGATGCTACCATGACTGATGAAAAAGCAGCAGTGATAATTTCACGTGTTGGGGAAAAACGGTATTTTTTCCGAATCAAATTCATTATCGAAGTCGATGGCAAATGGATTATTAAGGATAAATTTGAACCAATCCTCAAGAATAAAAAAGCTGTCATTGTGAGTAGAGATTCCAAACCAGGGATTCTAACCGGCATTGACAAACCATACTACGAAAGATCTTATCCCGTAACAGCAATGGTTTATGGGATATATCTGTTAAATGATAAACCCGATATCGCAAAACTAGCTCCTATGAAATATTCGTCAGGGCTTAATTGTGTAGCAACACGGGTAATGGAGCACTTCACAAATGCATCCCGAGGAAATAAACTAACTGATCTGCGACGTAGGAAAATAACCGAGTGGGAACTGACAGTGAAACAGCATGGTGCAAAGATTTCTGATATAGCTAAGTTAGAAACATCATTAAGATTTCCAATAACAGTTATGACGATAACCGGAGAGGTTTTATACGAACCGAAATATAACAAAAATGGAGCACCAATACAGATTATTGATCATAACAAACACGCGTGGACACCTGCGGTAACAGTATTTCCACGAGAACGAACCGTGAAATATATCCCTAAGGAGTTCGTCGGGGATGTTTTCTATGAAGAGAGATTATTTGATGCTATTCATGCGTTGTGTAAGGATGATCCTGTGTCAGTGTGGTTACTTAGAAGTGATGAAGATCCCGAAATAGGATTCGATCAATTTGTAAAACCAAATGGTGAATTATATCGCGTTGAAGAATTAGATAATAGAATGAGAAAAATCGCTAGTGATTTTTCACCGGAGAATTCCCATGAAAAACTACTCACGGATAGTTTTACGATTCCATCAGTGGTAGCTCACTTCGCAAGAGAAAAAAACTCATGGCGTCCAACACGAAGTGATTTTCTCGAGGATGTTAAATCGAGTTGCGTCGAATTTGGTCATGGAGGATTGTGGAATACGAAATACTCACGTGATGGTATGATTTCAATTGATATAGCCGCGTGTTATCCCGGAAGTTTTCTCGGATATGGAGAATGCGCTGAGTACTTCAAACGATTTGGACACCCAACACATGAAATGACTCGTGTTGCGATTAATGGACCATTACCTGATTTTGATTTAACCGGATTCGCTCGTGTGATATCATTCGAATTAGCTACAGGGTTACATCCGTGTATTTATGTTTGGCTCGGTAGACACCTATCTGAAAAGGCCTGGATGCCAATAGTGCTATTGAGATATATGATTGATTGTGGTATGCTAATATCGTTGATCATAGGTGAAGCGATTATATGCTATCGAGCTCAGAAAGAAGTTTGGCTACCACAACCCGATCTAGATCGTATAATCAACGAACTACGAAAACAATTCCCTGATTTCAATGAAGAAGAAATCATAAATTGGTCTAAGAAGTTATTTGAAATTAAAAAAGAACAAGCAAAAGATTTTGGACGAAGAATAATCGGTAAATTCACTCAAGGTGGACGGTACGACAACGCAAAATATTCTTCGCGGTTGATCATAGATATCGCTGAATACGATTTTATTGTAGCGGATTTAATGAAACAGGGAAAACTTGTATCCCGTAAGGATGCTTTTCTATCCAATGGTGAGAAAATGGGTACGGTTGTTACCTACTGTGATGGATATAATTCCCAGTACACACATTTGAGAAGTTCAATGCTAGCCTATGCTTCTATTAATCTATTTTCGATGATAAATAGATTTCCTAATACCGCGGTTAGAGTGGCCACTGATTCGATGTATATACACAATAAGTACAAATCAGTTGTAGCGGCATTCACAGATCCCGAAGAAAATTGGGGGCGTTGGCGATTTAAAAAGGAGATGCTACATGAGTATTGTGAATCCGCAGACGTTGCCATGGATGATAAATATCTTTGTTGTAACCGTATTGAAATTCAATCAGAATTTTCTAATGCACCACCGGTATCTGATCCAATCTGTAGATATAAAACAGTTTATTTAAACGGTTGTGGTGGGTCAGGAAAGACAACTCGTGCAATTGAATTATTTCGTCGGTCAACCATGATTGTGCTAACACCGACTCACAGACTCGCCAGAGAGATGATACAGCGAGGGGTAAATGCTTGTACTTACCATAGTTTCTTTCGATGGAAGGGTGACAAATGGACTCCTGAGCGTATGGGTGATAAATTCATTCCTGAAATCATAATTTGGGATGAAATATGCACAGTGTCATTAGATGTATTACAAATATTTCTCGAGTGGTTGTTAAACAAAAACACAAAAGTCGTCATGTGCGGTGATCACGGCCAACCACCACCATTTGTCGGTGCATCTCCACATGAATGGCTAAGGGGTTTTGTAGACTACTATGAAGAAATCACCATTGATTATAGATCACTTGATGAACGATTACGCGAGTTCAAAGCGCTAATTAGATTACAACCGGATAGAATCCAATGCGAAATAGCGCGTGAAGTGATTTCAGAAACTCCAATGAATGATTTCTGGGAAACATGGAGACCAAATGATTTGATAATTGCAAGTAGAAAAATAGTCAGGGATACACTTCAGATGAAGTTATTTGAATTGCATAAAGAAAAATTTGCAACGCTTCCAGTACCCCTTTGTTATAGGCCATCGGATACACGAAAACAGAATATTGAAGTTGATATTCCAGGACAGAGTGAAAAACAAATTCTCGTGTTAAATGATATTGTAATGGTTGATATCAGCGTCGTCGAAGATGCAGTGCGTGCTAATAAATCCCCGTGGAAGTTAGGATACGCAGCGACGATACATTCTTCACAGGGATTGACTATATCGGATACAATTGTTTGGATGGTGGATAATCACATCGAATGGTCGAATTTAGTCTATCTCGCAGTATCCAGAGTACGAAAAATAAATCAACTTCGAAGAGTTGTTTTCAATGATAATGACACCACAATAAGTGATATTGATGTTAGCATCATTAATAAAAAACTCTCCGGTTACAAACAACAGGACAAAAAAAAAACAACGAGAATTTGATATTGATGCTGGATTAATAATTACGCTGAAGAAACAACAGAATAATCACTGCGCGAGTTGCAATTGTATAATGCGTTGGCAGTATTCGGATAAGGATCCTCGCCAATTCACCGTAGACAGAAAAAATAACAATCTCGGTCATGTCAGAAATAATGTGATGTTGACTTGTCTTGAGTGCAATAGACGCAAGGGTGCCAGCACCCTTGGTGCTAGTTAAGACCATGCGGTGGCAATTGAGTATCCTCGGGAATTACCTGTAGTTGTTGTCGAGTAAAACCCCGCTGAGGGGCAGTTGAATCCAGTTTATAGACTGGAGGTCTACCAGTTGATCGTGTTATACTAGATATCTTGTGTGCAGTGACGCTCCAAATAGGATCGGTAGCCCTTTTTCTACCCCCTTCAAGCTCTCCTGGTTCGTATAAGTACCTCACAATGACATTACTACCAAGAATTGGTTCTTTGAAATCTTTTTGTGGTTGTACGGGTATTGACTTCTTTTTAATCGCGTTGATAGGTTTCATGTTGATTGTTCTAGTAATCTCGTTATTCAGTGCAGTAATCACAGATGGTAATCTTTTAACCCATTCACGGGATCGCTTTTCTTGAATGAATTCTTTTGCGTATTGATATCCAAATAACCGCTCAGCAATCGTCCGATTAAATCGTTCTACAATGGCCTGATCGCGATGTAGCGCAGTATGCCCTCGTCGTATGGTGACATTATGATGTTTCATTGTAGATAACAATGCACCCTGAAATTCCTTGCCAGGATCAACCTGCAATAGATTTGGCCAGTGCAGAGGACCTCGTCGATAAATCCTCTCAAATGCAGAAGCAACTTCAGTGGCTGATTTTGTTTTTAACGGTTCTGCTTCTTTGTATCGACTTGCAATATCAACTACGGTTAAAGCGTATTTGTAACCACGATCATGTGGCAGAAATAATATATCAGCCTGATGAACTTCATTAGGAGCGGTCACATCAAAATGCGAGAATTGAATTTGTTTAGGCGGTGGTAGATAAATTTGCCATAGTGCCTGTTTGGATAACCAATTAGCCGCAGTGGTTTTTTTCACTTTTGCAGCTCTAGCGAGTTTATTGATTGCAGCGTTACCCCTCCAGTATCCCCTCGGAGAATAATAAATTGATTCCATATTATTAATTACCAGCACCTAACATCAATTTACTTTTCATAGCCGATTTTATCAAAAATGAAGACAATTTTTCTTTGAAGGATTTATCAGGAATAGCATTTAACGCATGAATTAATTTCACATCTGCTAGATGCCTGTGTTGCAGATTGCTGCTTTTATAAGCAACATCATGAAGGTGACAGGCCTTATCAATGGCGTTTATTGGTTCTTCACCGGGGTTGGGTTGATTTTGATTATTGAGTCTGATATCAAGTCTGGTTCCCGGTCCACAGTAGCTATATCCTGGGAGGTGCTTTTCTCCGGGGTACTTTGCCCATGGGGTTCCAGGGAGCTTTGCCAATTTGGCTGCGATATCACCTCCTCGTTTTTTTTTTAAATCAGATTTCATAGACACAAATCTAAATTTCTTTGTACCACATTGCATGCATTTACCAGAAAGCGCTGATCGGTTATTTTTAGTTGTAACTGTCGTCACATCATCTGTGCCAGTACGCGTTTTGCACTTCACACAATATAGATCCATAATTTATGTATAGAAATATGGATATAATTGATTTTTCAGCGACTAAAACAAGAGAACCAATTAAGCATCATGCAGCGCTACCAAACTCTATCCGGATGATTATAATCGGGCCATCTGGATCCGGTAAAACGCAATTGTTACTCAATTTAATAATGAGATGGATGAAGTGGGATAAGTTGTATTTAATTGCCCCTAGCGTAGATGATCAACGATGTTATGAAGTGCTAAAAGATTTTAACGACAGCGCGGTAGAAAAATCCGGAGAGGGTATTATTGAGTTTATAACCGATATCGATGAAGCACCGAGCATTGATGATATTGATGGAGATATTAACAATTTAGTCGTATACGACGATATAATGTTGGATAAACAAAAAAATCCTGCTAGAATATTTTCCCGTGGGCGTCACAAAAACACTGACGTGATATATGTCACTCAACGCTACACTCAGGTTCCAAAAGTCATCAGAGATAACTGCAATATTCTTTCTGTATTCAACGGCGTTGATACACATACGCTACGAAATATTTGGCAGACATGGTGTTCTGATATGGACTTCAATCAATTTCGAGATTTCTTTAGTCATGCTCAGTCGACTCCGCACGGATTCGCAACAATAAATCTACATGATCCTCGGACACGATATCGTATCGGACTGGATCAAATATTCGGTTAAAATCATTTATTATTTTTTGTTAACCCATAGCAGCAGAGAGGGTGAATGACAACAAGTTGCGACCAAAATTGATTAAAAAATCTTAAAAATCTTCGTTTTCATTTTTTTAGTTAAAATGAGATTTCGTAGGGAGATTTCAATCAAAATTTTGTCTGAAAACGTTGTAGGGTTCGCCCTCTTTTTGGTTAAAATGAGATTATAGGACGGCTCGTTTTAGGATTTCAATCAAAATTTGTCTTAAAACGTTGTAGGATTCACCCTCTCTGCTGCTGGAGCCGGTATTATACTCTCTTCAGTGACATTGATTGCCCTTATAGCTGTTCCAATTTTTATATCAAGGGCGATAACAATTGAGGGAATTAATTAAATAAGAACAAAAAAATATCATCATGCAGCCAGCGTAAACTTAAACATTACGCAGTCAAATTTCATGTTGTGTCAACAGTGTACTCGCAATTATCCTCGATGATATCATCCTCACTCGATGACACATTAATATCCGATAGTGAGTTTTCAGCGATGGTACGTATTTATGATTTCGCGATGTCAAAATTAGAAAAACAACACGAATATAACAACAATGGCGACATCGCAAGAACTACTTCAACGAATAGCGGAAAATACCACACCGGTGAAAACCAGCATGATCTCAATAACCTCAACCAATCCTGAATTCAGTGTGAATTTCCCTACTGCGATTCCGGTGAAGGAGATCGTACTAGCAAAATTATACCACAGTTGGTCAAATATTAAATCAGCACCTTTCGTTGGTCAGCAAATTTATAATTCCCTGGTGTTTGCGAGTAAGAATAAACCCGATGGTACTCCAGACTGGAACGTTGTTTCGTTACCATCTGGGTCCTACCAAATTGAACAAATCAATAACGAATTACAACGTAGAATAAAATCCATTACTGGAATAGAATCGAAAATCGCTATAACGGTTCACGAGCCGACATTATCATCCGCGATGAAGATAAAAACACCACAGTTATCTCGTAGATATATATCAGAGTTCGATAAGAACAATACTAGGATGGCCTGAAAAAACACCTCCACCTGAACCACAAAAATCTGATTTTACCACAGATGAGATTAATTAAAAAGATAAACATATAATTTTTTTATTTTCTGTGGGGGGGGGGGAGGGGCAGATATAACAAAAGTAAAAAAAATATATTTTGAATTCTATAGGAAGGGTTTCTCTGGGTTATATTTTGAATTTGAATACGATGGTGAAAAAAGTACAAGAACGATTCGATTAGATGAACATATTAATGTGTTTTTGAAAGAAAGAAAAAATGAATCATTCGAATCTGATAGAGACTACGGCAAAGCTTTCAAAAATATCTTTTGAATGTAACGGGTTCATGTGATGAAATCGTAAAAAGAATACAAGATATGAACACTGATATAAAAGATATTAAAAAATTAAATGAATGTTTTTATAAAATCTTTTGATGAATCTATTGACAACAGAGAAGAAGGAGAAAAACAAAACATTATATCCGCATATAATTTAACAAAAAAAGAGTTATTCAATTTTAAATTACCAGGATATAACGTCCCAGGGATGAAAAAATCTCTCAATGACACCATCGATGATGGTTTTAAAAGGATTCACGACGCGTGGAAAAAATAGCACAACCGCAAACAACAACAATCCTCATGCATAATTATAATGACCCAAAGAGTGTTGGGCGACATATCGCTCCTCAAAACGTCAATATATCCTCGGTGATTCCAGTGAATTTAGTATGTGATGTCATCGTAGGAAGTTATCAAATAAATCTCGAAAGATCAAATCAAGCTCAACAAGGATATATTTTATATTCATTTGCACCAACAGCTCCACCCGGATTTTTAATAATTCTGGGTCTAATTAATGCAGTCTATATGCGATGTCATAATGATTCGTTAACTAGAATTAATTTTAAACTCACTGAAAAGTCCAATAATCTGATTGGTTTACGAGGTGAGGTTTTACAAATTAGTCTGTTTGTGAAATCTTAAATTGCTAGAAATTTCAAGGATTTTCATCGTAAAAAAGATTTTTACCCCCATAGCAGCAGAGAGGTGCGACAACAACTTTGCGTCCCCAAAGAAATCGTTTTTTTTACGATTTTGGAGGAAGCCTTGGTTTACCAAATAGACGCTTTTTAACGATTTTGGAGGAAGCCTTGGTTTGCCAAATGGACGCTTCTACAAGTTTGTCCGATTCACCCCTCTGCTGCTAAATATAATAAATCTGACGTTTCTTCAACGTAAATCTCAATCATCGCCAAGAACTCATTTTTTGATATTATTTAGTCGTTAAGACTCGATGATATCAACAAAGATAATGTTGAATATGCAACCGCGGCGGTATTCAATTTTATTATATACTCGTGTAGTTTTTTTCCCTCTACATGTATATACTTTATTGCAATTATATTAAGAACAGCGGCGATTGATGACGAATACACAACTATATCAACTACGACTAAACGCCTGAGGTATTTTTTTTCTATTTTACCGTCTACTCGTCAATACTTTTTTTTTTTAATTTAGTTTGTAATTGACGTATTCAATTGTATTTATACAGTTACTTAAATTAATTACAAATTCCGTATACCATGTGATTGACGCTGATGCTAAATTGCAACTGATTGGGGCTATTCTAAGTGTTTCCATGGATCCATTTACTATTATCACGCTGACATTTTAACGTCAGTGGATGCACTTGATACATTAAACTGTGAAGGTTAAATCACCATTAATCTGTATATTCCTTGAACAGATGCAGTAAATTGAAGTGTTATTTGGAGGTGTCCAGGTGAAAGATCCCTTCTATTTCAAGTACACGGTATTGACATTCCGTTTATGTGTTATTTTAATCTTATCAAACCTTTCAACGATAGCAGGAAAGTCACTAACAATACTATCCTGTGTTTGTTTAATCGTGTCAATGTTCGCCTTGATATCAGAAAGTTTCATGACAACAGTCAACGATATACAAAACAAATTATTTGCCATTTCATTTATTTTTCTAACATTTCTACGGAGATTTACAAACGCGTTTCCATAAAATCATACTCGGTACGATGCGTTGATAGTTTATTGTATACGGTGCTGTAATTAACATCTACATTATTTTTTTTTGTTGCCGCATCCTTGTTGGATACTGGATCTACACGAACATCTATTTTATTCCCATTCATGTTGAGTTCGCTTGTCATTTTGTCACCAACATTTGCACTCGCGAGCGAATATTATCAATGGTCTTTTGGTATACTTCATTAATTTTAATGATACTATCATTTAATGAAATATTAGTCGCTTGTAATGTTCCGTGCTTATCATGAAATACAACCATTTCGATTTGATCTTAATTTGCAAGATTGAATAATTCGGATAATTTGCTGTTAATATTTTTTTACACTCTTGTGATAGTCATTTAGAGGGTCTAAAGCGCTCTTCGTTATAGATCACTGCCATTTTACCTCTGTCTGCGTGGGTTCGAGTCTCAGATTCAGCCAATGTGGGTAAGTGAGAAAACTTGAAAATAACATCTTGTGGGTCAGTGTTTCTTTCCGGGGTTTCTCCCGCGTTTTTTCACCAGTATTAATACTGAACGCCATGTATAGCTTATCGTGTACTGAAAACTAGGGTCTAATGCTACAACAACATACTTTGAAATCTGTTTAAAAAGCGATTAATTGTGTACAGCTTTATGGGGTGGTTTGGTTGATATTGATACAGCTAAAGTACAGCAATTACTTATCGGCCGCATATTAGTGGGTTAGATATTATGTGTGTTGGTAATGTTGAATACCAGATAGGAACTCGGTGATGATTGAAATATTCGATATATTTTTTGGCGGGACTAACCCACCCGAAGCGAAATAAATAATTCAAAAAGGATGAATCGCGTATGCGGTCCAGTGAGTTCCAGGTCCGGTGGAATTATAGAGACTACTGATACCGGCTTCAGCCCTATTTGGAAGGTAAATTGTCTAGCATAAAACACTTATACGCCTTTTCTGTACGAGAAACGATTCGTTGGAAATCTTAGGCCTCTTCCCTTTTTGTATCCTTTTTCAATTGTCTTGTTTTTACTGCCATTTCAGTAACGGCTCTAGCGATGCTGTGCTTGCAATGACTGGTGTAGACGCAGCTAGCAGTGCTGGCATTGCTGCGAGAAATGTAAATAAACCAACCTGATTCAGTTATATCTTAAATGGCACCCGAGGATAGAGTAAGCCGGTTTCCGGTCATGTCATGTTTAGCAACATAATTTTGTTACGCTGGTGTTCTGTCAGTGACATCTTATTCTGAACACCTGTAATCTGGTTGTATTTTAGCGTTATTGTTGGTCCGAATTGTTTCAGTGACACGGTTTGTAGTTTTTTTTTATCTGATTCGGAGTCAGAGTAACATTTACATGATGACATGACATTTATAATATTATGAGTGATATAACGGTGTCACAAATTGTCTACTGGTGCATCAGTGACTCTCGTTCGTACCTTCATGTAGCATTGATATATCACAAAGTATAACAGTGATTGCTCTGTAACCTTAGGCTGGTAATTCATATGCATGAGCGCTGAAATTTATATCAACAACAGTTTGTCTGATTAAATCAAGATGCTCCAGCGAAAGGTAATAAATTAGATTAAATCTAATTATGGTATTTGCAGACCGGTATCAACATTCTGATCACGTCCCATAGATGTCATCAAACGATGATAAGCTCCTGCAACGTGTTTTTGGTGCATAATCTAACAACATATCCTCAGCTGGTTCGTGTTGGCAGTTTATTTTAGCGAGACCTCTGTAACTCTGAGTTTGTTAAATATCATATTATATTGGGTATGTGTTCGCCAGTTTAATCGGTTCATATTTTACATCGCAATAAATATATGTCGTGGAACAAAAACAATTTTTTTTGTGATGATATATGCAATGTAAATATACTGTTAATATTACTCTGAATACTATCTGTTGATGTTGTTAGCGAATATAGTAGTGATTTACCACCTGTATCCATAATTGACAATAATTTATCTTCCTCACTCATCGCTCGGGTCATTACTTGCATGCACAATGAGGTTTGATAATACTACTTTATCAGCATCAGCAACACTAGCACGTCAACTGATTGCATCATTAACATACCTTTTATTACAAATACGACTGTATGTTTAGATCTAAAATTGACCTTTCTAACGTTTATGAGACAGTGGAATTACATATGAAATCTTCTATTTTCTCCTTGGAACATACACGTGTTGCAAATCCAAAGTTGTAAGTAGCAGTAACACCTGTAATAATATCAAAAGCACCGGTTGGTCTTATTCAAGTTAAAAAATCAACTAGATCTGGATTAGATGCAGTATTTTGTGCAGTGCGTAATTTAATATAATAAATATGATCAGCATAATCAATAATATATTTTGCAAACATCACTGATGGAACGGATGGGCTTGTATACTTATCAGAATATCTCGGTAAACCTATTATTGTTGTGGTAACATCGATATCCTACCGAGTACATTCAATCCCTTCCCATCAATCATATATATATATATATATATATATATATATATATATATATATATATATATATCGCTATTAACCAACGCAATAATCCCATTGTTAACAAACTCAACTCGAAAATTCTCTGCATATAGCAACAAATGTCCTAATACTTCAATAAATGCCTCAATGGTAAGAATTTTTTTTACTTGTATCCTGATCTTTCAAGTTCAATTCGTCCCTGTTGATTTGGTTGTATTGCGTTACAAGAATAAAATTGATAATTACGTACAAATTTATCTTTGAGAACCGATGCGCCCACATCGAATGCTCTATCGGGTATCCGTTTGAACATTTTAATATATATGTCTATCTAAATTGTGATCTCGCTGACCTTATCAAACCACTTCCTGCTATTCATTTTGCAGTAATATTTCATTGTACTTCTTCAGATACTTGATTCATTAACTATAGTAAACAAAATTTTATATGCGGCTTGGTTTATTATTTTATAGCTTTCATCAATGATTTTTTGTGACTGTAGCTATTCTGGTAGATATCCTAGCAGCAGAGAGGGTGAAACCTACAACAAGCGACAAGCGTCGAAATCGTAAAAAAGCGTCGAATCGTATAAAAAAGCGTCGACAACCAACGCTTCCTCGATGACTTCCTTGATGACTTCGTCATCGACGCTAGCGTCGTTGTCATTCACCGTCTCTGCTGCTACAGGTTAATAATTTTTTTACGAGTTTAACCGAATATTTGATCGAGTCCGATACGATATCGTGTCCGAGGATCGTGTAAATTTATTGTTATAAATCCATACGGGGTTGACAGAGCGTTACTAAAGAAATTTTTAAATTGATTGAAATCCATATCAGAGCACCATGTCTGCCAAATATTTCGTAACGTATGTGTATCAACGCCGTTAAACATAGCAAGAATATTACAGTTATATCTGACCACTTTTGGAATCTAAGTGTATCGTTGAGTGACATATATCACGTCGGTGTTTTTATGCATGCCTCTGGAAAAGATCCTAGCAGGATTTTTTTGATTGTCTAACATCACATCGTCGTATACGATTAAATTATTAATGTTCCCATCAAGGTCATCCACGGATGGTGCCTCGTCAATATCAGTTATAAAATCAATGGCGTTCTCACCCTTAATTTCTGATGCATTCTCGTTAAAATCCTTTAACACTTCATAACATCGTTGATCATCTACGCTAGGGGCAATTAAATACAACTTGTCCCACTTCATCCATCTCATTATTAAATTGAGTAACAATCTTGCCGGATCCAGATGGCCCGATTATAATCATCCGCATAGAGTTTGGTAGCGCTGCATGATGCTTAACCAGTTCTCTTGCTTTAGTCGCTGAAAAATCAATTATATCCATATATCTATACATAAATTATGGATCTATATTGTGTGAGGTGTGAAACGCGTACTGGCACAGATGACTTGACGACGATTACAACTAGAAATAACCGATCAGCGCTTTCTGGTAAATGCGTGCAATGTGGTACAAAAAAATTTAGATTTATTTCTACAAAATCAAAGATTTTACAATTCGGAGATGATTTAAAAAAAAACGAGGAGCTGATATCGCGGCCAAATAGGCAAAGCTCCCTGGAAGCCCATTGGCAAAGTACCCCGGAGAAAAGCACCTTCCAGGATATAGCTACTGTGGTCCCGGAACACGATTAGATATCAGACTTGATGATCAAAATCAACCCAGATCCGGCGAGTATCCGATAAACGCCATTGATAAGGCGTGTCACGCTCATGATGTTGCATATAAAAGCAGCAATTTGCAACACAGGCATCTCGCAGATGTGAAATTAATTCATGCGTTAAATGCTATTCCTGATAAATCTTTCAAAGAAAAATTGGCTTCGTGGTTGGTAAAATCGGCTATGAAAGGCAAATTGATGATGGGCGCTGGTAATTAATAATATGGAATCTATTTATTATTCTCCGAGAGGATACTGGAAGGGTAACGCTGCAATCAATAAACTCGCCAACGCCGCAAAAGTGAAAAAGTCTACTGCGGTTAATTGGTTATCCAAACAGGCACTATGGCAGATTTATCTACCACCGCCTAAACAAATCAATTTTTCGCATTTTGATGTTACCGGACCCAATGAAGTTCATCAAGCTGATTTATTGTTTTTACCACATGACAACGGTTACAAATACGCGCTAACCGTAGTTGACGTTGCGAGTCGATACAAACAAGCAGAACCGCTAAAAACAAAGTCATCACCTGAAGTTGCTTCTGCATTTGAAAAGATTTATCGAAAGGGTCCTCTGCGTTGGCCGAATCTGTTACAAGTTGATCCTGGCAAGGAATTTCAGGGTGCAGTGTTATCAGCGATGAAACATCATAATGTCACCATCAGACGAGGGCATATTGCGCTACATCGCGATCAGGCAATTGTTGAACGATTTAATCGGACTCTTGCTAAACGGTTATTTGGATATCAATACGCGAAGGAGTTTATTCAGGATAAAAGATCCCGTGAATGGGTTAAGAGATTACCAGCTGTGATTACCGCGCTCAATAACGAGATTACTCGAACAATTAACATGAAACCTATCAACGCGATTAAGAAAGCGTCCATACCAAAAATGGAAATCCATTTCAAAGAACCAATTCTTGGTAGTAATGTCACTGTGAGATATTTATACGAACCAGGAGAGCTTGAAGGTGGCAGAAAAAGGGCTACTGATCCTATTTGGATTGTTACTGCACACAAGATATCTACTATAAAACGATCAACTGGTAGACCAGCAATCTATAAACTGGATTTAACTGCCCCTCAGCGGGGTTTTACACGCGAACAATTACAAGTGATTCCTGACGATACTCAATTGCCACCTCATGGTCTTAACTAGCACCCCTTCGTCTGTTGCACTCAAGACAAGTCAGCATAACATTCTCGTTGGTATGACCAATGCTGCTATTCTTTCTGTCTACGGTAAATTAGCGAGGATCTTTATCCGAATACTGCCAACGCATTATACAATTGCAACTCGCGCAGTGATTATTCTGTTGTTGTTTCAGCATAATTATTAATTTAGCATCAATGTCAAATTCTATATTATATTTTTTATCCTGTTGTTTATAACCGGAGAGTTTTTTATTAATGATGCTAGCATCATCCATTGTTGTGTCATCATCGTCACCAATGATTTCATCATCGCCACTGGCTTCGCCAACGACAACTCTTCGAAGCTGATTTAATCTCCTCACTCTGGATACTGCAAGATAGACTAAATTTGACCATTCGATGCGATTATCTACCAACCAAACAATTGCATCCGATATAGTTAATCCCTGTGAAGAATGTATCGTCGCTGCGTATCCTAGCGTCCACGGGGATTTATTAGCACGCAATGCATCTTCAACGACTCTGATATCAACCAGCACAATATCATTTAACACGAGAATCTGCTTTTCACTCTTTCCTGGAATATCAACTTCAATATTCTGCTTTCGTGTATTCGAAGGCCTATAAGACAACGGTACTGGAAGTGTTGCAAATTTTTCTTTATGCGTTTCAAATAACTTCATCTGAAGTGTGTCTCTGACTATTTTTCTACTTGCTACTATCAAATCATTTGGTCTCCACGTTTCCAAAAAAATCATTCATGGGAGTTTCTGAAATTATTTCACGCGCTATTTCACATTGGATTTTATCCTGCTGTAATCTAATCAGTGCTTTGAACTCGCGTAATTGTTCGTCAAGTGATCTATAATCAGTAGTAATTTCATGTGGAGATGCACCGACAAATGGTGGTGGTTGGCCGTAATCACCGCACATGACGACTTTTGTGTTTTTGTTTAACAACCATTCGAGAAATGTTTGTAATACTCTCAACGATACCGTGCATATTTCATCCCAAATTCTGATTTCAGGAATGAATTTATCGCCCATTCGATCAGGGGTCCATTCATCGCCTTTCCATCGAAAGAAACTGTGATAAGTACAGGCATTTACCCCTCGCTGTATCATCTCTCTGGCGAGTCTGTGAGTCGGTGTTAACACAATCATATTTGACCGACGATATAATTCAATTGCACGAGTTGTCTTTCCTGACCCACCACAACCGTTTAAATAAACTGTCTTGTATCTACATATTGGATCAGATACCGGTGGTGCATTAGAAAATTCTGATTGAATGTTATCACACTTTAAGTACTTTTCATCCATGGTAACATCTGCCGATTCACAATACTCATGTAGTTTTTCCTTTTTAAATCGCCAACGTCCCCACGCTTCCTCTTGGGATGTGAATTTAGCTACATCTGATTTGTATTTCTCGTGGATATAAATAGAATCAGTAGCTACTCTAACTGCGCTATTAGGAAATCTATTTATCATCGAAAATAAATTGATAGAAGCATAAGCTAGCATAGAACTTCTCAGATGCGTATATTGTTTAATATATCCATCACAATAGGTAACAACCGTACCCAATTTCTCACCATTGGATAGAAAAGCGTCTTTACGATTTACAAGTTTTCCCTGTTTCGTTAAATCCGCTACAATAAAATCGTATTCAGCGACGTCTATGATCAACCGCGAAGAATATTTTGCATTGTCGTATCGTCCACCTTGGGTAAATTTACCGATTATTCTTCGTCCAAAATCTTTTGCTTGTTCTTTTTTTTAATTTCAAATAACTTCTTAGACCAATTCATGACGTCTTTCTTGCTGAAATCTGGAAACTGTTTTCGCTGTTCGCTAATTATACGATCTAGATCGGGTTGTGGTAGCCAAACTTCTTTCTGAGCTCGATAGCATATAATCGCTTCACCGATGATCAACGATTGTACCATCTCACACTCAATCATATATCGTAGTAACACTATTGGCATCCAGGCCTTTTCAGATAGGTGTCTACCAAGCCAAAGATAACTACACGGATGTAACCCTGTAGCGAGTTCAAATGATATCACACGAGCGAATCCGGTTAAATCAAAATCAGGTAATGGCCCATTAATCGCAACACGAGTCATTTCATGCGTGGGGTGTCCAAATCGTTTAAAGTATTCAGCGGCTTCTCCATATCCAAGAAAACTCCCTGGATAACACGCAGCTATATCAATTGAAATCATACCATCACGTGAGTATTTACTATTCCACAGTCCTCCATGACTAAATTAGACGCAACTCAATTGAACGTCCTCGAGAAAATCACTTTGTGTTGGACGCCATGAGTTTTTTTCTCTTGCGAAGTGAACTACCACTGATGGAATAGTAAAACTATCCGTGAGTAGTTTTTCATGGGAACTCTCCGGTGAAAAATCACTAGCCATTTGTCTCATTCTGTTCTCTAATTCTTCAACGCGATATAATTCACCATTTGGTCTTACAAATGGATCAAATCCTATTTCGGGATCTTCATCACTTCTAAGTAACCACACTGACACAGGATCATCTTTACACAACGCATGAATAGCATCGAATAATTTCTCATTATGAAAAACATCTCCGACGAACTCCTCGGGGATATATCTCACGGTTCTATCTCGTGGAAATATTGTTACTGCAGGTGTCCACGCGTGTTCGTTATGATCAATAATTTGTATTGGAGCTCCATTTTTGTTATATTTCGGTTCGTATAAAACTTCTCCGGTTATCGTCATTACTGATATTGGGAATCTTAATGATGTTTCTAATTTAGCTATATCAGAAATCTTTGCACCGTGCTGTTTCACTGTCAGTTCCCATTCGGTTATTTTCCTACGTCGCAGATCAGTTAGTTTATTTCCACGGGATGCATTTGTGAAGTGTTCCATTACCCGTGTTGCTACACAATTCAGTGAACTAGAATATTTCATAGGAGCTAGTTTTGCGATATCGGGTTTATCATTTAACGGATATATCCCATAAACGATTGCTGTTACAGGATAAGATCTTTCGTAGTATGGTTTGTCAATTCCAGTTAGAATTCCTGGTTTAGAATCTCTACTTACAATGACAGTTTTTTTTATCCTTGAGGATTGGTTCAAATTTATCCCTGATAATCCATTTGCCTTCGTCTTCGATAATGAATTTTATTCTGTAAAAATACTTCTGTTTGGGAATTGCTTTGTTTGAAATCCTTTTTATTTCCACCTTTGGATTTCCATCTTTAGATTTCCACGAAAATCCTTTGGATTTCTCGCCAAGGTGTGAAATTATCTCAGCTGCTCTTTCATCGTTCATAGTAGCATCGATGTTAGGTACATTGACATCCTCGTGTATAATTCGAAATGTCGACCAACAGTATGCTGCACCGTCTCGGTAGAATTCATTAAAACACTCCCTGATTTTACTTAGTATAGTTCTATCACCGATTAGACGTTTTGGTGTATCAGAGACTCTATCGAGATTGAATTTAGTATTTCTCCAAGGTTCGATTTTCGATAATCTCTTGAACTCTTCCATGTTATAATTAAAACAAGTATTTAAATAGAAAAAAATAGTATAATGAATCACTGCAAGTGGCTTATGATTGGATCAACAACCCCGTGTAACAAATCATGCAGAAGCGAATTCTGTGGGCATCATTTACAAAGCGTTCGGCGAGGAAGTTTTGGTCCTCTCCCATGCCTCCAATGTGGGGGTGGGGTAAGGGGAAAATCGCAGTTGTGTCTCAGTTGCGGCGGTAAACGATACAGGGAACTAAAACGCTATTATGACAAACGAATAAAAAATGCAGTCATTGACCCCAACGACCTTGATAAAATCAAGGACAAAATCATCAAAAACCCTCAAGACTACATTGATAGACTTATAATTAAAGCAAATAATAAATTAGACAAGTAGTATTATTATACAAATGAGCCAAGATTTCAGACCTCACCCAGTGCTTGTTAATTATGAAGCATCCCGTGATGGTGTTATTAGAAATTGCAGACTAAAAGAACCGGTTGGATATCTGAATAATATGGGGTATTTGATGTTTTCAGCTGGGAGGAAGAAGTATCTCTGTCACAGAGCCATCTATGAAGCATTTTACGGATTAATCGAAGACGGCCTTGTGATTGATCACATAAATGGCGTAAAGACTGATAATTGTCTTGAGGATCTTAAAGCCGTCTCGCAGCGCGATAACCTTTTAAAAAGCAACGCTGGTAGACACGCAAAACACCCTAGGGGGGGGGTCAAATCGTTTGATTTAGAAACCAGCGAGGAAAAAATATTTCAATCAATAAATGAAGCCAGTAGATACCTTGACATTTATGGGGCTTCAATTCGATTTGTTGCTGAAAATATAATTAAAACTGCTCTGTCGAAAAAAAAAAGTCATAAAGTAAAATTCGTATACACCTGAAACTATTCAAGGGAGATAAATCCCCATGGACAAATCCGCCGCAACTCACTAAGTTCCCTTGTATTATGACGTCAAAGGAAATTGTCGTCTGTTAACTAGGCGCGCACGTGACTGTACATAGTTTCGGTAGAATTTTAATTTCTCGCAATTTCTAAAATGTTTTATTGTCGCTTGGCTACACTGAGTGCAGGATAAACCACGCGGGGAAATAAAAGCAAATGCATCCTTCCGATAAGAACCATATGTACATCGCGAGTGGTTTCTATTCATTGAAGTAGGTGGGCGTGGTTAAAATTCCTGTATACAGCTCTTTGTGATCTAATCGATAATGTATTTTGACTAGAGAATTATAACAGAGTAAAAACGCTGTTTTATCTAACAACTACATTATTTTTTTTAGTGTTTTATTAAACTATTTTGTCTTTTGTAAATGTTTTGAAACAGCATTAATAAGTAATTCAAGGAAATAAAATAACACACTCGTGAATCAACGCTGCTGTATTAGTCACCTTATATAGCATATGAAAGGTAGAAAGCTGGGGCTTTCGAAGGCCAATGCGACCGATCAAAACTAACCAACGCCATTAACCCGGGTGTGTGGTTGTCTTTTGTTCACAATCATGCAACCGGGTTAATTTAATTGGGTTGCTTTTGATTGGTTGGTTGGCCGTAGAAAATCCGCCCCGTCGTTTCATGTTTGTGCTGTCTTGTGCCGTCCCAAATCATTACATCACAAATTCCATCATCGTTTCATTGAATATGGTTGTGAATGTCCTCCCAAGCATATCTTCTGGGCGGTCTAAGATGATTTTTGTCACCTTAGGCCTCCCGCCGGAGATGTATGCTTTGGGGACATCGCAACTCCCATCCTTAATTAAGTATATGCATGCCAAAAATCTGCCGCAACACTCGAGTGGAGATATACGGCATTGTACTGTCCATTTCTGTATGCCTAAAATCTGCCGCAACACTCGAGCGGAGATATACGGCATTGTATTGTCCATTTATGTATGCCTAAAATCTGCCGCAACACTCGAGCGGAGATATACGGCATTGTATTGTCCATGCCTAAAATCTGCCGCAACACTCGAGCGGAGATATACGGCATTGTACTGTCCTTAAAACAAAAACGGGTCAAAAAGGACCCCCAATTTTTTTTTAATAATTAGAGATACAGTATACTATATTTATATAAAACTTTAAATAATGGATATCAAAGATGTAAATGCTATAATTGCCGAAATCTCAAAGTTAAAAAATAACGGGATAATATTATCTAAAGATCTCTACTGTGACAAGATTACCTCGGAATATGAAGATATTGAGTATCAGTCTAGTAAGAGTCGTTATGTTTTACCTAAGATGTACAGGCTCGTGAAAGGAATTCAAAAATCCATCTATGCTTGTTTGTACGGTAACGATATTGATGTATTTATAACGCTATTTAGCACCGTTGAAGCAATACGTCAAAAGCTCGGCCTAGAGTATCAAAAACGAGCTGAAATTAGTTCTAAGGTTCGTGATCTTAGAAAAATGTTAAACGAGGAAAAACCAGTATCTTAACCACGTGAGCGTTACTATCAAAATAGGCTTTCAGTAGTAATTTAAAAAATAAAATTTTGTTTAGCGTTTTTTGTAACACTTGTGACACTTGTCACATAGGATTTTCTCCTGAAAGGATACTTAGCAGTTTGGGCTTGCTTATGCAGTTATGTGCGTACTGTATAATCTGGTTGTGGTAGCAAGTAATCACTGCGACGCCTCCATTTTCACGTAGTTGTTGTTGTTGCCGCGTCGTTAACACAAATCGTTCATCGCCATTTTCAGATATTACAATTCTGAAACCCCCAGCGATGTTATTTCTGAAACACTCGCGGATAGCGTCGTACAGTTTAACCTTGTCGGAGATGGATACGTTAGCTTGATAGTACATTTTATTTAATAACTCAGCTTTTAATTGTGATAGTTTCACATTTGAAAACTCAGTTCGCAAACAATATATGGTAGGTGAATCGCTTACAACTAGATTAGCCCGAGAGCGGCTAGCAGCAATTAAAAAGTTTATACCGGTTCGAGACAGACTTCGTGAGAAACTTCAACAACGACAACAAGCGCAGACTGACTTTTCTGTGTCAAGTGAACAACTGTTTACTCCGATAACAAGTGCGACCAAAGATGTGAAAAAGTTAACTGAAGCAGCGATATATGGAGATATTCCTGAGCGAGAACGAGCAAAGAAGGCGCCGCTGCTTGATACACTTGAAAAGATAGCAGCAGAGACCGGACAAACACGCGCAGGGATACAACAGCTATCCAGTGATATAAAAACCCAACACGAGTATGAACGATTAGCTGATATTGATGATTCTGCGCCTGAACCACAATATGTTGATGTCGTCACCCCAAGAGGTGTTCCCTTTATAGACAAACTCACCAAAGAAGCTATAACACAAATCAAACGACCTGAATTAATAAAACTCGAAAATTATACGACTTTTGGTATTTTTGCCGCCCAAAGCTTTCATTCTAGAAAGGACTTTTTAAAAGACGAGTATAAAAACAGTAAAATAAGCCGAGATGAATGGCTTAATTGGTTGTATAAAACCAATAAGGAGATTACTGGTAATTTGAAAAAGGATACAATTGCGTACAGATCTTTTAAAATAGGAGTTGATAGTTATAGTATACAAAAACAACAAGAACAAGAAAAACAACAAGAACAAGAAAAACAACAAGAACTAGAAAAACAACAAGAACGAAAAAAACAAAGTCGAGAAAAACAACAAGAACGAAAAAAACAATTACCTGATGATAGTCAGGGCGCAACTGGTACAACTGAGAAAACAAGCGGAAAAGGATATTCGATTAAAAATCCTTTGGATTTCAACGCTGGAGTCTTTGACTCTACTGTGACATGTCCTGGTAACATTCTCAGTGATATATCACGGTTGGAAGTTCTCATCGGAGGGAAACGAGCCGGAAATAACTCCCCGGAAATAATTAATGAAGCAGCTGATATCTGTAGACGATTATTTGCCTGTGGTATCATGGACATTAATGTATATCGAGAACTCATTGCTGAATTAGTTGAAAATCACAGAGACGCCCAACGTTATGATGAAAATCCTATGGACGCTAGCGATTGCTCACTAATTAAAAAACTACTAGTTTTATAACAAGATGATTATACACTACAACCATGATAAACCCGTAAGCGTCTACGTGGTGAACTCACGATTGCCTGTTTATAGAGCATATTACGGAGATGGTTTCGGCAATACCATTGCGGGGTTATTTACAAGAATGGCTCCCAAGGTGGCGCCGTTAGCTAAACAATTATCAATGAAGGCCATTGATGTTATTCGTGATAAGGGAATCAGCGCTGTTGGAAATCTTGCCGGAAAAGGCATTTTCTGCCGCGAAAGATAAAATAGCATCATTAGTGAGACGCGGAAAATCCAAAGGATTTTCAAAGAAACCGTTACCGTCTACAGCGGAAATGCCTGCAAGTGTTAGTAAAATTATAAATAACGCAGTAGATGAAAAACTAGCGCAATTGACTTCGTCAATAGTGGCTGCTTCGGTGACTCCGTCGCCACCGGTAACAGATAGCGCTATCATGAACGCGATAGCAGGAAGTGGTTTGAAACAAAAAAGAAATTCAAAGAATTTTCAACGACGATGATTATAAAGAGTTTCACAATTGAAAGCACTAAATAATAATAATAATGTTTAAACAAACAGCTGATCCCGCTCTTGATATGGAAGCCCCAGTGCGCAAAGACGAGTCCGTCCGCGATTATCAATACTATTCCTATCATGCAATACAACCCGACCTACGATCGCGAATTGAACTTCAGGTTCAAGATACCAGTAAATACTTTTTGCCATGTGAAGCATTTATTGAAATCGAGGGAAAACTCGTAACAAATGTTGCAGCTGATACCCCATATGCAGATGACAAAAATATCCGAGTCGGTTTCGTCAACAATGGTATAATGGCGTTATTTGAAAGTGCAAAATATCTCATTGATGGAAAAGAAATTGAATCAATAGACCGTGATGTTGATGTTGCAACAACAATAATCGGACTAGCAAGATATTCCGATGATTATACAAGATCGGCTGGTCCGTCTATGATGTTTGCAAAGGATACCTCTGATAACGCTGACCACCTTCAATACATTAAAGTGTTAACACCGCAAGACACTTCAGTTGATAATCAACGAGAAGCAACTAATCCAGAACGTCGAGCCAGACCCGGAACTGCGTTTGATATTCTCGGAGGCGTTAATGATAATTTCAATTTAGGATTTGCAACACGAAAACTAGCATTGCAAGGACAGCAGCGATATTTTTCATGTGCGATTCCACTCCATCACATATTTGGATTCTGCAGAAATGTAAGAAAAGTCATCTATGGAACCAAACACACAATCGCGTTAGTGCGAAAAGGCAATGACAATGATGCAATTTGGCGTACTGGTGCCGATGAAGGTAAAGTTGTTTTGAGTAAAATAGTATTGTGGATGCCAGTAATGACCCCATCAATTACCAAAGAAGAGCGGCTACTTTCATTTATGGAAACAGGTGGTAAATCATTGATAAGTTGGCTAACAACAGCGACTGATGTCAAACAGGATGATGTTAATGGTACATTTACATGGCACTTAGCAGCCAAACAAGGCGTTTCAGCTCCACGTCATATATTTATAGCGCTACAGAATAGAAATCGATTAGGTTCCCAAGAACGCAGTCATATGATATTTGATCGGTTAGGGGTAAGTGAGGTTTCACTGAGAATAAACGGACAACAGGAACCATCTGATGATATACAGCTTAATTACGGAAACAACCACATAGCACGTGTGTATCATCGGATGCTGTCATATATGGGTCGTGATCAAAATGTTGATACTGGTTTGCAAATATCGCAACTCGATTTTAACAACTTGTATCCAATGTATTACTTTTCGCTGGAACATCTTGATCTAACAAAGCAATCCATTGTTGACATACATTTTAGGGCTCGTATAGATCCTGGTGGTGTTGATTATAGAGCGGTTGCTGTTATTCTCAGCGACAAATCGATGTTGTTAGAAGGGGCTGGCGGACGAATGAGAATCGTTGATGCACCAGTGGAAAATCTATGATTGAAACTTGAAGAGTTTCCAATTAGATCAATTGAAAGAATAAATACGTTTTACAATAAAATGACATATAGTGTTGTTAGTGTCAATCTGACTGATGGTCAGGTCAACAAATTGCGATCAAAATCCGCTAAAGAATGTGGAACAACAATAACGTTAAAACCAGCGCAGATGTCCGGCGGTACACATAAAATATCACTGACGGATCGTCAAATAAAACATTTCAATGATGCAATGAAAAATAAGCGAGGGGTTTAAATAGAATTTTCGAAAGCTGCAATCGCGAACATGATAAAATCAGGTGGTATATTTCCATTGTTAGCTGAAATACCAGCATTGATTGCAGCGGCTGCCCCAGCAGTGGCGAAAGCGGCAGCGTTGGGAGCCGTTGGGACCGCGGCAGGAATGGCGTTGAAAAAGGCAACTGGGAGCGGGTATTAAAAAAAGGGACGATCCCTTCACGGATTGGGTCTAAGACTACCAGGAACCCCGTATTCATGGTACAGCGGGATATCCGTTCACGGATCGGGCCTGAGAATACCAGGAACGGTTTATTAGTTGAAAGCCCAATTTTCCCTATGTCCAATTTTGATTTAATTGATGCTGCTAAAAAACTGGCGATAAAAAACTTCAGAGGGGTTTTTATGAAAGATCAATTACCGAGAAAACCTAAACGTGTTGAAACCGGTATCATCAATCTTGATAACGGTAACGGATCGGGAACTCACTGGGTTGCATACGCGATTGATCTACGTGGGATTGTCTATTTTGATTCATCTGGGTTTGCTCCGCCAAGCGGGTTTATGCGGTATATAAATTCCTCGATGAAACTCAAATGGTTTCCGATTTTTTATTCCACGCTGCCAACACAACAATTAAATGATCCACCGATATGTGGCTTTGAAGTATTAAATGTCCTCGCGGAGATTTCATCGTCACAGAAACCACCTCATCTGGTTGTAAATAAATACACGAGTGGGAAATTACAAGGAGAATCAATAAATTGAAAATACTAGAGTCTTTACAATATAATGATTAATATTTGGGGACAATCTCTGTCAATGTCGGATCCCACCGCGAAAACATCTGCGGGTTCTATCAAGGATGTAAAAAAAATAATTGAAGATGAAATCGCTGAGACGTTAAATTTAGTAGATGTTGACCCGAACGAAATAGTTGTATTTCAAGATCGCCAGGGTAAATTGAAAAGCAGTAATGTGTCATTGGATGACGTTTTGATACGGTTATAATAGTTTTCGCAAAAATGTCATACATAAATTCTTTGGAACCCCTGAATTTAGTGTGAACTTTCCTTCTCCGATTCCAGTGCGTGAGATCGCGCTGGCAAAATTACGAGTATATCATAGCTGGCCTAATATCAGATCGGTTGCATTTGGCGGTCAGCAACCCAATAACGCACTGGTGTTCTCGTATAAGAATAAACCCGATGGTACTCCAGCGTGGGAAACTGTTTCGTTACCAACTGGATCGTACCAAATTGAGCAAATCGATGCTGAAATTCAGCGTAGAATAAAATCAATTACTGAAAAAGAATCAAAAATAGCTATTAAACTTCATGAACCGACGCTCTCGTCGTAGATCGAAATAAGCACAGAGGGATACGCTGTAGATATATATAACAGCTCGTTAAGAACAGTGTTAGGATGGCCTGAAAAACCACCGGAAAAATCCACCGCCGACTTAACCACGGACGTAAAATCATATCATGAAATCAATCCCAGTTATCGAGATAATTTATCTGATATAAGAAAAGGAAAAATCGCCGATAGATTTATATTTACCAACAAAGACACATTGCAATGTGATTTTATCATTAAAAGAACAGCCGACTCATCTGTTACTATTTCATTTACCCTAAACGACGTCCGTGGTTATTTTAATGAAATTAAACAATTATATGAAACACAACTAGAACAACTACGGAAAACAAAATCGCAAAAACACGTTGAAATAATAAATCAACTTATATCTGACATGGAATATATCTATGAACTAATTATTCAAACAATAATTAATGACAACAGCGAAAATAAACAACGATTCCTAACCAATTACAATATCACAGAGGCCGATCTGCATAATTTCAAGTTTCCCGGATATAACGTTGATGAACTAGCAAAAATTGTTAGAACCGATATCAAGGCGCTACAAAAACCAGATTCAACTATCCTCAAGTATAATAATGATCCAGATGGCGGTGGTAGGCATATTGCCCCGCATAATGTGAATATTTCAACGGTGATTGCGCTCAATTTAACATGTGATGTAATTGAAGGAAGCTATCAAATTAATCTAGAGCAATCAAATCAAGCTCAGCAGGGATATATTCTTTATTCGTTTGCACCAACAGCTCCTCCAGGATACCTAATTATTGAAAACCCAATTAATCCTGTCTACATGCGATGCCATAATAATTCGCTAACCAGAATTAATTTCAAACTCACAGACCAGTCAAATAACTTGATTGATCTACAAGAGGAGGTTTTAGCGATTAGTTTGTTTGTGAGATCCTAAGGACTGGATCAAATATTCGGTTGAAATCATTTATTATTTTTGTTAACCTGTAGCAGCAGAGAGGGTGAATGACAACGACGCTGGCGTCGATGACGAAGTCATCAAGGAAGTCATCGAGGAAGCGTTGGTTGTCGACGCTTTTTTATACGATTCGACGCTTTTTTTTACGATTTCGACGCTTGTCGCTTGTTGTAGGGTTCACCCTATCTGCTGCTATCCTTGCAAATACCCATTGAATAAAATTACCAAAACCATCACCATAAGTTGCGTTATAGAACAGATAGAATATTATTAGGACAGACAATACAATCACTTCCCGAACACCGCTTTGAAAAATACCACTGCCAGAAAATTATTAGGGCAAGTAATAAGACCAGTTCTTGTAGAAACACTACTACCAGAAGCAACATGCGCATCACAGAATTCTTCTTTTTCTTTTTAGTTGATACACTTTTGCAAAAAAACGTTTATAAATATAGATCAGTCCGTCTAATACTAGATTTATTTTGACGAATTTTAAAGAACGTCTTACGATATTCCTCCTCATACAATTTTTGATGTTCTGAATCGTCTTACCATAATCATCGACATACAATTTTTTATGTTCTGAATCATCTTACGATAATCATCCTTATACAATTTGTAATGCTCTGAATCATCTGAAAATAATCGTCCTCATACAATTTTTGATGTTATGATAACACACCAGACAAACAATTTAAATCATCTGCAGTATATTTAGCTAAATGATAATTGTTCATGTAGGTCTTTTTCATAAGTTCCAAGTCTAAATTTATCAATTAATTTTTGAACAGACGGAAGAATTTCGTTCTCTTGTGGTTTCTTTTCTCTCTTTCACTGTTTTAGTTCTCCTGTGTTTTTCTGTTTTCGTTCTTTATATTGACCATACACCTTTTCTACTGCAATGAGGCATTCTATATACGTTACATTTGTTGTGTGGATTCAATTTGTGTTAGTTTTAATTTTATAAATACATCAGCACAGTGTTGTTGACCAGAAATATATTTTCCATATGTTAGTTTCAACATTATTTTTGTATTTTCAAAAGTCGTAACAACAAGGACTGGAAATTCAGTTTTATCATTTTTATCGATTGCTGTTAAAGCATTATCAGTAAATGTATTGCGTAATTCATGGATTGTTTCTTCATCAGTTTTTCTTCCCTCGTTAATAATAGGTTCAACTGGAATAAAAGATCTTGTAAAAGTTTCGATCTTTCTTCAGTTTTTTTTTAGCTATTTTTTCAAGCTGAGGAAAAGGAGGTTTTGTTGTGCCAGTAACATGTTTGAATAATTGTTCAGATCTTTCTGCAAAGTCCACCTGAGATTCCTAGCGTTCTGGTAATTTTCGTCTGACAGAATCATAGGCTGGTAGAAATTTCGTAATTCCTTTTAATCGCTCCCTTGCCCACCGAGTGGTTAATACTTCAGCAACCATTATTGATAATAACAAACAATGATTTAATTTACAGCAGCAAGGTGGGTGTGACCTCGATAATAGGTCATCAGAAAAACATCACGCGGATACCCTTAGAACAATACTAAGGCACAAACTAGTGAAAAATATAACTAAACCCAAGAGACTCTCTCGAAAGTTATAGGCTATGGATTGTCGTTAGTGTTGTTATTTGTTTCCTTTTTGATTGAAGCCTTAGTTTAATATATTGGGGCCTTATAAAATTAGGTTCACCCTCCCTGCTGCTCACAAACACCTTGCTCACCATACACAAATTGCAGAAGCCTATTCATATTTCATTTGTTTTTACTCAATACGCCTATTTACACCATATTGCCGTGGTTTTTATAAATTTATTATCAGCATCAAATATTCGACGTCATGTCAGATGTTATTAACAGGGAACGAAAAGCCACGAAATGAATGAATTAACCAATTAACGATTGAAAACTGGCATATATATATATATATATATATATATATATATATATATATATATATATATATATATATATATATATATATATATATATATATATATATATATATATATTTAATATGCATATTTGAGTACATTTGAGTAAAAAGGCATGACGTACCTTGTCATAAAGGAAATTAGGAGTAGGCACAGTAATTATCTTTTAATCAGTACATGTCAAAACTGTTTTGCTAATGCTGCTAACTTAAAATTTGTAAAGTTTCAATGAATTTCCCTCTTTCTATTACTATCAAAACATCTTTGTTAATCGAAGCGTGTGTTCGACGCAAGCTTGATGCTGTGAAAAAACAATAATCTGAATGAAAAACATCATACAAAGTGACAAAAATACCTTACATTACCCCCATAACCCATTCTGACATAGGACCTTATCTATCATACATGATAGAAGGTACGTAACTTCCAAATAATTTGTTCCACCTATGACCCTTGATTTCCTTCTGCTATTTACGTCTTTAAAGGCACATGACCATACTCCAACGCATAACTCTCGGACGACCATGTCATTAATACAATCCAGCGAATTAACCTTTTTTTCACCGCTGGGGTCAACAAACCTTACATATAAAATCCATTAGATGGAAGTAGCCCATTCTACCGGATTTTATCTTTCAGTAAATATGAGTTAGGGTCTAATAATCATAAAATACTATGGATATTAATGATGCTGTATCAATTGACTAGTTGAATTCGCTCAGAATAATGAATGCATCATGGAATGTTATTTACAGTATTATATTACTGCTATTTTCAAAAGTTGTAAATAAAATGCTCTCAGTTTGCACATCCATCCATCAATCCCTTTGTTCTACGGTTGCTGATAGCATTCATACTGTGCAATCATTGTATGCACATTAATCCTGATGAGTTTAGTATATTGTGTTACCTATCTCTCTCTCTCTCTCTCTCTCTCTCTCTCTCTCTCTCTCTCTCTCTCTCTCTCTCTCTCTCTCTCACACACACACACACACACACATACATCACCATCAATGGCTAATCAGTGGTGTAACGTATCAGCAATTCACCTTTCTTACTGATTTTTTCTATCAATCATTAAGATCATAATGAATAGTATATCTCATACAAATATCATATTCTCTTCTCCACTATCATTTTCTGTTATAAAATAAAAATATCAGTACAAACAACAGATAATCTTACCAGGTGGCATCCATTAGAAAATCGATGAACATTTATTTTAATCTACCAGATCCTGCATCCATATTTAATATTTCAACCGATATTTTTACTGTTCGATCTTTAGCTACATATTTCTGTTCTGCAAATTTATACAAAATTATAAAATGATACAATCTGAAACAAATAGCAAGCTAAACAATTTTTCTTGTGAAATTACTTTCATCATGTTATTCAGCCTGTGTTAGAATCGGCTACTTCCGTCTAGTGGATTTTGTATGTAAGGGTTTATGACCGCAAAGGTGAAAATAAACATTAATTCGCTGGATTGGATTATTGACATGGTCGTCCGAGATATGCGTTGGTACGTCACTGTCTTTTCAATGTATATATTAAGCTTTAGTGTTCTTGCGATTACGAAGCGATAAAAGACGCGTGAAAAATTGAGCAGATGGTTCTGGTCGCCGTTGCACTTTTTGTGTTTATGTATATAACCGTTACTGGCGTCGGACCAGTGACGGCCAATTTTGTATATGTATTTTATCCGTTCTATCTTCAAAATACCGATATGAAATCCATTTTCTTTCTTTCCCCAATTTTCTAACAAGAGAAAACAAACAAAAAAAACTCCAGTTATAACTTGGATAATTAATATTTTTCAAAGAAAGAGACACTAAACAACTAGCAACAAAATCCACAATTCAGGTACAGACATTGTTAGGCAAACATTGACAAAATTCAATTAGTGGCATTTGCTTCTGAAACATTACTTTGACAAATAAATTAGGAAATAAAAAGTATTTTCTGTGATACGATTAAAATGAGTTCAGCATTAAGCTTTTCTTGCTATTAGAATGTCAATGTATTAACCTGCAGTCATGTTTCTATTCATCCCTACTAAATGACTCTTTCTTATGAAGAAATATATTTTATTATAATTAAAATAAAATTATAACTTCACATATTTACACAGCACATTTTTTCCACAGATAAAATAGGATTCAACATCATCATCAGCACCTTCAATGCCCGCACAGACCTAATGGTACTAAATGCTACAATTAACACATTCTATCCAGAGAATTCATTCGCATTATTTCATGTCTGATAGTATTGACTCCTCTTGATTACAGCTTCTGCAAATATTGTTTTGTCTCATGTTGATTCTTAACTGCAGCGCCTTTCTCTTTGTTTCTTTCAATTTTGATTTATTTACCTTTTCTGCTTTTTTTTCCTTCTTCATTTTCCCTCTTTGGTCTTTTCTTTCTCAACATCCAACTTTCCCTGTTTCTCCTCTTCATCCTTCTTTTCTAACGTCTTACAACAATCATGTGCTGTTATAACCCTGGGTTCTGTAACAAACTTCATTTTGGATGCCTGGGGTTTGGCTAGTACTGGAGGAAATATGTCAGAGAGTGATGCTGGAATCAGGCCATCTTTCACTAGTTGGTTACCACCAAGAAAAGAACTACATGTAACACGTGCGGTTATTCTAATTTGTATCCACAACCTTAGACTGGGCTACTTTTGTGGCTAAAGTGCATGTTACATTTTCATATGTTGACTTGGCAAAGTGTGATTTTATCAGCTTTGTTTTGTCAATAGCATCTGGATTGACTGGCTACAATTCTGTTTTTTTTTTCTAAACGCTTCCTTAAATCATGCTGGTGAACAGATTTGATCAAACACATGACTTAAAATGTGGAGGTAGACCAAGCAACTCAACGTATTTGTCACGTGCAACATTTACCAATTGCATGTTGATGTGACTGTAGTTATTGTCATACACAAGTATAACTTGTCTTTCTTTGAAACAGTTTGGAAGAAATAGATAATTGAACCAGACAAGAAACAGTTCCGAATCCATGTATCCAGACTCACTATAAGGAAAGTGTCAGTTGTTGGGTACAGCATCCTGTAGTTGGTGTCAGGAAATGATTTTACAAAGATCAGAAAATTTGGCAGAATCCTACCATCAACACCAATAGATAAATGGGTTCTTATATGACCAGATGATCTGATTTGCCATTCTGGATCTAGAACGATCTTATCTTTCTGGCTCTTTTTCAGTGAGTTCTCTGTCTCCTAAAAATAATTTCGATCCAACGATCAGACGGCCCTCTGTTTAAATTGAACAAGGTCTCGTGTCCACTTTTCCTAACTAATGATTTTACATACTGCCTGACGATCATCCGAGACATTTAAAAGCTTTGTTTGTTCATATATTTCAATTAGTGGACCAATGCAGTATCCTCTTCCTCATTTATCATACTCTTAGGTCCAAATGTAGGTTTATCAAGCACATCCAATTCATAGCTCCGCATTTCTGCATTCTGTTTGTGGATAGAAAGAACAAACTTCATGTGTATTTCTATCTACAGTGTTACTTGGATAAAAATTGTTTGGATGTGAATATATATGTGAGTTAGTAAAGAAGTATTTTAGTAAAATTTGCTAAAGTTTTTGAGTGATTACCATGGTCATTTGGGCATATAATGTGCAAGGGAAAAAACTCAAACTGGAATAAGTTCGATTTTGAAAAGGGACATTACTCAAATATTAAATAATCGAACAGACTTTAGCATTGGAAATGATAAAATTAGCACATGCGGATACCATGTTACTGAAGCAAAAAACATGACAGTACGTTATATTGGATATTATAAGACACAATAAATACAAATGATACAAGTGTCATTACTTATTTCAACATATGGCATGATTGAAGGTACGAAATGTATTTATTATGTTTGTGAATGTGGACATCTGTTATATACTTCGATGTGACAGCTTCAAAATATCATCGATATACATGACCCCCGATTACAGTAATTAAACACGGAGAATGGGGTTAAATTTTTAATCATTTTTTCAGCTTACCTTTGAATGTGAAGCGAGTATTTTTTCATCCACAGCGTCCATTTCTTTACTTCATCTACAAATTACCAATCGTAACTGACGTAACGCACGCGTTCACGTAATAAAATAGATTGGCCGTCACTTGACTGGCACAGAGAGAGTTAGGAGTATCTATCCATGAATCAGGGTCTAATCTGTAAAAATATTGTGGTCTAACGCAAGAAAGGTGATTTCCTGTTTTCAGAGATTTCGCAGTACTTAATTGATAAAACGTCAGACTTCTGTTTCTTTGCCAATGGTACTGTTTTTACTTTGATGTCTAAGGCTGTAGCTGAACTTTTGTAATACAACAAGCAATACATATTTACAAGCGCTCATAAAATGTAAAAGCTTTACCTACCTTGTGTTGACATCGGGAATGCAACCCACACCAGGCATACGAAAAACAAACCTCGCGGTCTAAACATGGTTTCAGTGACGTTCTGAGTTAAACAAACTGGTGTCGTCTTCATTCTTGTGTAAAAAGTAAACCCATCACCTTTGCATTTTGTTTCTCGGTACAGCTTGGCTTGGCCCATTGAAGCCAAATGTAAATTATGTGTAGATAACACTTGTTTTCCTGCCATGGAGATGCAAAAGTACCCTTCAGTGCATATCCGTAAGAACCAGACATCCACAGCTAGAACGAGGTCAAACTAGTCTGGTTTCCTGTTCAGCATACTCCGATCGTTGATATGCCGCTATATAGTCTGGTTCTCTTATTAGTATGCATCTATAGTAGGGAACATACTAAGCAGGGAACCAGACTACTGCCAAACATCCAAGCTGGGAACCAATTAGAGAGTAATTTCCCTTTATTAACAATTAAACAAAGAGCAACAACAAAAGAGATAATACATTTGTTACTCTTGTCTCTTGAAGTAAAGTGAACATAACATATTGTGTGCACGGAGTACTGTTATGTGAATTGTTTTTGCTTTTCTTTTTTCTTATTACGGCTAAAGGGAAGGCATATACAAATACCACAGTGACTGAAGTGATGCTACCATCCATGGAGTAGAGAGGTGCATTTCTGATGTGAAATACTGGACGACATGTAACAAGCGGCAAATGAATGATGATAAAACTGAGACCATTCGGATCACAACACAAAGACTTTCTCATTCTTATCCTTTACCTCAGACAATAAATATCAGCAACACCAACATTAAATTCACACAGTCCTAGAGAAACCTAGGTGTTACTCTAGACAGTACTCTCACATTGCATCAACATGTCATGAATACATGCAAGGCTGCATATCTTGAACTGAGATGCATCAGTTTCATTCGCAAATATCTTTCAGCAGATGCCAGGAAAACACTTGTGTGTTCATTAGTAATTTCGAGGCCGGACTATTGGAACACAATTCTGGCTGGTTTCTCACAATATCTGCTCCAGAAACTTCAAAACGTTCAAGACACAGCTGCTCGGATCATCTTTAGAGTATCTCGATCAGAGGACACCTCACCACTGCTATGTTCCCTACACTGCCTATCCATTCAATATATCATCAAACACAAAATTTGTTCTCTGTGCTACGTTTCAATGACACTCCAGTCCAAAATACCTGTCTGGCCTCACCCATGTGTGTAAACCAGCATGATATTTACGCTCCTCTTCTGACAATCATATACTCATTGCTCCCACAATGAAAACGAAGACATAAGGACACATTTCTTTTGCATACCAGTGTCCGCCGATGTGGAGCGAATTGCCCATTGAAATTAGACTCAATGACACAGTGGTCCCTTTTAAAAGTGTTCTTAAAACAAACCTTTTTCGACTGCAGGAACAAACTTAAGAGACCTAATGATGTTTTGTACCTTATATGTTTTCAGCATGGTTTTGTTTTCCAGTTCCACGGTTTTTGTTTGTCGTTTTTTCTGTAGTGTAGTCATATCATTATATGTTATGTTGTAAACCGCGTAGAGCTTCTGAAAATTAGACTCTATACAAACTTCTCATTATTATTCTTATTATTATTATTAGTGTATGTCTATCTCTCTCCTCCTCTCCTCTCACCCCACTCTCTCTCTCTTTCTCTCTCTTTCTCTCTCTCTCTCATATTTAATATATCAATGCAAAATCAAAAAAGCATCACGCACTTTTTTACGTTTTTATAGTCACTTTGTTTGCAAAGTATTAGACCTCAATCTAGAGTTATCGTTGTTCATATTAAATTTCCCATTACAAAGTATTAAATTATTTCTGCTACTAAATATTACATCAACAGTGATCCATTCTCTCTCTCTCTCTCTCTCTCTCTCTCTCTCTCTCTCTCTCAGCAGCAGAAAGGGTCAGCCCACCTCCTAATAGATACAGATATTTTCTAACACTTCCTAAAAAGCCGAAAAAAATAACGTATTATTTCATTTGAATTTGCTAAAGGACTCTATTCGATTTGTTACATTTGGTTTGGTAGACATTTCTCTGAGAAATACTGAGCACCAATAATTTTATTACGATATATGATTGATTGTAAAATACTGAGATCGCTGATTGTCAGCGAGGCAGTTGTATCGTATAAGAAGCTGACTAAAGTTTGGTTACCACAACCTAGCTTTGATAAGATTATTAACGATTACAAAGAAAATTTTCCTGATCTTTTAGAATACTATATTATTAAGCAATCTAATGAGATCTTTGACTTAGACATGAAATCAGTGATAGCGCCGTAAAAATACCTTATTAATTGTTGCAT
This sequence comes from Unio pictorum, assembly GCA_030141615.1. Classification (NCBI taxonomy): domain Eukaryota; kingdom Metazoa; phylum Mollusca; class Bivalvia; order Unionida; family Unionidae; genus Unio; species Unio pictorum. The sequence continues at coordinate 2,535,080 of JARLTB010000014.1, read as the reverse complement.
TCGTTTACAGAATCAATTTATATATTTATATTTTCAAATGACTGAATAAAATATACTGCATTATTTCACATTTGTAGACATAACATTATCTCCATGTATATCATTTAACATCTATTGATCATTAGGAATTGCAATTAAGTAGCTTTATTCTAAAATTATTTTGCACAAAGGTTGGTTCTTATGTAAGGTACCTATACTCCTTTCTGCGAAAATATGCATCTAGGCTCAGTCCCACGATGTCCTTACCACTGTCTGTCACAGCGCAAGTTGATGTCAAAATGCATACCTTGTATATTACTATTTTGACCAGAACCACATGTAAATTAAAGTAATTACCATTCCTTATTTTAGAAGAAACGGTTAAAAAGAGAATATATTATGTAACAATCACCAAAGCAAATTCAGTACTGCTAGTTTCCATATATCATGAGGTTGGAACCAACAATCTTTGCTTAAATAATAATAATAACTAAGATCCTACTCCTATACAGCTATCAAAACGAATGACAATGAAAAACAATCATCTTATGCATTCCCGTAGAGATAGAATGCGGACATTTACATCACAGATAATAACATGCCCGCTGGGAAACAACACAACTTCATATATTAATTACCATGCCATCTTTACAAGGACGCGTGAAATTAGGTGTGCATTATAATCCCGCACATTTGCACAAGTCAAATTATCTGTATTTAAATCCTATATCATTTGCTGTTCCTTATGTAATATAATTTAACATCTTTATTATTTAATCATTGCGCAGGAAAGAGAGGTTTCTATGTAAGGTACATACACACGAGTATATTGGAAGAAATCCATCATCACTCAGAACCACGACATCCGTACTTAATGATATCCTAGCAGAATTCGCAATTAGAAAACATTTAATTTATTGAAAATAAATAACTAATTGTAACGGCATTATCAGCAGAGGAGGCGAACAGACCAACTTTTATAAGCGTCAATTTGGCTAACTGAGGCTTCCTCGTAAATCCTTAATAGAAGCGTCCATTTGGCAAAACATAATCAAAAAACAAAAAGACGTAAAAGTCATTGTCGCGTCCCCTTTGCTGATATGGGGTTAACAATCCTTGTTGAAATTGCTAGAAATTTACGATGAAAATCCTTTTAGGATTTCACAAACAGACTAATTTGTAAAACCTCACATCGTAGAACAATTAGATAATTGGATTGGTCAGTGAGTTTGAAATTAATTATCGTTAATGAATCACTATGACATCGCATATAGACAGGATAAGTTGTATCCTCGATTATTAAAATCCCTGAAGGAGCTGTTGGTGCAAATTAATATAAAATATATTCCTGCTGAGCTTGATTTGATCGCTCGAGATTTATTTGATAGCTGCCTTCTATAACATCACATACTAAATTCAATGCAATCACCGAGGATTTATTTACGTTGAACGGAGCGATATGCCTGCCGCTGTCGTCTGGGTCATTATTATGTTTGCGGATCTTTGTTTGTGTTTGTGATTGTAATGTTTTGTTTAACCATACGTCATGAATCTTTTTAAAACCATCATCGATAGTGTCACTGAGATATTTTTTTCATCTCTTTGACTTTGTATCCTTGAAACTTAAATATGGGAATATCTTCAATGCGGATTTTATTCATTGCTGCAAATTCTGTTCTCGTTGCAGGATGATCATCGGCTAAAATAAATAGAATTAAATTAATTCCATGTTGACGATAATTTTAGTACATACTTCCATGTATTTGATAACATCATCTCGATGTGGTGGGATTGTATTGATTGCCGTTACTATATAACCTCTAAATCGCTCAAATACGCTACTGTGAATTGTTCAGTAATACTTGATTCATTCAGTAGTATGGGCTTCTGATGCTTCTTTAAATTTTTTAAAACTATCATCTAGTGGTAGCGTATATGTTAACTTAGAAATACCACCAAGACGAATACTATTACTAACAAGACCAGCACGAATACCACCAAGAATACCACCTTTAAGAAGAGTACCAAGAGCAACACGAGTACTATCTACGCTAATATATATTTTATCATAACCGCGATAATCGTTTTTTTTCGGTTCGGGTATATTAATGGTTTTTTGTTCAGGTGGGTTTTCAGGCCATCCTAGCACAGTTCTTATCGAGCTGTTATATATATCTACGACATACCCGGGCGAGTTTATCTCAATGGCAGATGATAACGTCGGCTCGTGAACTGTTATAGCGATTTTCGATTATTTTCCAGTAATGGGTTATATTCTACGCTGTAATTCACTATTATTTTTTTTCGATTTGGTAAGACCCAGTTGCAAGCGAAACAACGTTCCAATCTGTTTATTCTTACTCGCAAACACCAAGGTATTATTCGATTGTTGACCGCCAAATGATTTTGATCTGATAATTGTCCAACTGTGATATACTCGTAATTTTGCTAACGCTATCTCTTTCAAGGGGATCGGAGTAGGTAAATTTGCACTGAATTCAGGATTGGTTGAGGTTATTGAGATCATGCTTGTTTTCACCGGGTAGGTATTTTCTGCTATTCGTTGAAGTAGTTCTTGCGATGTTGCCATTATTATTATTATTATTATCATGCTCTAATTTTGACATCGTAGAATCATAAACATGTACAATCGCTTAGAACTCACTATCTGATATTAATGTATCATCGAGTGACGACGATATCATCGAGGATAAATGTGAGTACGCGGTTGACACAACATGAAACTTGATTACGTAATCTTGTAGTTTGCGCTGGCTGCATGATGATATTTGTTATTGTTATTATCGAAATAATGTTCGCAATTGTTGTCGCCGCGGATATACAAATTGGAACCGCTAATCATTGTCACCGAGGAGAGTATTATACCGGCTCCGGTGATTACACCACTCACCCAGTACACGGTGACATCAACTGCGATAATTCTTCGTCGGTATTACTTTTTTCTTTGTTACTCCTCAGTGAGTGTTTTGAGTTTAGTTTCAAATTATCTGACCTGATCATAGCGGTACTGCGATGATTAAATCATTAGTGATGATATTTTTTTGGAAAAAATTAGTGTTTTTTTAAATAGATTTAAATTTAGTTGTTTACTCAAATTGCCTACAAATTCCACATACCATATTAATGAAACCCTAGTGAAATTATTATCAGTGGATACTATCGTGAATTGTTCAACTGTTCCCTTGTCGATGATCGTTGATATTATAGTGTTGACCCCAGATGAACTCCTTGATGAAATATTAAATTGAGTTGGTGTCACTAGTGTTAATCGATAAAAACCCTTTGTCGGTCGCGGTGATATTTAATATGTTGTTTGTAGGTGTCCACGTAAATGATCCTTGTTGGATCGCGTATACGTTATGTATAATATGATTTTATTCGTGAGGAATTTTTATGTTTTCAAGTTTTTTCTATCATTCTTGGTAGATCATCCTTGATGGCATCAGCGATCGTTTTAATATCTGTGATTGTCCTCCTTATTTCCACGATTGCAACTGAAAATGATCTCTCTTCGCGAATAACCCCTATTCGCTGATTAATCGCTGTTATTTCATCGAGTTTTGTAATAATACCAGTGAGATCTATTTTAACATCATCGGGTTTAGCTTTTTTTTATTAAAATAATTATCAGTGGAGTCATCGGTTCTGTTCAAGTTTTTACGTAATGTACCAAATTTAGATACATGAGCGTCATACTCGGATCGCAATTTTGCAAAATTATCGATAGCGGTTTTTACGAGTTTGGTATGCAACTCGGGTTGCGAACGTGGAACACCGAAGAAATTATTTATCGGGGCTTCGATGCTATCAATTATACTCTGTTGTAATCGACCAAAATTAATTATATGATCGTTGTATGCTGATTGTAGTTTGTGTTGGGTATCCACACTATTTGAAACAAGTACACCTGGTTTGAGTTTACCCTGATCGGAAAATACCGCGATAGCATTTTCCTTTACACCGCGTTGTTTAACTAAGATATCATCAAGGGAAACATTACTCGTTTTCAATTTACCCTGACGATCTTGAAATACAACTATTTCATTGGGATCAACACTTGCTAAGTTTAACATCTCTGACATTTCATCTTCGATTATATTTTTTACATCACCGGTTGCAGTGCCATCAGCATCGGATTTCTTCAGGCGTGCTAAAGATCTCCCCTAAATATCAATCATGTTATATTATGTTCTTATTTCTAAAAAGTTACTACTAGTATATTCATTTACGACCCGATGAGGTGGTTTTCCCGATGATGAAACAGCGTCGAGGACATTTAATACTTCTATACCGGTGGGTCATTTAATTGTTGTGTTGGTAGCGTATAATACCAGATAGGAGTTTTTAAGCGGTTTATATAACGTGTAAATTCTCTCGGCAGCGCTAACCTATAAGAATCGAAATAAACAATTGCACGCGGATCAATCGAGTATGCAACCCACTGAGTTCCGGGTCCGTTGCTGTTATCGAGAATAATAATACTGGTTTCAACGCTGTTTGGTTGTGTCGTGAACTGATCTTTCATAAAGACACCTCTGAAGTTTTTTATCGCTAGTTTTTTAGCAGCATCGAGTAAATCAAAATTTCACATGGGAACTATAGGTTCTTGAGTTAATAAACCGTTCCTAGTCTCACGCCTTTTCCGCTGTACCACGAATACGGGGTTCCTGGTAATCTAAGACCCTTTCCTTTTTTTGTATCCCTGTCCAGTTGCTTTCTTTAGTGCCATCCCTGCCGCGGTACCAACGGCTCCTAACGCCGCTTCTTTAGCCTCCGCTGGGGCCACTGCCGCAATTTGCGCCGAAATTGCAGCTAACAGCGGAAATATACCACCTGATTTTATCATGTTATTGATCGTAGCTGCAGAGAGGGTGATCTGAACACCGTTTTCATCTTTGAAAGCATCATTGAAGTCTTTTATCTGACGAGTTGTCAGTGACAATTTATTCTGACTATCAGACATCTAATTGTGTTTCAGCGTTACTGTGGTTCCACATTTCTTAGCTGATTTCGAATGCATTTTTTTAATTTGACTAGGAATTAACGTAACACTAACAACACTGTATGACATTATATTAATACCAGATTGATTTAATTGCTACATTGGAAAAACACTAGTGTAAAACCCGATGAATTTTCAATTACATATTTTCCACTGGTGCATCGATTACTCTCATTCGTCCACCAACACCTTCGAGTAGCATTGATTTGTCGCTGAGAATGACAGCAACCACTCTATAATTAGCAATACCACCAGGACGGGCTACACGAGCACTAAAGTGTAAATCAACGACGGATTGTCTTGTTAAATCAAGATGTTGCAGCGAATAGTAATAGATCGGATATTGATTTTTAAAATACAACTGTGATATTTGCAGACCAGTATCGACATTTTGATCGCGTCCCATATATGACAACAGATGATGATACACGCGTGCAATATGGTTAGTGGTGTAATCAAGTTGTATATGGTATGGTTCCTGTTGTCCGTTTATTCTCAGCGAGACTTCATTAACACCAATCTGATCAAATATCATATGACTTCGTTCTTGATTGTTTAATCGCTCAGTATTCTGTAACGCAATAAATATATGACGCGGAGCTGAGACACCTTGTTTTGATGCCAGGTGCGATGTAAATGTACCATCAATATTAGAATCCGTGGTATCCGTTGTTGTAGCTAGCCAACTTAGCAATGATTTTTCCTCCATGATCCATACATGATAGTAATCGCTCTTCTGTTGTGATTGATAGAGTCATTACTGGCATCCACAATGATAGTTTTGTTAAAATGACTTTACCCTCTGGAACACCAGCACCACGCCAGATTGCATCATTATCATTACCCTTTCGCACGAGTGCTACTGTATGCTTCGCTCTATAGATAACTTTTCTAACATTTCTGCAGAATCCGAAAATATGATACAGTGGAATCGCGCATGAAAATTGTCGACGCTGTCTCTCTAATGTTGCTACGCGTGTTGCTAACCCTAGGTTGTAATTAGGCCTATTATTATTGACATCAAAAGTACCAGCTGGTCTTACATATCCGGCTGGTGATGGATCAACTGCTGTAGCTTGTGTTGCCATTACTCTAGAATACTGGACGTGTTCAGCGTTATCAGTAATATCCTTAGAAAACATCATAGATGGACCAGCTGATATTGTATAATCATCAGAATAACTTGCTAACCCTATGATTGTTGTGGCAACATCAACTTCACGGTCAATGGATTCAATTTCTTTTCCATCAATGAGATATCTTGCACTTTCAAATAACGCCATGATACCGTTATTAACAAAACCAACTCGGATAGTTGGGTTATTGTCATATGGTGTATTAGCTACAACATTGGTTACAAGTTCTCCTTGTACTTCAATAAATGCCTCACACGGCAAAAAGTATTTACTGGTATCATGAACTTGAAGTTCAATTCGCGATCGGAGATCTGGTTGTACTGCGTGATAAGAATAAAATTGAAAATCGCGTACAGAATCATTCTTGCCAACTGGGGCATCCATATCAAACGCTGGTCTTACATATCCGGCTGGTGATGGATCAACTGCTGTAGCTTGTGTTGCCATTACTCTAGAATACTGGACGTGTTCAGCGTTATCAGTAATATCCTTAGAAAAGATCATAGATGGACCAGCTGATATTGTATAATCATCATAATATCTTGCTAACCCTCTATTGTTGTGGCAACATCAACATCATGCTCTATAGATTCAATTTCTCTTCCATCAATCATATATCTAGCACTGTCAAATAACGCCATGATACCATTATTAACAAAACCAACTCGGATAGTTGGGTTATTGTCATATGGTGTATCAGCCGCAACATTTGTTACGAGTTCTCCTTCCACTTCGATAAATGATTCAGCGGGTAGAATGTATTTAATGTTATCTTTGACTTGAAGTTCGATTTTTGATCGAAGATTCGGTTGTACTGCACGATAGGAAATAATATTGATAATTGCGTCCAGAATCATTCTTGCACACTGGGCGTCCATATCAAACGCTGGGTTAGGAGACGATTTGAATATTTTATGATATATTCCTCGATCTAAATCATGGTGTTCGTCGTGGTTTCAAGCCGCTACCCGCTATCATATTTGCAATATTATTTCTCTATGCCTCATATGCATCATTGGCCAACGACGGAGTCGCCAACGATGCTAATTTTTGATCCACCGCGCTATTTATTATTTTACTAACACTTGCAGGCATTGCTTCCGTAGATGGTAACTGCAGTGATTTCATCACCGGTTTCTTTCTTCGTCGAATTAATGACATTAGTTTTTCCTTCGCGGCGGAAAACGCCTTCCCGGCAACATCACCAACAGCGCAAATATCCTTATCACGAATAACATCAATGCCTTTCATCGTTAATTGTTTTACTAGCGGCGCTACTTTTGGAGCCATTCTTGCAAATAACCATGTAATGGTATTGCCGAGACCATCACCATAATACGCTTTATAAACAGGCAATCGTGAATTTACTACGTAGACACTGGTTGGTTTATCATGGTTGTAGAGTATAATCATTTAATTGTAAAAAAACACTAGTATTTTCGAAATTATATTTATCTAATGTGGTGATTAGTCACTAATGACGAAGTGATCAATGACATTAGTCACTGTGATAACCGTAAAAATCCAAAAGGATTTTCGGCTAGCTCGTCAACAAACTCTCGATATACATTAATATAGCAGCAGAGAGGGTGAACCTCACAACCTTTTCAGACAAAAAATCGATTGAATCCTTAAAACGAAAAATAGAGCCTTCCAACGAAATCTCAATTTTAACCCAAAACAAATAAGTCTCCATTTAGCAAACGGAGACTTTACGATTTTTCAATCAATTTTGGTCACAACGTTGTTGTCGTTCACCCTCTCTGCTGCTAAAGCTTTCAGTTCTGGTTAACAAAAATAATAAATGATTTTAACCGAATATGTGATCGAGTCTTTAGGATCTCACAAACAGACTAATCGCTAACACCTCCTCTTGTAGCTCAATCAAATTATTTGACTGGTCTGTGAGTTTGAAATTAATTCTGGTCAGCGAATCATTATGACACCGCATATAGACTGGATTAACCGGAGACTCAATTATTAAAAATCCTGGAGGGGCTATTGGTGCAAACGAATAAAGAATATATCCCTGCTGAGCTTGATTTGATCGTTCCAGATTAATTTGATATCTTCCGTCGATAACATCGCATACTAAATTGAGCGCAATCACCGATGAAATATTCACGTTGAACGGAGCGATATGTCTGCCGCCACCGTCTGGGTCATTATTATGTTTGAGGATTTTTATTTCCGGTGATGCTGTTTTTCTCCATGCATCATGAATTATTTTAAAACCAACATCGATGGCATCACTGAGAAGTTTTTTTAGTTCTGGTACGTTATATCCGGGTAGTTTGACTGTTGGAATATCCTTGACGGGGATATTATATTTTTTTGCAAATTCTGTTCTCGATTGGGGGTTATAGTCATCTAATATATCCTGAATAATTTTTAAATTAAATGTTTCCATATCGTCGATAATTGTATTGCATGTTTCTACGACGCTGATAAATTCATCTCGGGTGAGAGAGCCGGATTTAAGGGGTATTAACAACAGTGAAAAATCATTATTCATTGCTGTGAAATTTTCAATAATTTTAGGTTCGTTAACAAAATGATATCCCTCTATTCTATCCCCTTCCTTCTCTCTCCCAGTTGGTAGGATTCCGATACCAAAAAAATCTATAGTGACTTGGTGATCTATATAACTCTTTATTGGATTATCAGATTTTATTATGTCGGTGATATAAACAGTTTTTTTGTGGTTCGGGTATATCAACGGTTTTCCCCCCTGGTGGTAATTCAGGCCATCCTAGTACGGTTCTAATAGAGCTCTGATAGATATCTACGACGTATCCTTCTATGCTTATTTCAATTGCGGATGATAGCGTCGGCTCATGAACCGTTATAGCGATTTTCGATTCTGTTCCAGTAATGGATTTTATTCTACGTGCTAATTCATCATTGATTTGTTCAATTTGATATGACCCTGTTGGTATTGAAACAACGTTCCAGTCTGGAGTCCCGTCTTCTTTATTCTTATTCGCGAACACCAAGGAATTATTCGGTTGTTGACCACCAAATGATTTTGATCTGATATTTGGTCAACTGTGATACACTCGTAGTTTTGCTAGCGCTATCTCCTTCACGGGGACTGGGCTAGGGAAAATCACACTGAATTCTGGATTCGTCGAGGTTATTGATATCATGCTTGTTTGTACTGAGTTCGTGTTCTCCACTATTTGTTGAAGTAATTCCATCGGTGTTGTCATTGTTATTATACTCATGATGTATTTATAATTTTGATATCGCGGAATCATAAATACTGACCATCACTGAGAACTCACTATCCGATATCGTTGAGGTTATTGAGATCATTCTGGTTTTTGGGTTTGTGTTTTCTAATTCCATCGGTGTTGTCATCGTTGCTATACTGTTGTTGTTGCTCTAATTTCGATATCGCGGAATCAAAAATACTGAGCATCGCTGAGAACTCACTATCTGATATAATTGTATTATCGAGTGACGACGATATCATTGAGGATAATTGCGAGTACGCGGTTGATACAACATTAAATTGAATTAAGTAATCTTGCAGTTTACTCTGGCTGCTTGATGATATTTTTTTTATTATCCCGGTTGATATACCCGCGATTGTAGCCGCCGCAGAAATGCAAATTGGAACTACGACCGGGGCAATCATTGTAACCGATGCAAGTATTATTCCGGCGCCAGTGAGAACGCTTGACACCGAGTACATAATAATATCAATTGCGGTGATTCTTCGTCGGTATTTTTTTATTTTTATTTGATACTCCTCGGCGAGGGTTTTTAGTCTAGTTTGAAATTCTCTGACCTGATAATAGCGACATTGCGTTGATGAAATCATTTTTATTTTAAAAACGCTAGCGTTTTCAGTTGTGAAATCCGAAGAATGTTCCTTTCAATTTAGTTATTTACTTAAATCCGCTACGAATTCCACATACCACGTTGTTGAAACCCTAACCAAATTTTTATCAGTGGATGCTATCATGAACTGTTCAGTTGTATCCTTGTCGATGATTGTTGAATATGTATTATTGACCCCGGATGAACTCGACGATGAAATATTAAATTGAGTCGTTGTCACTAGTGTTAATTGATAAATACCTTTAACGGTTGCAGTGATACTTAGTATATTGTCTGTAGGTGTCCACGCAAATGATCCGTGTTGGATCGTGTATACTACGTTGCTGGTTTTCTCATGAGGAATTTTTGTTTTTTCAATGATTGTTATCATCCTCGGAAAATCAGTTTTGATGGCTTCGATGAAGGTTTTCGTCTCATCGATGGATTTTTTAATATCAGGAAGTTTTATTTCGATTTTATCCAACGAGGCTCCAAGAAATGTCTCGATGATATTTCTACGAAATGATGTAAACTGTTTTCCGTGTTCTTCAATTTTAGATTGAAGTGTTGTTAGTTCCAACAGAGAATTTTCCAACTCATTGTTGAAAGTTTCTATTCTATCTGTAATAGTCGAAACGAGTACACCCGGTTTGAGTTTACCCTGATCGGAAAATAACACGATAGTATTCTCGATTGCGTTTCGTTGTTTAACTAAAATATCATCCAACGACAGATCACTAGTTTTCAATTTACCCTGTTTGTCTTGAAATACAACTATTTCCCCGGGGTCAACACTTGTTAAGTTCAACGTCTCAGCGATTTCATCTTCAATTATTTTTTTTTATATCCTTGATAGAATCAAGGGTTGCAGTGCCATCGGGTTTGGGTTTCAAAGATCTCCCCCAAATATCAATCATTGTTATTGTAAAAATCTTTCTCTCTCTAAGATCTTTGATTTCCAGCGATTACTAGTGTATTCATTTACGACAACATGTGGTGGTTTTCCCCTTGGGTTACCCAAGGAGTTAGAAATGGCGTTAATGACATTTAATACTTCGCTGCCACATATTGGTGGATCATTCATTTGTTGTGTTGGTAGCGTAGAATACCAAGTCTTCATTGGAAAAGTTTTTATATAACGCATAAACTCTTTTGGCGGTGCTAATCCATATGAATCAAAATAGACAATCCCACGTGGATCAATAGCGTATGCAACCCAGTGAGTTCCAGGTCCGGTGCTGTTATCGAGATTAATGATACCGGTTTCAACACTGTTGGGTTGTGTCGGTAATAGATCCTTCATAAAGACACCTCTGAAGTTTTTAATCGCGAGTTTTTTAGCAGCATCGAGTAAATCAAAATTGGACATTGGAACCATCGGTTCCTCAATCGAAGATTCCTGAACCAAAGGTTTGGAAATCGAAGATTTTTGAGTTAATAAACCGGTCCTAGTCTTAGACCCTTTCCGCTGTACCACGAATAAGGGGTTCCTGGTAGTCTTAGACCCTTTCCCCTTTTTTTATAACCCTTCCCAGTCGCTTTCTTTAGTGCCATTCCTGCCGCGGTACCAACAGCCCCTAACGCTGCCGCTTTAGCTACCGCTGAGGCTGCTGCCGCAATCAATGCTGAAATCGCAGCTAACAACGGGAATATACCGCCTGTTTTAATCATATTTTAGATAGCAGCCGCAGAGAGAGTAATCTGAACACCTTTTTTTTGCTACAAGTGCATCATTGAAATGTTTTACTTGACGAGTTGTCAACGACAATTTATTTGCACCACCAGTCATTTGATTAGGTTTCAACGTGATTGTGGTTCCGCATTTTTAGCCGATTCTGATTGCAATTTCTTGACTTGACCGGGAGTTAACGCAACACTAATAACACTATATGACATTATACATAATAGATTGATTCTAAATCGTTTACAATCTCAATCAAAGATTTTCTACTGGCGCATTTACCACTCTCATTCTTCCTCCAACACCTTCAAGTAGCATTGATTTGTCGCTGAGAATGACAGCAACCGCTCTGTAATTAATAATACCCCCAGGACGGGTTACACGGGCTCTAAAGTGTATATCAACGACAGATTGTCTCATCAAATCAAGATGTTCCAATGAAAAGTAATAAATCGGATATAGACTTTTGAAATCCAATTGTGATATTTGCAAACCAGTATCAACATTTTGATCACGTGCCATAAATGACAACAGGTTATGATACACGCGTGCAATATGATTTTGACCGTAATTAAGTTGTACATCCTCGGATGGTTCCTGCTGTCCGTTTATTCTCAGCGAGACTTCTCTAACACCTAACTGATCAAATATCATATGGCTGCGTTGTTGATTACCAACTCGTTCATTATTCTGTAACGCTACAAATATGTGACGTGGAGCTGAAACGCCTTGTTTTGATGCCAGGTCCCATGTGAATATATCATCGATATTATCCAGTTTAATATCCGTAGTCACTGATAACCAACTCAACAATGATTTACCTCCTGTTTCCATAAATTATAGTAGTCGTTGTTCTGCGGTGATTGATGGGGTCATTACTGGCATCCACAATGATAGTTTTGTTATTTTAACTTTACCCTCCGGGACGCCAGCATCGTGCCAGATTGCATCATTATCAGTACCCTTTCGCACAAGCGCTACTGTATGCTTCCCTCCATATATAACTTTTCGGACGTTTCTACAGAATCCAAATATATGATGCAGTGGAATCGCGCATGAAAATTGTCGACGCTGTCCTTGCAACGTTGCTACGCGTGTTGCAAATCCTAGGTTGTAATTTGGAACATTATTTATGACATCAAAGGTACCAGCTGGTCTTGTATATCCGGCTGGTGCTGGATCAACTGCAGTAGCTTGTGTTGCCTTTACTCTAGAATACTGGACGTGTTCAGGGTGATCAGTAATATCCTTTGCAAACATCATAGACGGACCAGCTGATCTTGTATAAGCATCAGAATATCTCGCTAACCCTATGATTGTTGTGGCAACATCAACATCACGCTCTATTGATTCAATTTCTTTTCCATCAATGAGATATCTAGCGCTTTCGAATAACGCCATGATACCGTTATTGACAAAACCAACTCGGATAGTTGGGCTAATGTCATATTGTGGATCATTATGAACAGCATCATTTGTTACGAGTTCAACTTCGATTTCGATAAACGCTTCACACGGCAAAAAGTATTTACTGGTATCTTGAACTTGAAGTTCAGTTCGCGATCGGAGATCTGGTTGTATTGCGTGATAAGAATAAAATTGAAAATCGCGGACGGAATCATCCTTGCCAACTGGGGCGTCTATATCAAACGCTGGATCAGGTGACCTTTTGAACATTTATTCTATTTATCAGAGTCTAAATCGTGAAATCGTAAACGATTTTCACCGTAGGATTTTCATCGTCGTGTTTTTTTAAAGCCACTTCCCGCTATCATTTCTGCTATCATGTTATTTTGGTCACTTGGAGTCACCAACGACGCTAGTTTTTCATCTACTGCGTTATTTATAATTTTACTAACACTGGCAGGCATCTCTGCTGTAGAAGATAACGGTTTCTTTTTTCGTGATTTCACTAGTGCTGTTATGTTTGTCTTCGCGGTTGAAAACGCTTTTCCGGCAAGATCTCCAACAGCACTGATACCCTTATCACGAATAACATCAATTGCTTTCATTGATAATTGTTTAGCTAACGGCATCACTTTTGGAGCCATTCTCGCAAATAACCCAGCAATGGTATTACCTAAACCATCACCATAGTATGCTCTATAAACTGGAAACCGTGAATTAACTACATAGACGGGGGTTGGTTTGTCATGATTGTAGTGTATGATCATTATTTGAAATCAGAAACAATTTTTCAATTGTAAAACAATTTTTCGATCGTAAATTCAGTCCCGGTGATGAAAAATCCTTGGATTTTCAGTCACTATGATACCCACTTTCCACTAACTCGCTAATGAAATCTCGATAGGTGCTGATATCCATGATACCGCCTTGAAATAATCGTCTACAGATATCAGCTGCTTCATTAATTATTTCCGGTGAGTTATTTCCAGCTCGGAACCCTCCTACAAGAACTTCTAATCGTGATATATCACTGAGAACACTACCAGGACATGAAATCCTTGGATTTTCACTCTTTGAGTTTCCAACGCTAGCGTTTTCACTGGAATCTTGCAATCCACTTCGCTATAACCAGTTGCTTTATCCAGTTCTTCTAAATCGGCTTCTTGTAAATAATCAAAATCATCATCATCTCGATCAGGTGGTAGTTGTTGTTGTTTTTTAGGCGAGAAAAACATTTTCTTTGCAGGTTGCTGTCGCTTTTGCGGTTTTTGTTGTTGTTTTAGTTCTTCAAATCGTTTATAAACTGTACCCACCGCATTGATATATCCAATGTATGATGCATTATCGGTATCAATTTGACTTGTTTTAGTTTTGATTTTGTAGAATATATCAGCCCAATGAGTGAAATTCTTAACAAACTTGTGATGTTCTGGTTTCAACATTTTTTTCCTGTTTTCATAAGTCGTAACAACAAGCGTAGGAATTTATGCTAGATCAGTCTCATCAATTGCTGCTAACCCTTCCTCGTTAAATCTCACGCGTAGGTCATCTACTGTTCTTTTTGATTTAGGTGTTTTAGATTCCATTTTTTGTACAACCTGTTTTGATTGTTCAGTTTTGGCTGCTATTTTTTCAAGTTCACCGATAACAAATTTCCCCGTCTCGGGAATATCTCCCAGTATAGCACGCTCTACCCCTTTCGTTGCTGTGGTTACTGGTTTAAACAATTCTTCAGATCCCACAGTAAAATCCGTTTGTAAACTCTGTCGTTGTTGCTGTTTATTCCTTACAGAGTCTCGAATTGGTATAAATCTCTTGATTGCATCTAGTCGTTCACGAGCCAATCGGGTCGTTAATGCTTCATTGACCATTATTTGAAATCGCAAACAATTTTTCAATTGTAAAACAATTTTCCCGTAGCCCTATTTTCGAATGATAATTGTTGGATTGATTTTATTTTTTTATAAACAGAAATTTTATTTTCCATTCTCTCGGAAATATTTTTATTTTTATCACATTTTAGTGCCATTGACTCGCATTTTAGTGTCATTTTCATTGATTTTTAACTGTTTTGGTGGTTTTCAGTCGGGTAAAGTAGTCGATTTTGCATGGAAATTCTCGTAAAGAAAAGCTGTTAGAATTTATTTTTGATGATTTTTAACTAAAAAGTCGGTGATTTCAATCAAAAAATGCTAAAAAATGCCAAAAATGAATAAAACCACCAAAAATTTGAGTCGGGTAAAGTAGTCGATTTTGCATGGAAATTCTCGTAAAGGAAAGCTGTTAGGATTCATTTTTGATAATTTTTAACTAAAAAGTCGGTGATTTCAATCAAAAAATGCTAAAAAATGCCAAAAATGACTAAAATCACCAAAAATTTCAGTCGGGTAAAGTAGTCAATTTTGCATGGAAATTCTCGTAAAGAAAAGCTGTTAGGATTCATTTTTGATGATTTTTAACTAAAAAGTCGGTGATTTCAATCAAAAAATGCTAAAAAGTTCCAAAAATTACTAAAATCACCAAAAATTTCAGTCGGGTAAAGTAGTCGAATTTGCATGGAAATTCTCGTAAAGAAAAGCTGTTAGGATTCATTTTATTTTTTATTCGCTCTGGAATATTTGTTATTTACAGAAATTTTATTTTTTATTCAGTGTGTGTGAAATATTTTTTATTCACTGATTTTGACATTTTCAATCAAAAAATGCTAAAAAAATGACAAAATCTCTTTGAGGGTCGGTCACAATCGAAAAATGACAAAATCTCTTTGAGGGTCGGTCACAATAAAAAAAATGACAAAATCTCTTTGAGGGTCGGTCACAATCAAAAAATGACAAAATCTCTGATGGTCGTTTACGGTCAAAATCGTTCGTTTTCTTGAATTAACGCTCGTAGGTTTCTAACTTTAGAATTGATATCTTTTTTCAATTCGTATTCGTTACCTAAATCTTGTTGTATTCCCTCTACGATAGTAAATAATGGCACAAACGCACTTACGTCACTGGAAAATGAAAGAGAGTCCCGAATAGAATTCTGAATTATTTTGATTAGCGCATATTTCTTGGGCAGCATATATTTGTTAGTGTTAACTCCGTATTCTTTATCCTGAAAATCTGACATGATTTGATCAGGATTTATCCCATCTGATAGTTGGATATCCTGACTTTTCAATTTTGAAATTTCATCAATAATGCTATTCATTTTTTCAGAATTCATATTCTATGGTGATTACATATTTCAAAATGAAAAAATATGACGCATCAGACATAAATAAATTGAATTTTCTGTTCGGTCTTTTTTGAAATCGCAGTCTTGGTTATTCCCTCTGCAACATATCGTACTGAAGGTCTACAAATATCGAAATGCCTACCGGCTTCATTCATAGATGAAAATATTTTTTCTTCGTTAGTTGTTGTATTTAAAGATTTTACGGGTCTCGCTTTTTTCGAGTATTTCCCAGTCTTTCCTCGTTTGGTATTCTCACTTTGTGTGATAGCTTGAAGATTTGATAAAGAATTATTCTTTGGATTGGAATCTTTATGATCGATAACAAAACTATCTTTGATTAATCCATTATGACATTCATACACGAAACGATGGCAGTAATATTTCTTCTTTCCCCCAACAGTAAACATCAAACACCCCATACCATTATCCCACCCAACTTGTTTCTTCAGTCTACAGTGTCTGATAATACCATCACTGGATGCTTCATAATTTGTAATCGCAGGGTGTGGTCTGAATTCTTGGTTCATTATATACTATACTATTGCTTGTCTAATTCATTGTTTGGTCTAATAATAACATCACTGGAGAATCTTCCAATGTAGTCTTGAGGAGTTCTTATGACTCTGACACAGTCAGGGTCAAGGTCAGAGTTTTTGATTCTCTTATCATAATAGCGCTTCAACTCTCTGTATCGCTTACCAGCAAAAATCCGACACAACTGCGATTTTCCCTTAACCCAACCCCACATCGTATGCAAGGTAACGGACCAAGGATTCCACGTCGAAAACTTTGCATATGATACCCACAGAATTCATTTCTGTATGATTTGTTACACGGAGTCGTTGATCCAATCATAAGCCATTTGCAGTGATTCATTATACATAAATCTTTCATTTAAATGCTTGTTTTAATTATAATATGGAGAAGTTCAAGAGATTATCGAAAATTAAGCCCTGGAAAAATGTTAAATTCAATCTCGATAGAGTCTTAGATATACCAAAACGTCTAATCGGTGATAGAATTATACTGAAGGAGTTCAAGAGATTATTGAAAATTAAGCCTTGGAAAAATGTTAAATTCAATCTCGATAATGAGTTCAAGAGATTATCGAAACTTAAACCCTGGAAAAATGCTGATTTCAATTTCGATAGAGTCTCTGATACACCAAAACGTCTAATCGGTGATAGAACTATACTGGGTAAAATCAGAGAGTGTTTTAATGAATTCTACCGAGACGGTGCAGCACACTGTTGGTCGACATTTCTAATTATCAATGATGATGTCAATGTACCCAGCATCGATGCTACTATGAACGATGAAAGAGCAGTTGAGATAATTTCACACCTTGGCGAGCCAGCGGGTTGGAAATCCAAGGATAAATTGCAAAGTAATTCCCAACAGAAGTATTTTTTTTTCAGAATAAAATTCATTATCGAAGTCGAGGGCAAATGGATTATCAGGGATAAATTTGAACCAATCCTTAGGGATAAAAAACTGTCATTGTGAGTAGAGATTCCAAACCAGGAATTCTAACTGGAATCGACAAACCATGCTACGAGAGATGTTATCCTGTAACAGCAATCGTTTATGGAATATACCCGCTAAATGATAAACCCGATATTGCAAAACTAGCTTCTATGAAATATTCTAGTTCACTAAATTGTGTAGCAACACGGGTAATGGAACACTTCACAAATGCATCCCGAGGAAATAAACTAACTGATCTGCGACGCAGGAAAATAACCGAATGGGATCTGACAGTGAAACAGCACGGTGCAAAGATTTATGATATAGCTAAATTAGAAACATTATTAAAATTCCCAATATCAGTAACGACAATAACCGGAGAAGTATTACACGAAGCAAAATATAAATTACAAGGAGCGCCAATGCAAATTATTGATCATAACAAGCACGCGTGGACACCTGCAGTAACAATATTTCCACGAGAACGAATCGTGAGATATATCCCCGAGGAGTTCGTCGGGGATGTTTTCTATGAAGAGAAATTATTTAATGCTATTCATGCGTTGTGTAAAGACGACCCTGTGTCAGTGTGGTTACTTAGTAGTGCTGGTTCCGAATCAGGATTCGATCAATTTGTAAGACCAAATGGTGAATTATACCGCGTTGAAGAGTTAGATACTAGAATGAGAAAAATCGCTAATGATTTTTTACCGGAGAGTTTCCATGAAAAACTATTAACGGATAGTTTTACTATTCCATCAGTGGTAGCTCACTTCGCAAGAGAAAAAACTCGAGGACGTTAAATCGAGCTGCGTCGAATTCGGTCATGGAGGACTGTGGATTACAAAATACTCACGTGATGGTATGATTTCAATTGATATATCCGCGTGTTATCCTGGAGGTTTTCTCGGGTATGGAGAATGCGCTGAGTATTTTAAACGATTTGGACACCCCACGCATGAAATGACTCGTGTTGCGATTAATGGTCCATTGCCTGATTTTGATTTAACTGGATTCGCTCGTGTGATATCATTCGAATTAGCTACAGGACTTTATCCGTGTAGTTATCTTTGGCTTGGTAGACACCTATCTGAAAAACACTGGATGCCAATAGTGCTATTGAGATATATGATCGATTGTGAGATGTTACAATCGTTAATTGTCAGTGAAGCTATTATATCATATCGAGCTCAGAAAGAAGTTTGGCTACCACAACCCGATTTAGATAGAATAATTAGCGAACAGCGAAAACAATTTCCTGATTTCAATGAAGAACAAATCATGAATTGGTCTAAGAAGTTATTTGAAATTAAAAAAAAAAAAGCAAAAGATTTTGGACGAAGAATAATCGGTAAATTTACCCAGGGTGGAAGATACGACAATGCAAAATATTCTTCGCGGTTGATCATAGATGTCGCAGAAGACGATTTTATTGTAGCGGATTTAACGAAACAAGGAAAACTTGTAGCCCGTAAGGATGCTTTTCTATCCAATGGTGAGAAATTGGGTACGGTTCTTACCTACTGTGATGGATATAATTCCCAGTACACACATTTGAGAAGTTCTATGCTAGCCTATGCTTCTATTAATCTATTTTCGATGATAAATAGATTTCCTAATACCGCGGTTAGAGTAGCCACTGATTCGATGTATACACACAGTAAATACAAATCAGCTGTAGCGGCATTCACAGATACCGAGGAAAATTGGGGGCGTTGGCGATTTAAAAAGGAAACACTACACGAGTATTGTGAATCCGCAGACATTACCATGGATGATAAATATCTTTCATATAACCGTATTGAAATTCAATCAGAATTTTCTAATGCACCACCGGTATCTGATCCAATATGTAGATATAATATTATTATTTAAACGGTTGTGGTGGGTCAGGAAAGACAACTCGTGCAATTTAATTATTTCGTCGGTCAACCATGATTGTGCTAACACCAACTCACAGACTCGCCAGAGAGATGATACAACGAGGGGTAAATGCCTGTACTAATCACAGTCTTTTTCGATGGAAGGCTGACAAATGGACTCCTGAGCGTATGGGTGATAAATTCATTCCTGAAATCATAATTTGGGATGAAATATGCACAGTGTCATTAGATGTATTACAAACATTTTTCGAGTGGTTGTTAAACAAAAACACAAAAATCGTCATGTGCGGTGATCACGGCCAACCACCGCCATTTATCGGTGCATCCCCACATGAATGGCTAAAGGGTTTTGTAGACTATTATGAAGAAATTACCACTGATTATAGATCACTTGATGAACTATTACGAGAATTCAAAGCGCTAATTAGATTACAACCGGATAGAATCCAGTGTGAAATAGCCCGTGAGGTGATTTCGGAAACTCCAATGAATGATTTTTGGGAAACGTGGAGACCAAACGATTTGATAATTGCAAGTAGAAAAATAGTCAGAGACACACTTCAGATGAAGTTATTTGAAACTCATAAAGACAAATTTGCCGTACTTCCAGTACCGTTGTGTTATATGCCATCGGATACACGAAAACAGAATATAGAAGTTGATATTCCAGGACAGCGTGAAAAACAAATTCTCGTATTAAATGATATTGTGCAGGTTGATATCAGCGTCGTTGAAGATGCATTGCGTGCTAATAAATCCCCATGGATGCTAGGATACGCAGCAACAATACAGTCCTCAGAAGGATTAACTATCACAGACACAATTGTTTGGATGGTAGATAATCGCATCGAATGGTCGAATTTAGTCTATCTCGCAGTATCCAGAGTACGAAAAATAAATCAGCTTAGAAGAATTGTCCTTGAAAATCCTAATGACAATGCAATAAGTGATACTGTCACTGGTGATTTCATCACAGGTGATATCATCGAGGACATAATATGAAAAAAACTTTCTGGTTATAAACAGCAGGATAAAAAAATAATAGAGAATGTGATATTGATGTTGAATTAATAATGACGTTGAAACAGAAACAGAATAATCACTGCGTGAGTTGCAATTGTGTAATGAATTGGTGTTGGTCAGATAGGGATTCTCGACAATTTACCGTGGATAGAAAAAATAGCAGTATTGGTCATACAAGAGATAATGTGATGCTAACATGTCTTGAGTGCAACAGGCGCCGGGGTGCCAGCACAATGACTCTGGGGGGTGCTAGTTAAGACCCCGTGGTGGTAATTGTGTATCCTCCGGTATTACTTGCAGTTGTTGTCGAGTAAATCCTCGTTGAGGGGCAGTGGAATCCAGTCTATAGATTGCTGGTCTACCAGTTAATCGTGTTATGCCGGATATTTTATGTACAGTAACACTCCAAATAGGATCAGTAGCCCTTTTTGTGCCACCTTCCAGCTCTCCTGGTTAGTATAAATACCTAACAGTGACATTACTACCAAGAATGGACTGAGAAATGCTAGAATCCTCTTGTGAAATCCCTTGAATTTCCATTTTAGGTATAGACTTATTTTTAATCGCGTTGATAGGTTTCATGTGAATTGTTCTTGTAATCTCATTATTCAGTGCGGTAATCACAGCTGGTAATCTTTTAACCCATTCACGGGATCGCTTTTCTTGGATAAATTTTTTTGCGTATTGATATCCAAATAACCGCTCAGCAATCGTTCGATTAAACCGTTCAACAATTGCCTGATCACGATGTAACGCAGTATGCCCTCGTCTGATGGTGACATTGTGATGTTTCATTGTAGATGCAACCACACCTTGAAATTCCTTGCCAGGATCAACTTGTAACAGATTTGGCCAACGCAGAGGACCTCGTCGATAAATCCTTTCGAATGCAGAAGCGACTTCAGTTGATGATTTTGTTTTCAGCGGCTCTGCTTCTTTGTATCGACTCGCAACATCAACTACAGTTAACGCGTATTTGTAACCACGATCATGTGGCAAAAATAATATATCAGCTTGATGAACTTCATTGGGTCCGGTAACATCAAAATGCGAGTAATTAATTTGTTTAGGCGCTGGTAGATAAATTTGCCATATAGCTTGTTTGGATAACCAATTAGCCGCAGTGGTTTTGTTTCACTTTTGCAGCGCTAGCGAGTTCATTGATTGAAGCGCTACCCCGCCAGTATCCTTTTGGAGAATAATAAATAGATTCCATGTTGTTATTAATTACCAGCACCTAACATCAATTTGCTTTTCATAGCTGATTTTACCAACCACGAAGCCAACTTTTCTTTGAAGGATTTATTAGGAATAGCATTTAACGCATGAATTAATTTCACATCTGCTAGATGCCTGTGTTGCAAATCCCTGCTCTTATATGCAACATCATGAACGTGACACGCCTTATCAATGGCGTTTATTGGTTCTTCACCGGGTTTGGGTTGGTTATGATTATTGAGTCTGATATCAAGTCTTGTTCCCGGTCCACAGTAGCTATATCCTGGAAGGTGTTTTTCTCCTGGATACTTTGCCCATGGGGTTCCAGGGAGCTTTGCCAATTTGGCTGAGATATCACCTCCTCGTTTTTTTTAAATCATCATTTCCTGCAGATCTCATAGACACAAATCTAAATTTCTTTGTACCACATTGTACGCATTTACCAGAAAGCGCTGATCGGTTATTTTTTGTTGTAATCGTCGTCAAGTCATCTCTGCCAGTACTCGTTTTACACTTCACACAATATAGATCCATAATATTATGTATAGAGATATGGATATAATTGATTTTTCAGCGACTAAAGCAAGAGAACCAGTTAAGCATCATGCAGCGCTACCAAACTCTATCCGGATGATTATAATCGGGCCATCTGGATCCGGCAAGACGCAATTGTTGCTCAATTTAATAATGAGATGGATGAAGTGGGATAAGTTGTATTTAATTGCCCCTAGCGTAGATGATCAACGATGCTATGAAGTGTTAAAGGATTTTAATGAAAACGCTTCATAAATTAAGGGCGAGAACGTCGTTGATTTTATAACTGATATTGACGAGGCACCATCAGTAGAAGATCTCGATGGGAGTATTAACAATTTAGTCGTATACGACGATGTGATGTTAGATAAACAAAAAAAATCCTGCTAGAATATTTTCCCGAGGCAGGCATAAAAGCACGGATGTGATATGTGTCACTCAACGATACACACAGAATCCAAAAGTGATCAGAGATAACTGCAATTTATTGTGTGTATTTAACGGAGTTGATACTCATACTCTTATAAATATTTGGCAAACTTGGTGCTGCGGTGATATGGATCATAATCAATTTAGAAATTTCTTTAGTAATGCTCAGTCAAACCCGCATGGATTTGTAACAATAAATTTACATGACCCTAGGACACGATATCGTATCGGACTCGATCAAATATTCGGTTAAAATCATTGTTAACCAGAACTGAAAGCTTTAGCAGCAGAGAGGGTGAACGACAACAACGTTGTGACCAAAATTGATTGAAAAATCGTAAAGTCTCCGTTTGCTAAATGGAGACTTATTTTTTTTGGGTTAAAATTGAGATTTCGTTGGAAGGCTCTATTTTTCGTTTTAAGGATTCAATCGATTTTTTGTCTGAAAAGGTTCTGAGGTTCACCCTCTCTGGTGCTAATATCCATGATGCCGCCTTGAAATAACCGCCTGTAGATATCAGCTGCTTCATTAATTATTTCCGGTGAGTTATTTCCAGCTCGTTTTCCTCCTATGAGAACCTCTAATCGTGCTATATCGCTGAGAATATTACCAGGGCAACTAACTAAAGCACCACTTGGAGTTCCACTTGGAGTTCCACTCCGAGAAAAACCCTCCCCGGTTGTACCCTGTGTATCCATTTCCTGATTTTGTAAATCCCTAAAACATTCATCAATATCATCATCATCATCCTTGAGTTGGTCAAGTGATGTATCCCACTGAGATTCTTCTTGTTTTATCTGTCTCCGTGTTGTTGTTTGACTCTCCCTCGGTAAATCAACCTCAATTGGCATATTCTTTGCTTGTTTTTCTGTCTTCGTGTTTGTCTCCGTGTTGGTGTTGGGCGCTTTCTTTCTTGTTGTATTTCTTCTATTTCTATTTGTGGTTCTTATATTTGTTGTTTATCATAATTACTAATTCCTTTCTTAAATTCTTTAACCCTAACTCCCTTTTATCCAAACGATCAATTTTTTTGGTTTATTTTATACAACCAATCATACCAAGTATCATGTGATATTAAATCATCTTTATAATCATCTTTTAAAAACTCCTGTTTTGAATGACAGCTTTTAGCAGCAAAATCACCAAAGGCATGATAATCCTTTTGTTT
The DNA here is from genome assembly GCA_030141615.1 of Unio pictorum. Taxonomy (NCBI): domain Eukaryota; kingdom Metazoa; phylum Mollusca; class Bivalvia; order Unionida; family Unionidae; genus Unio; species Unio pictorum. Next base: position 2,511,078 of record JARLTB010000014.1, on the reverse strand, counting down.
TAATAATTGAAATTTTGTAATAGTGTTCTAGCCTCATCGGTAAATTTGTCCACCAAAGAAACACTTGTTTTTTTTAACAATATCGTGCTGTGGTTGTTGTTTATCTTGAGCTATCTGTTTTAACAACGGAATAATACTCTTTTTTTCTATCCTGTTCGTCAATAGTATCTACCAAAATAACTCTCTCGGTGGTTGCAGTCATGGGTTTAAACAATTGTTCCGTATCTGCAGCAAAATCAGTCTGAAGACTCTGTCTACCTTGTAATTTTTCTCTAACAGTCTCCAACAGGGATGAACTTCTTAATTGCAGCTAGCCGCTCACGTGTTAATCTAGTCGTTAGCGATTCATTTGGAAACTCTTTGATTGAAATTACTCTGTAATTCAAGTAGAAAAAATCTACGAGAAACAACGTTACAAATCATCCATTTGATCCGACTGCAAGCCGAAGGCTATAATCAGGATTTTTCTGGATTTTTTTATATTTTTCAATCATTGTTTGTCGATTTTCAGTCATTGTTGGTCTAAAATGATCATAAAATGATTAAAACCTATTCCTAACAGGAAACGTCTACGAGAATTAACATTACAAATTGACCATTTGACCAGACTCAAGCAGGCAAAAATCATCAAAAATAGACAAAAATCATCAAAAATTAGACAAAAATCATCAAAAAATAGACAAAAGTCATCCAACAATAGACAAAAATCACCAAAAAATCACCCAGCGATGACCAAAAATCAATAAAAAAAATTAAATCGCTGAAATATTTTCAATAATTAACAAATAATAAAATCCGTGAAGCTCTCCCACCCATTACACTTCCGTGTAGTCCATTTATAAAACCCGTATATAATTTCAAAGCCACTATTATTTAAAAACCCGTATAGAATTTGTTCTGGTTGAGTAAGCGCCATACCTGTTAGGTAAATATGTCCATTGTATTATACTTGCAATACCTGTTCAAAAGACAGGTATGTATACATGTCAGTGTATAGTGAGAATTTTTACTATGTTGAGGTAACCAAAGGGGTATTTTCGTTTTGTTGGATAATCATTTTTATATTTCTGGATTTTGAAATAACTTCGCGTTTGATTTCATATTAATTTCCTAATTCTTTTCTGATTGTTTCTACGATAGTAAATAACGGGACAGACTTAGTTACGTCATTTTCATAGATGAAAGCTTCGTAAATCGCGTGTTTGATTCGTTTAATAAAACCGTATGACTTGGGAAGGGTATATTTATTCCTTTGAATACCATCTTGAATGTCTTGGAAATCGGAAATAATCTGATCACAGTTTAATTTATTTGACAATTGAATTCCTTGAGATTTCAAATTTGAAATCTCAGTTATGATCTCATTGATATTTTCAGAATTCAAATATATAAATACATGTTTCTAATATATTTTTCAAAATAATGAACTCTGTTCACCCTAAGGTGTTTATTCATCTTAGCGCGTCTAGAGATATTATGCTATTATATATGATAATGAACTCTGTTCGTGTTAGGGTGTATATTTATACATCTTACCCACGCCTAGAGATATTATGCGATTATAAACCCCATTTGGGACCTCTAAGGTGTATATTTACATCGGAGAGACCCAGAGATTACATATATAAGACAACACTTCTCATTTGGAACTCTTCGGGTGTTATTAACATCCGACAGGGCCCAGAGTACCACGAAACATAATCCCCTGAGAATATATCTAACTCGTCAAATAACGGGTTAGAAATCTAAGAGGTTATGTTTAGTGAATGGACGTCACATTTACATATATACATATATATATATATATATATATATATATATATATATATATATATATATATACAATTATTTACATATATACAATACAACACCAATCGAGTGTTATGGCGAGTTATATATATAGGTACTATACAATGAATGAATGGATTATATACAATGACAAATATATGGTACAGACAATGAATGACGTCAATGGTGTGGTATTTTATACAATGAATGGATTATATTCAATGAATGAATGAATGGATGACAATGGTATAATGATGACGGGGCGGTCCTACATTCATGTGATGAACCAATCATAAACCTACAAAGTCAACCTGGTTTGAATGTAAAAACATTTACACCACGTGACGGTGTGATCAATGATTGGTTTCATGACATCAGCTTCGCGCTAAAGCGCCAATAATATAATAGACGGTTTGGTATATAAGCCGGTTAATACATGAAAGCCAATAACAGTGGTGTACTATTTGTATTCTTTCATATACTCGATAATGATTATTGACAACATTTAAAGAATACCAAATATCTGCAAAAAACCACAAAAAAGGAATACAATTTGTTTGTAAATACCGCGTCGCTGATTCGTTTTCTCACAAAAACATAATTTCCTCAATTGATTATATCCCGCTGAGAATGATGACGGTTAAAACCAACCAATGGAATAATTCGGAAAAACCCATTGAGATCAGGTGACAGTGTTTCAAAAGACTCATTGAGATTACCTCTCTTTCATAAACCGATACATACCCGCACGAGTTATCTCCCTTTGTTGTTATACATAATATTACAAAACATAATTCATACGTAAACGAATTGAATTCTGTTTTTAAAACGCTTCGAAAAAAAGATCGATATACCCTTTTTGCAACATATCGTACTGAGGGTATACAAATATCGAAATATTTTCCGGCTTCATTCATTGATTGGAATACTACTTGTTCGCCTGTATGAATATCTTTCGATTTTACACATTTTGCATTTTTCGCGTATTTCCCAGTTCTCCCAAATACCCTATTCTCACTGTGCGTAACAGCTCGTAAATTATCTAAAGAATTATCAGTCTTAATACCATTTATGTGATCAATAACAAAACCATCCTTGATCAATCCATGGAAACACTCGTATGCGATTATGTGATTAAAATAAGTTTTCCCTCCATCGCCATACTTCAAATATCCATGATTACTCACAGCATCAACTGGTTTCTTCAGTCTGCGGTGTCTGACAAAACCGTCACAGGATGCTTCATAATTGCTGATCACGGGATGTTGTTGAAATTCTTGGTTCATTTATGTACTAAATACTATTTGTCTAATTCATTATTTAGTTGAATTATTACTTGGGGATCTTTCAATGTGGTCTTAAAGTGTTATTATGATTTTCTCGTTAGCTCTGTCAAGGACGTTGTCAGGGACAGAGTCAGGGACGCTGTCATTTATGGAATCCTTGATGGAGTTTCAGACTCGTTTATCATAATAGCGCTTCAACTCTGTATCGCTTACTACCGCAATTGAGACACAACTGCGATTTAAAACGCACGCCTACCCCACATCAGATACAAAAGCGTCGACCAAAACTCCCGCGGCGTACGCTTTGTAAATGATATGAACATAATTCTTTTCTGCATGATTTGTCTTATCATAAGCCATTTGCAATGATTCATTATATAATAATTTTCTTTTTTAAATACTTGTTTTAATTATAATATGGAGGAGTTCGAGAGATTATCGAAAATTACGCCTTGGAAAAATGCTAAATTCAATTTCGATAGAGTCTTCACTGATTCATCAAAGAGTCAAAGAAATGATAGAACCATGATAGGTAAAATTCATAATTGTTTCAATGAATTCAAGCGCGATATAGTATCTCATATTTGGTCAACATTTCGAATTGATGGTAATGTTGATGCTACCATGAACGACAAAAACGCAGCAGTGATAATCTCACATCTTGACAAGATACATTATTTTTTAGAGTGAATTTCATTATCCTTTCAGAAACGGGAGATTGGATTATTAAAGACAAATTTGACCCCAGCTTGAAAGATAAAAGAACTGTCACTGTGAGTCGAGATTCCAAACCAGGAATTCTGACTGGAATTTACAAACCCTATTACGAGAGATCTTATCCTATAACAGCAGTTGTTTATGGAATCCATCTGATAAATCATAAACCGAGTATTGAAAAATTAAAACCAATGAAAATATCATCGTTGACTTCGTCAAGAATGAATTGTGTAAGCAGAACGAAAAATAGAACACTTCACAAATGCGTTACGTGGAAAAAAAAATGACTGATCTAAGACGTAAAGAAATAAATTAATGGGGACTTACAATAAGGGAAAGCGGAGCAACGATTCAAAAGGTGGCAGAACTAAAACGAATACTAACATTTCCAACATCAGTAACGACGATAACAGGAAAGGTATTATATGAACCGACATATAAATTGAGAGGAGCTCCAATCAAAAGTATTGATCATAATAAACACGCGTGGACACCTGCCGTAACAATATTTCCGCGAGATAGAAAAAATAAAATATCTACTCTCCCCCAAATTCTCCCCGGAGGAGAAATTATTTTATTTTATTTACGAGTTACGTAAAAAACGATCCTGTGTCAGTGTGGTTATTTCACAGTTTTGAGCACGAAGAGGGCAAATTCGATCAATTTGTAAGACCCAGAGGAGAATTATACCGTACTGAAACCCTTCACAACGAGATAAAAAAAAACTAGCTAGTGGTTTTTCAACAGAACACGATGAACAATTATTAACAAACTGTTTTACAATTCCGTCGGTTGCAGCTCATTTATCGAGAAAGAAAATCATGTGGAAACCAACAAGAACTGAATTTCTATCAGATATCAAATCAAGCTGTTTGGAATATAACCATGGTTGATTTTAGAATAGAAAATACGACTCCAAAAATATTATTTCGGTTGATATGGTTGCGTGTTATCCAAAGAGTTTTCTAGGATATGGAGAATGTTCTGAGTACTTCAAAAGATTTGGACATCCCACACAGGAAATTACCCGTGTTGCGTTTAATGGACCACTGCCCGATTTCGATTTACCCGGATTCGCCCGTGTGGTATCATTTGAATTGGCTACAGAACTTCATCCGTGCTGTTATGTTTGGATTGGTAGACACATCTCTGAAAAACACTGGATGCCAATAGTGTTATTATGGTATTTGATTGTTTCTAAAATGCTGATTTCGCTGATTGTCAGTGAAGCAATTATATAATATCGAGCACAGACTGAAGTCTGGTTACCAAAACCAGATAATCTAGATAGTATAATCAGCGAAAACAAAACACAATTCCCTGATCTCGACGACGAATATATCGTGAAATGGTCCAAACAGATATTTGAAGTTAGAAAAAAAACAAGCAAAAAATCTCAGTAGAATAATAATTGGTAAATTCACTCAGGGTGGAAAATACGACAATAACCGCAGTTAGCGCGTATTTGTAAAAACCATCATGCGGCAGAAATAATATATCAGCCTGATGAACCTCATTAGGGACGGTCACATTAAAATGCGAGTAGTTAATTTGTTTAGGCGGTGGTAGATACATTTGCAATATTGCCTGTTTGTATAACCAATCCGCTGCAGTGGTAATTTTCACCGTTGCGGCGCTAGCGAGTTTACCAATAGCTGCTTTATCTCTCCAGTATCGTTTTGGAGAATAATAAATAGATTCCATGTTGTTATTAATTACCAGCGCCCATCATCAATTTACCTTTCATTGCCGATTTTATCAACCATGAAGCCAACTTTTCCTTGAAGGATTTACCAATGATATAATTCAACGCATGAATTAATTTCACATCTGCGATATGTATGTGTTGCAGATCGCTGCATTTATAAGCAAAATCATGATTAGGACAGACTTGGTGCAGTGGATATATGGATTATAATCTCTTTAGAAATTATTTTAGTCACGTTCAGTCAATCCCACATGGATTTGTAACGATAAATTTACATGATCCTAGATCAATTTATCGTATCGGACTTGATCAAATATTCGGTAAAAAGCTTGTTAACCCCAAAGCAGTTACGGGGACGCGACAACGACTTTGGCGTCTTATTTTATTCTGTTTTGCCGAATGGACGCTTGTATTAAGTATTTACGAGGAAGCCTCGGTTAGCCAAATTGACGCTTACAAAAATTGGTCTGTTCGCCTCCTCAGGTGCTACATTTATTATACTTTGACTGAAGGAAAAATAACATCCGCGTCCACCCTGTAAACTATCTCCCTCTTCCTCTCCTCCCCCACCCCCCCCCCCCCTCTCTCTCTCCCTCTCTATTTCTCTCTCTCTCTCTCTCTATGGCTCAACAGCATTCGAACTTAAAATGAAATATGTACGCAAGTTACCTAAACATATTCAATTAATTCGCTTCATTTTTTGGTTACGAACTTTCTTTAGAAAGCATTGATAGACATATATAAAAATGTACATCTTACAATCTTACTACAAACCGCTTCTGATAATCTGCCTGAGTCTATTTATTACTATACGTTTTCTCATATCATCCGCTCCTGGAACTAAAACTCCTAGTTGAAAGATAAAAAATAAATCATGTAGGTATGTTTGACTTACTGCCGCACAGAAATTCACGTCACTTTTCAATTTGTTGATAACATTTGAAATAGTAACATTTACAACATCAATAATTACCAAATAAAGTCCATATATTATAATGCCATACTAAATATAATTATTTGGAAATTCGAAATTCAATGTGAAATATCAATCAACGAATTTCATACAATTCTTTGTTTTCCATCTGCTTCACATAAATCAGTGATTCATGGAGTAGACTATTGGGTTTCCTTAAAAATCGTAGTCACACAATTATCTATATTCATATCATTTAAGATCTCTTTCTCCTAAGGAATTCCAATATAGCAGCTGTCTTCTTAAATCATTGCTCATAAGAGTTGGTTCCCATATAATATACCGATACTCATTTCAGAACCACGAGGATGTTACCACTGACTCTGCTTTAACCAGTTAATGCAAAATTAAATATCAGGATTTTGACATTAACAACAATTAATTTAAGTAATTATTATTTCTTATTTTAGGCGAAAACGAGTAGTGAAGGAAAATAATAGTTCTGGCTCGCCAAGTCCAGGAGCTCTTTATTTTAACTAACAAAAGATTCTATTAAAATAATAGAGATCACCAAATACTCAAAAATATGTATTTTCATAATATTTAAAACACCACACTAGGTTTTTTATTAGTATTATGCTCCTTCCCCCCCCCCACAAAAAGTAATATACTGCGAGGATATTAGGAGGAAAATGACAGTTTTTGTTCACCAAGTCCAGGAAGTTCTTGTTTTACCAACCAAAATCAGGATTTTATCAACAATAATAAATATATATATATATATATATATATATATATATATATATATATATATATATATATATATATATATTATAATATTTGAGAAACACAAGAGGTACCTGTGGAGGTAATATAAGAGAAAATTTACATAGAAGATAATTTTTAGAACAATAGTACGATGAGATATAAAAGCTTCAGAAGAATGTCTTAGCAAGATTCGCCGTCCATACTTATGATAATATATTGAAATCTGAGTTTCAAATAAAATAATCGGACGAGAACCCTGGTACAACTGGATATTCAAAGAAAAATAACATTCTGGTCAAGCACGAAACAGCAATACCAACTACTTAGAATACATTAATTAGATTGATAAATATCTTGATAAATAACAAAAATAAGAAACAAACAGCGAGATAAAAGACCAACAGCTACAGCAACCGGAAGCGGTCTTAATGAAGAAAACCTATTCGAAAATATTTATAGATCTCTTGTGGAAGATCAAATTGATCGAAATCTTAACATTTTGCAACCTGAAACATTGAAGATGAGATAGATGTAGAGCAGACTGTTAAAAACCGGAAGTGGCCTTGTTGATCGATTAGAAATTCTGATTCGTGGAAAACGAGCCGGTAACAATTTACCAGAAATTATTAATAAAACAGCTGATATTTGTCGCCGATTATTTACAGGCGTTATCATGAATATCAACGTTTTTCGATATATCGTTGAATAATTAGTTGATAAAGTTTAGTTGATTAACAAAATGTTTTTATCATTTCGTCTTTACCATTCCATTTTTACCATTCCATCTTTAACATCTTACTCAACGAAAATAATGCGGTTTTTGTTGTAAAATTTCTACTTTTACCGTGCTATCTCTTTTATTTGTTTAATTGATCTACTTGTATTGCCAAAATATATGCCTAGAGCTCCAATATATTTATCATTAAACAACAAGAAAAACTAATTAGTTTGCGTGGACAAGAATCCACCACCACCACCCAACTCAACAAACTTGTTTCATATTAGATGATACGTTTGTGCAAAATCTGGCGAAGTTCAAAAAAAAAAAAAAAAAATAAATAAATTCCAGCTAGTCAAGTTGCAGTCACAATGGCAAAAGCTTCACAGCACGGAGCTAAATGTTCATTATATATAACCAGTTTTAAGGAAAATGATTTTTTCTTAAACCCTGAAAAATTTAAATATAATTTATGCTAAGAATGAAGAATAGAGAACCAGACCAAGGGAACAAAACACAGAAAAACACAATATGTTATTTAATAAATTGCAAGAAATATAGAAAGGCAATACTGAAAAAAAGAAATTAATGTTTTAAAATATTCTTACTAATTTAATAAAGAAATATTAATTATCGGGTTTGTACGATCTTCTATTTTGGATATCTTTTGTTATAATACAATATCAATGATCTGTATTTAACTCTACCAGAATCGGTAGAAATTTGATATTGAAATCTTACTCTTTTCCGAATCTCAAACATGGTTTTGGTCGAGTAGATTTCCTTTTGATTGATTTTATTTTGTGTATACCACATAACTCTTTATAACAATTTGTGTTACAGTAACTGGTTGATCCCTGTAGTAACCACTTGAACGTATTCAATTCAATCTGAAATGGCATTTTATATAATATAACGATATATTTTTTAAATTTAAATGTATATTTTATTTTTAAAATGTAAGGACCCTTAATTAAAGTTAAACTTTAAAATAAAATATATTCTAACCATATGCCTCACGCGGAGAGAACGGCAAAGGTTTTCGAGCTACTCACTTGGAAGATTCCCGTACGATGCAGAGCTCTTTATTTTAAACTATTTGAATAAGCCGCGAACAGTCGCTACAACAAGCAAAAATTGCTGAAATAAATTCAGAAACGAGTTAATAGGTCTTGTATTAATAGTAGTAGAGAAAGTCTAGTCGAATTTCAAAAGCTCATTATAAAACATAACACTCACCGTCACATTATTGCTGAACAAAAAACAAATCGTTTGTTCAGTTGACCGGTATGAAACCACAATGGCCAAGATCAAACAATGATTTGAAAATCTCGCTGAAAATATTGTTGATACAAAGAAAGCACAGAGATCTTCTAAAACAAGTACAGGAAGAACTATAGATTCTAACAAATAAGTTTGACCTAGAAGTAATAACAACATTTTCCGAATGGTTTGGTAAAGTAAACGCTTTTTAGAACAATTCGATGCTGTTTAATTTTAACGATCTACGTGAAATTATTAAACGTGTTGTTGAAACGAATTCAAGACAACGAGTGGAGTTAAAGTCGCGGTTCACTCTGCTGTGACGATGTACAAAGCAACTGATTTAACAGTAGCAGATGAAATAGAATTTCGATCTAGTATCAAGCAATTTCTCAAGGACCAGATGTAGAAGAACTATCTAATACAATTTATCAAAAAATATAGCAAATAAATAAAAAAACATCAGGATGGTTTTATGCAATATCAATTTCATCATGGTCAATGCCAACCATTATGAGTAATTGACTGGTGGTCCATTATTTGATTTACCAGCAACGATTAAGAAAACTAAATCGGGCATTTTTCAGACACAATGTGGGCACCAATTGTTTTATTATGATACATGCTTGATTAAAAAATAATAGCATCGTTGTTTGTAAGTGAAGCAATTATATCATATAGTTCACGGAAACAAGTTTGGTTACCACAACAACTGAAATAATCGGATGACGAAAATCCTAATATGACCGATTATGAGAAAAAATCGCAAAAGACCTGGCAGAAACATAATTTGTAAATGTACCCAAAGAGGATCATATGACCATAAACGACAATGTACACGACTGCAAGAGAAATGAGAGAAAGAAATATAAAATCATCTACTTAGTATACAGTTTTCGATGGAAGAGAGATACATTTAATCCTGATTGAATGGGTGAGAAATATAGTACGACGATTATAATATGGTGTGAGATGTGTAGAGTGTCGTAAGAAACAGCAAAAATATTTCTTCATAGGTTCTTGACAAACTTAATGATGTAATAATGTGCAGCGATCTTGGTCAACCACCGGCTTTTGTTGAATTTGAAACGTTTAGAAATTATTATGAAGATTATTACCTCAGGATCATATGATCAAAGAGCGATTGATTCAGAATAAAGAGAGTTTAAGAAATTAATCCGACTGACACGGAATAAACGATAGCGCAAAATATTGCGTGAGATAATTTCAGGATCTCCTATTAACAACGTTTAGAATTGTGGAGGCCAGACTATATAATAGTTGGAAGTAGAAAGAGAGTTTGTGATTCACTTCAACAACAATTATTTTCGTTATATAAGGAAATAGTTTTAAATATATCCGTAAAAGTATGTTATCGCCTAGCAAATACATGCAAACAAAATATTGACGTTGATATACTAGGACCTTTGAAACAACCATGGGTGAAACAAAATCTTGTACTAAATGATATTGTCTTAGTTCCTATCAATGTGGTTTAGTTCGCATTAACTACAAACAAAACTCCATGGACGCTAGGACACACAATGACAAGCCATTCATCTCATTGAGTAATCGTCTCTAGGACAGTTGTTTGGATCGTCGATGACTGTATCAAATGGCTAAATTTAGTTTATCTCGCAGTGTCACGAGTCAGAAGAATATTATCATTGCAGAAACTAATTATCTAATTATCAAGAAACTAACGATGATATAGTTAGAAAAAAATATAGTTATAAAGAATGTGCCCACCAAATAAAACGTGACTTTTTTTCGATGTTTATTATATCGTGACATTAAAGCAACAGCAAAATAATCACTGTGAAAGCTGTAACACAGTAATGTTGTGGCGGTATTGAAATAATATTACAATTTACCGTAGATAGAATTAATATTAGTCTTGGTCACACATGTGAAAATGTGATGCTAACCTGTCTTGAATGCAATCGACGTAAGGGTGCTGACGTTTTATAAAGTGAAGACGGTGATAATTGTGTATTTTCATGAACTACATGTAATTATTCAAGTACAAATCCGCGCTGAGCAGCAGTTGAATCTAATTTGTATATTGCAGGTCTACGTATAGATCTTGCCAGGTTATAAATTGTTTGTGTTGTAAAACTCCAGTTAGAATCAGTCACTCTTATTTTACACCTTCAAGTTCACCAGGTTCATTTACATACCTCACAGTATCCAATATATATATATAATACTGATTGTTTTGAAAATTAATTTCGCTGTATTGGTATATAATTTTTCTTTCTAATCGCATTAACAGTTTTCATGGCAGCTATTCGAATAATTTCATTATTTAACGCAGCTATTACACTTGGCAATCTTGCAACCCATTCGTGGGATCTAAAATCTTTCCTTTTTATTTCATTAACATAATGATATCCAAATAACCGCTCAAGTGCTGGATCAAATCTTTCAACAATCGTCTTATTGCAATGAATTGTGTCCTTGTCTGATTTTGACTATTAAAGTATTTTTCATCAATGACGATACTGGACCAATACATTTTTTGCCAGGATCAACCTTTAGTAAATTTGGCTATCGTAGACCAGCATGTGACCAGGGTCCTTGTTGATAAATTCGCTCAAAAGCAGAAGAAAATTTAGTTTTTGTTTTATGTTCAATGTTAGTTACTGCGTATTTGTATATTGATTGACTTATACCAATTTGTATAATGTCGTGTGGTACTAAATTCCAGTCGGTGGTGATACATAAATTTGCCATATTGTATGTCATGCTAACCATGATGCAGCAACAAAGAGTGTAACATTTGCTGCATCAGCGAGTTTTGAAATAGCTGCTCTATCCTTCCAATATCATCTTGGGCTATAATAAAGCAATTCCATTATAATAAACGGTTGATTAATTACCAGCTCCAACTAATAATTTTCCTTTCATCGCAGATCTTTTCAACCAATTAAAAAATAATTCTTTTAAAGATCTATTTTAGGAATTTAATGCATGAATTAATTCCAAAATATCTTTGTTGGAAATCGTAGCTTTTATATGCAAGATCATAAATATGACACGCTTTACCAATACCGTTTATTGGATACTCTCCAGATCTTGGATCATTTTGGGTATCTAGTCGAATATCAAATCGAGTTCCAGGACCGCAATAATTATATCCAGGAAGATGTTTTATCCTGTATAGTTAGCTCGAGGAGTTCCTGGTAACTTTCCTAATAAAGTAGCGATATCACCACTAATTTTACTGGTAAAAAGAAATTTATATTTTTACCACGTTTTATACATTTTCCTGTTGGTGCGTGTCTTTATTAAATTATTATTCTTGTCAATCCACTTGCTCTTTATCGAACAAATTCATATTATTTATTATATTTGTATAACATGAATGTCATTGATTTCTGAACGACACGAAAGCAAGATCAAGTCAAACATCATACAGTGCTACCTAATTCTATCATAATGATAATAATAGGCCCATCTGTAAGTCGTGAATCTCACTTATTGCTCAATCTGATTTGAGATTATTAAATTGGGATAAATTATATTTAGTAAGATGTTAGCGAGAATTAAAAATTATTAAATGAAGAAGGTGATGATATTATTAACTTTACTTCAGATATTGATGAAGCACCGAGTGTTGATGAACTTCATATATTTATTAATAATTGAGTTGTTTATGTTCATTTAATGATGGATAAACAATCAAATCCGGCAAGAATATTTTCTTGGGGAAGGCATAACATTACAAATAGATTGTATGTTACTCAACGATACACACAAATTCCAAACGTTTTCAGACTCAACTGTAATAGTCTCGCTGCATTTAATGGAGTTGATACACATACTCTGCGAAATATTCATCAGACTTGGTATTCAGGGGATATTGATATAATTAAAATAAAAAACTTATTTTCAGGTGCTCAAGCTACATCACGCGGATTTATAACGATACAATTACATGATCGTAGGTCGCGATATCGTGTAGGTCTTAATAAAATGATTGGCTTAGACATAGTAGCTAGTCTGAAAAATTGAGAATTTAAATACTCAAATCAAACCAGCATCAGAGAGGGTGCTGTCACAATGAAACGTCAAGTGGGTAATTTGGTCATGTGGTTCAACAAAAGATACAAAATTTTAAAAACACTAACGACTGATAAAGTATTAAAACAATAACTAATCCAATCAGAGAAACGTCGCTCAGTTAGAGGCTTTGGTTTGACGTTATTGACCTTATTGTTTTCATTTTCGTAGGAAGCTTTAATTATTAAGCAAATGACGTTTCAGAAAAAGGTATGTTTACCCTCTTTGCAGCTATATTAATGTAACCCATCATTTGAAAAAAGCGGCTAAAAACAATGTTGATGATCAGCGATATCGCCTTGATGGTATGAACACTTTAGCGCGAGGTCATATATCAATCTGAAGCCGTTTGGTAAAATAAAGACTTCATGAACTTGGTGAGCCAGAAGTGTCATTTTTTTAAAATTTCCTCGCGGTATTTTTGTTGACAAAATAAACAACTAATGTTGTGTTTGTAATATTATGTACAATATATATTTTGCTTATTTGGCGATCTCTTTTAATTTTTGTAGAAGCCCTTGTTTTGTATTTTAAAAAGAGCTCTATGACTTGGTCAGCCGGAACTGACATTTTCATTCTACTACTAAACGTAATCATAAGAGTATTTAGTGTAATAGAAGCCCTTGTTTTGTATTTTAAAAAGAGCTCTATGACTTGGTCAGCCGGAACTGACATTTTCATTCTACTACTAAACGTAATCATAAGAGTATTTAGTGTAATAATTGCCCAATGTCAAACATAACTGCAAGTGTATTGTTGTACATCCGTGCATTGTACTAACAGTTTCTGTTAAAGTAAATTGTAAGTTATATAGCACAATACAATTTACTTAGTCATCAGTACATCTAAATGTATAAGTTGGTTATGAGCGTGGATGCTAAACTTGATACGGTACCTTAGAGTACACGTCCTGAAATCTTTGATGTAATTGAAACAATAACAACAACAAACAAGAGAAATAAATGTGTGAAATCTTATAATTTATTCTGCGCAATGAATTTAAAATAATAGGCCAAAGATTCTAACTATTGCACGATAATACATATTTGTTTTGTTTTGGTTCCCAGCGGGGATGTTATCATCGACTACGTAAATGGTCGTATTTTACATGTTATCGGTGCATGATTTGGGAAAGGTCGTGAATTGTTTTTTGGCAATAACTTACTTTGTCATTTGTTCTGCTAGTTTTGTGAGATTCGGACCTCTTCTGTTTGCAATTTACTTTCAACAATAAATGTTGGTTTCAAGCACGAATGTAATGAACAGAATTTGGTCGATTGTTGAACTTATACAGTCTACTGTCCTGATAACTTCTAGATAGTTAGTGTCAAAATCATAATATACAATATTTGTTTTGGGCGCCAACTTGCGCTGGGAGAGGCCGTGGTAAGAAGGTCGTGATTTTTGTGAGCCAATGTGTATCTTCAAATGTGTATGAATAGGTGGTACCTTACGTATAACCAGGTTTTTCTGCGAAATCATTAAATAATAAAGATGTATATTATATTATGTCATATATGGAGACGCTAAACAATTTGTATGGAGGTTAGTAGAATTCTGTATGCATGTGCTGGATGGACAATAGATAGTATTCAGACATTTATGAACACTAATGTATAAGTCGGTTCTGAGCACGGATGATACAAATTTATATGTATGGTTCTTTATTGCACATTTCCATGGTTGTTTGATTTAATATGTGAATCAGAATGAAACGAAAGAATTGTATGATATTCGTTGATTATTGCTGAACACTGAACTTCACATATCTTGGTAACTATATTAACTATGGTGCGATAAAATATGAACTTCATCAGGTTCCCAACTATAATGTAATCTTTGGTGTAGTAATTGTCCTTATTACACATGATGACCTTCTTGCCTTAAACAAGGAGTACTACTTATTTTAATTTCTCGTTCTTGGAGTCAAACGATATTTTATTGAGTTTTTGTTTTACGCTAGCATTGTTATGTAAGTAATAAGCAACTTTGACATGATACAAATGGTCGTGTATTGTTTCCTAACTGTGATCTTAACATCTATATCGTAAATATCCGTAGTTTACGTATTATACATTGATAAGAATGTCGTGGTTCCGAGCGCGGATCCATATCTTGAAATTAAAGATGATATGTACTATATAATTTGCTAAGCCACACATATTTGTAGGTAGGTTCTCAGTAAGGGTGCTAGTATAATTCATACAGTACCTCGTTGCAGATGTCCATAAGACTCTGTATTATGTGAAGCAACATGAAACAAAATAACTGAATGGTATTCATTAGTTTCTGCTGTACACTGAATATGAAATATCCTGGTGCGAATGTTAATTATAAATAGAAATATGTAATTTGATCTTGAATCTCAGAGAGGATGCTATCATTGATGACGTAAATATCAGTTTTCCTCGAGTTATAAGCACATTATTGGAAAATGCACATGACGTTGTGTGGAGTAATGCAGCCCTTTCTACTTTGTTATTTGTTCTGATAGATTTATAGAAGACGGATCTGTATTAGTTACAATTCTTTTTCAACACGAGATTTTGGTCCCATGCGCGGGTGCTTTTCAAAACTTACTTTAATGGATAGACTTAGGTGCATTATTACACGTCCATATATACTATCTTTATATCTTGTCTGGCTATAAGAAGGACATTAGCTTATTTTAATTTACGGGTGCATATTGTACAATATGCAGATTTTTTATTTTGGTATCAACTTGGGCAGTGATACTCATTGAACAGAATGTGGTGGTTCTGAGCGCAGATCATATCTTCAAATGTACAATTAAGTTGGTTCGTAGCACGGATGCTAAAATTGATATGGTACTTTATGGCACTGGTCAAGGACTCCTTTATATAGATGAAACAACATGAAAAGAACAAACTGTACGAAATTTGTTGATATCTACCGCACACTGAGTTTCAAATTTCTTAGGATGTTAACAATAGCACGTTAATTTATATAGGAAGTTGCTATGGCTCCCAGCAGGGATTTAATTTTCTAATACGTAAATCTCCATATTCTACATGATTCACGGAGTCATTTGTTATGATAGCTGTGTGTGAGTCACGCCTCTACTATTTGCATTTTTGTTTTATCATGAAATGTTGACTCCTGATTCAAGGAAACTTGAAGTAATGAATATACTTTAGTCTCTTTTTACACTATATACTCTCTTGTAAAACCAAATTTGTCTAAAATCAGGAATTGTAATTACTTCAATGAATTGACGGTTAACATCAAAATATACCGATATTTCTTTTATCAACTTGCTCTGTCACGGCGGTTGTAAGAACGCAGTTGTTCTGCGCGCAGATGCATAGTTTCGCAGAAACGAATGAAGTTACATTACATAGCAGCCTGCTCTTGTGGGCAATGATTTAAGTACATAGAATTTTAAATATCCCTGTACATCAAACAGATGGAGATAACCTGAAGTCTAAAAATGTGATGTAACTCAATATGTGTTATTAGCGCACTTACAAAGACATATATACAAGTTAACTCTGAGCACTGATCCTAAAATATGAAGGTATTTTGTAGCATAAGTCCTTGAAACTTTTACTTATACGACGCAGCATGTAAAAAAAAAAGAATTGTTTGGTATTTGTTGGTTAATACTGCACACCAAATTTCACATTTTTTAGTTAATGTGTCAAGTATGGCATAACAATACAATACCTTCATTTGGTTTCTAGCGATGATTGATGACTTGTACGTCACTTTTTACACATGCTATACTGACACATTATTAGGAAAAGGGACGCAAATATATATGTAAGCGTATGGCAGATTAGACATATATGACTTGTAATTATTATTCAACAAGAAATATTTGTTTCAGGCGCTGATGATATGATGAAACTTGTTGTCAAAAAGCTGTATATTTTTTTTATAAAAGTATATCGATGACATCTAACGAGATTTTGTACCTAATTATATTAGAATTTTCGGGAAGCAAATGTACTGAGAATAAAGAAAGAATGTGCGTGTCTATTTCTTCTATAGTGCTAATGTACTTGAACCCGAGAGAGAGAAAGAGAGAGAGAGAGAGAGAGAAAGGGAGAGACATACAGGCATAATCTGAGAAGGAGAAGGGAAGACGCCAATTTGTGTCTCCTTTAGCCAAGATTAATTAAATGGTCAAGCAGGAGAGAGGTGACATGGATGACACAGATTTTGTTTTTATTTCAGTCTATGTATTTTTAAAGTTGTTATAGTTAGTTATTTGTTTTCAATAGATGAAACCATGTGTTGAACGATTCGGTCATCCAACAAACAAATGACTAGAGTTGCCGTAAACTGTCCGCTGCCTGCCTACAACGATCTGACTGTATTTGCCGAGATTGAACCATTCTTGTTTTCAGCAAATTTTCATCCGGTTGCAAGTGTCTTGACTGGTATTCATTTAAATAAACCGGGCACAAAATCAAACCTCAACGATTGATGTATAAAATATCAGCGCAACTGGCTCCAACAGAGATATTAGGATACGTGCTTGACGCCAAGATCCTTAAATAGATGAAACCATGTCTTGAACGATTCGGTCATCCAACAAACAAATGACTAGAGTTGCCGTAAACTGTCCGCTGCCTGCCTACAACGATCTGACTGTATTTGCCGAGATTGAACCATTCTTGTTTTCAGCAAATTTTCATCCGGTTGCAAGTGTCTTGACTGGTATTCATTTAAATAAACCGGGCACAAAATCAAACCTCAACGATTGATGTATAAAACATCAGCGCAACTGGCTCCAACAGAGATATTAGGATACGTGCTTGACGCCAAGATCCTTAAATCGCTGACTGTAACTTCTGCGATCATGTCATACATGCATCAAAAATTTCAAGAGCCTTCAAGATGATAAATCTATTTGCAGACTAAGTATCGGTAAGTTTACATTCTCTGCCTTATCTGGTAATAAACGCCGTTGCATTAGATTAATTAGAGACCCAGCAAAAATTGATTTTGTGATCTCAGACAAAACTTTGAGAGTAGTAATGTTTGACGATCTGGCGACAATGGAAATATCAGTCAACAATAACGTGGGACCCTCTGGCGACAAGGGGGATTTAACATGGGCAATATTGTTTGTGACTATCTATCGTCAATGGAAATTTTAAATTGTGTGAAAATCTAGCGACAAGGGAAATTTAACATGCGAAATATTATTTGGGACTGTCGAGCGACAAAGGAAATTTAGGTAAAGAAAGCAAATATGTTTTCGAAGCATATGAGTGGCCCTGAAAAAAGCCGTTAAGTCTGGTATGTTAACATCACCACGTTAACATAGAGGGCATCTCACGGATCTTCTTCTCTTCCTTAAACTTCGTCTAACTTCTGGTTCGTAGATAAGGACTCTCTTCAAACATCATTGCCTCTCTACATAGATCCTTCTTTTCCAAAGGGCTGTATCAGTCATTTGAGTGATTGTCCATGATGATCTGACATACATCGGATAGTCCAGGTGAAAGAGCATTGACGAAATGAGGGTAGAGGATTCTATGTTGGTCCACATCTTGTGACGAGAAAAGGTGAAGTAATGCAGTGTACTGCAGTTATTTATAGGGGACGAGCGGATCGAAACGGATTGAATTATTTGACCAATCCAAACACGCGTTAGAAAAGTCAGTCACAGTCGTCCAATCCGAAGAGAACAGTCTGTGACGTAACAGTCCCTATATAGAGGTACTAGCGTCTGTGCGCAGTCAATACAAACGACATGGTTGTTAATCATGACGGAGTCTAAGAAACGATGATTTGGGGTGAACCAGCGGTGGAGACAGCAAGTAATGGTGTAGCAGTGACTACCAAAGTCAACACAAACCTAATTCCAGAAGAGGTTTATTTTAACTGGGCTATTGTGGATTTTCTAACTTCACACGAATTTATTACGGAACCTTCGTCACCTTCTTTTTTTTTACACGTCATTTAATTTAAACAGAAACAAAGAAGAATTGCAGAACTTTTACAACAACAAAAAGAAGCAGAACAAGCTTTTATCCTTCAACAGCGGGAAGAAGAAGAGGCAAGAATGAAACACCAGGATGATGCAGCAGAGGAGAAACAAGACCAGGGACAAAAGGAGAATAGCAAAGGTCAAACGGTCACGGTACTTTAAAGCATTTTAGCAGAGTTAAGGGGTCTGAAACAAATGTATCAGTCTTCTTTACTGCGACCTAAGATGAAAAGATCTTCTCGAGCTAAGCAACCTAACCTAACTGTGACTACGTATGCCACCTTTAGTGATTTCTACAAAATCATTGCTTGCCAGGAACCAGTCCAGAAGTAGGCCTTAACCGTCGCAAAGCTTATGACAGTTCACGTTGGTTTCGTCCATTTAAGGGCCACTCAAATCTTTCGAAAAAAAATACTATTTAAATTGCCTAATTCAATGAATACTCAAAATTCTTTATTTTACCCATGATGTACGTGTGCGTAAATGAGTGTGTGTGTGAGTTCTTATTCTATACAATCAAAACCAAGAGGCACTTATGTTTTTTATGTCTGGTGTATTCCGGTACAAATGTTACAATCCAATATCACAGTATAAGATATCACAATATAACTTTAAAACGTTCATAGGCTTCTTCTGTTCACACTTTTTATTTTTTCAATTTCTTCACTGTCACAGGTTTATCTTTATCTTCTTCCTCACTTTCGTTTCGTTTTCTTTTCTTGTCTATTGTGTATGTGAACGTGTCGGGGTTCTTCCTTTGCGGAGGATACCAGCTCCTACTCCTAATCAGAATCCTTCTCCCCCTACTCCTGCTCCTGTTGTTTCTTAGGGCAGTTTGGAGACCAATGTCCTTTCTCTTTACAATGATAACAGGTATCTTGACTTTTGTCTCTTCTGGTACTTTTTTAGTTTCTTTTACGATCTGGACATTCTGTAGTCCAATGTCCTTTCCTCTTACAGATATAGCAAGTATCTTGACTTTTATCTCAAAAGGAGGGAGAGTAGTCAGTATGCTTGTCTAAAGAAAACGTTCGTATGACACCACGCAAAGCTCTGATCAGAAGTTCAACTTGTGTAGACCCTTCCATCGTTCTGGTCAATGTGAGAGTGAAATGAATACTGAAAGGTTAGACACTAGCCTTTTATATATACACGGATCGGACATGAATATATAGGGGTCATGGTCTTTAAAATGTAGTCATTTTACTTTCTACAGACAAAATGAAAAGACCGCATCATGTTGTCCAGAACGGAGAAGACTGTAAGAGACAGAAACGTAATGTATCGCCTAGCACAGTAGCTGAAGTCTTGGCTCAATTTCATGCCAGTGATTTTAAAGATCACATGAATGAGCCCAAATTTAGTCCCAAACAATTGACGTCCAATCACAGTTCACCAGTAAATCCTGAAAAGTACTATCACGTGTGTGAGATGGAAAAGCGTTCCGCTCGAAAATTTAGAACTACGGCTTTCACGTACGCAGTGAAGTTTAAAGAAAGTCCAACGTACCTTTAGAGAATACAAAGGGGTTTATTACCAAGATAAGGAATTATTTGTTAACATACTGAAACAGCAATGTAAAGCCAAAGAAGACGATCGTTTAAGACTTTCCATTCATCACGATAATTTGAAGTCTCCCGTTTGGATCGAGTTTAGAAGGCCGTCAGAAGTGACACCTTCCAAAGTCATCGACACGATTCAACACGTGCAACAATCCAATGACAAGTTTCACATTACCGATGGAAAGCGACAGTATTCATGACCCACGCTTCTCTTCCCCGGACCGGACAAAGCAAAACAGTGTTATTGGTCGACATCCTTCAAAACACCAAAAGGAGCCTCGCCCAAATTAACAGTCCTCAATACCAGATATGTTTAGCCGTGCCATCGTCGTGTAACGAACGTATGCCAACAAGAACTACATGTCAGAATGGAAAAAAGCCTGAAAAACTATAAAAATGCTTACCGAGCCAAACAAAGAAGTGAAGCAGAACTCCAGTTACAGCAAGCGCGGGTATCCTGCGCCCCTTGTGGCATTCCAGAAATGCAAAAATTGCAAGACATCTTAGCTCCACGTTACACTTTGAAAGTACAACCTCTTTTGTTTCGAGGCAACGATTTTAAAGAAGGAAAATACATTCACGTGTATCATCACGATGGGCATTTTGATACCATCAACAGTATCACTGGATATCTGGGATACGGTTATTATTGTGAGAAATGTGACTATGGTTATAACAATCGATAACTGCACAAACATTGTGGATCGAAATGTGTGGGATGTTTGGACTTTCAACCCAGTTCCCACTGGGCAAAGGACAAAGGATAAGAAAAAGTACATTATCCTGTTTGTCAGCGCACTTTTGACAGTCCTACCTGTTACCAACAACATTCGAAGATGCAATATACACAGCAGAACAGTACTTGTCAACGTCTGAGATTGTGCCCTACTTGTGAAGAAGGCATACGTAAAAATAAGGTAAGGTTTCACGTTTGTCGAGGTAAGAAACGAGGTCACATTTGTTGCAAAATCGTGAACATGGCGCTATCAGATTCGAAATGTTAATTTATTTTTTTTTAAAAACGCATCAATATGTTCATCTAATTGAATCGTGTCTATACTTCCTTTATCACCGTATTCAAATCAAAAATGCAACCCAGAGAAACATTTCTTATAGAATTCAAAATATATTTTCTTTACTTTTGATTTATCTTCTCCTCTTAGAAGAGTTAAAATTATATCTCCATTATCTTTAATCTCATCTGTGTTAAAATCAAAATTTGTCGGTTTAGGTGGAGGTGTTTTTTCAGGCCACTCTAGTATTGTCCTTATAGAACTCTGATAGATATCTACGACATATCCGGGTGAGTTTATCTCAATGGCAGATAATGACGTTGGCTCATGAACCGTTATAGCGATTTTCGATTATTTTCCAGTAATGATTTTATTCTACGTTGTAATTCAATATTAATTTGTTCAATTTGGTAGGACACAGATTGTAGTGAAACAACGTTCCAATCTGGAGTACCATCGGGTTTATTGTTACTCGCAAACACCAAGGAATTAATAGGTTGTTGACCACCGAATTATTTTGATCTAATGTTAGGCCAACTGTGACATACTCATAGTTTTGCTAGTGCTATCTCCTTAACTGGAATCGCAGAAGGGAAATTCATACTAAATTCAGAATTCGTAAAGGTTATTGAGATCAGGCTGGTTTTCACCGGGGTTGTGTTTTCCTCTATTCGTTGAAAATGTTCTTGCGATGTTGCCATTGTTATTATAATCATATTGCTTTTCTAATTTTTACATCGCGGAATCATAAACACATACCATCGCTGACAACTCACTATCGGATATTAATGTGTCATCGACTGACGACGATATCATCGAGGATAACTGGGAGTATGCAGTTGACACAACATGGAATTTAATTACGTAATCTTGTAGTTTGCGTTGGCTACACGATTATATTTTTTGTTATCATTGAAATAATTCCAGCGATTGTTGTCGCCGCTGATATACACATTGGAACAGCTATCAGGGCAACCATTGTCACTGAGGAGAGTATAATACCAGCTCTGGTAATTACACCTGACACCGAGTATACGGTAACGTGAACTGTGGTAATTCTTCGTTGGTATTTTTTTATTGTTGTTTGGTACTCCTCAGTGAGTATTTTGAGTTTAGTTTGAAATTCTCTGACCTGATCATAGCGATATTGTTGTGACGTTGCCAATAATGACATTTTATTTATTATAATAGATTTCAAATTGCTGGTGTTAGATTCGCTAGTGTTAAATTCGCTAGCGAATTCAATTCAGTTGTTGACTTAAATCCGCTACGAATTACAAAGAATTCCAAAGGTTGCAAAGAATTTCTCAATAACATTTTCACAAAAATCTGAAAATTTCTCAACATGATTTTCATACCTAGATTGTAGTTTTTGTTAATTCTAACATAGCTGTTTTTATCTCTGTCAGTTTCTGTGTGGTCACCGGTGGATTTCCAAAGAAATCCAACATAGGTTTGTCGATATTGTTAATTATTCTTCTTTGTAATTCAGAAAACAGATTACATTTAGTTATATTGTCGTCATATTTATCGCGTAGGTTTTTTAATAATTATATCGATGATTAATAATTATCACCGAGCGCTGTTAATTTATCTGTGAGCGTCGAAACAAGTACACCCGGTTTGAGTTTCTCCTGATCGGAAAACAACGCGATAGTGTCTTCTTTTTCATCTTTGATGGCTTCATTGAAGTGTTTTATCTGACGAGTTGTCAATGACAGTTTATTCGGACCACCAGACATCTGATTGTGCTTCAGAGATATCGTGGTTCCACATTTTTTAGTTGATTCCGATTGCAATTTTTAATTTAACCAGGAGTTAACGTCAAAAAAACATGACTATATGATATTTTATTTAATAACAGATTGATCTAATTGTCTACATATTTTCTACTGGTGCATCAACTACTTTCATTCGTCCGCCACCACCTTTGAGTAGCATTGATTTGTCACTGAGAATGATAGCAACTGCTCTGTAACCACAAGGAGGCGGATCGGTTACACAAGCTCGAAAGTGTATGTCAACGACGGATTGTCTGGTTAAGTCAAGATGTTCTAGCGAGAAGTATTAGATGGGATATAGTTTTCTAAAATCCAACTGTGATATTTGCAGACCGGTATCTACATTATTATCTCGTCCCATAAATGACAACAAAAAATGATACACGCGTGCTATTTGGTTGGTTCCGTAAGCAAGTGGTATATCCTCGTCTGGTTCTTCTTTGACTGTTTATCTTCAACGAAACTTGATTAACACCCACTTTATCCAATATCATATGGCTGTGTAATTTTGAAACCAATCGCTCCTTATTCTGTAACGCAACAAATATACGACGCGCAGCTGAAACACCTTGTTTTGATGCCAGGTGCCATGTAAGATTAGAATCCATGGTATATCTTGTTGTTAGCCATGCTAACAATGATTAGCCGCCTATACTCATAAATGATAGTAATCTATTTTATGTGGTGATTGATGGATACACAATAATAGTTTTGTTATATTTACTTTGCCATCAGCAACCACAGCACCATGCCAGATTGCATCATTATCACTACTCTTTCTCACGAGTACTACTGTATGTTTCGCTCCATAGATAACTTTTCTAACATTTCTGCCAAATCCGAAAATATGATCCAGTGAAATCGCGCATGACAATTGTCGACGCCGTCCATGCAACGTTGCTACATGTGTTGCAAACCCCAAGTTGTGATTAGGATTAGTGTTTATAATCATAATTTCAATACGAGAATTAGGAGCACCAACATGATCTATTGGTTGTCTTTTTTCATATGGAATGTGATCAGAGTGATCAGTGAGATCATTAGAGAACATCATAGATGGACCTGCCGATCTTGTAAAATCATCAGAATATCTTGCCAACCCCACTATTGTTGTGGTACCATCAACATCATGTTCTATAGTCTCGATTTCTCTTCCATCAATCATGTATGTAGCACTCTCAAATAGCGCCATGATACCATTATTGACAAGCTTACTCGGATATTTTGATCATCTGCTTATGGTGCTGGTACAGTAGGAGTATCAGCAGCCGTTACAAGTTCTCCTTCTACTTCGATAAACGCTTCAGAGGGTAGAAAGTGTTTGCTGGTATCCTGGACTTGAAGTTCAATTCTTGATCGAAGATTCGGTTGTATTGCATTATAGGAATAAAACTGATAATCGCGTATAGAATCATTCTTTGGTACTGGGGTGTCAATATCAAACGCTGGGTCAGGAGCCGATTTGAACATATTAGTATATATTTCTTGATGTAAATCGTGATCGTGCTCGCGATTTCAAGCCGCTTCCCGCTATCATATTTGCAGTAATATTATCCAGAGATTCATACAGTGATGCTATATTCTGCTCCACCGCGTTGTTTATTATTTTGCTAATACTTGCAGGCATAATTTCCGTAGATGGTAGTTTCTCTAGTGATTTTATCACTGGTTTCTTTCGCCGCCGAACTAACGCTACTAGTTTTTTTTAGCCGCGGAAAAATGCTTTCCAGGCAATATCACCAACAGCGCTAATACCCTTATCACGAATAACATCAATAGCTTTCATTGATAATTGTTTTGCGGTTGGTGCTATTTTGGGAGCCATTCTTGCAAATAACCCTGCAATGGTATTGCCGAGACCATATCCATAGTACGCTCTATAAACTGGTAATCGTGAGTTTACTACATAGACCATGGTTGGTTTGTTGTGATTCTAGTGTATGATCATCTTATTTAAATGCTATTTATCTAATGTTGTTATTTAATCACTGTGGTGCTATCTCATCAATAAACTCTCAATATACACCAATATCCATGATACCACCCTGAAAGTCGTCTGCAGATATCATATGCCTCATTAATTATTTCCGGTTAGTTATTTCTGGCTCGTTTCCCTCCTATGAGAACTTCTAATCGTAATATATCCCCGAGAACATTACTAGGACAACGAACTAGACCACTACCTGAAATCCTCCTTGGGGTTCCACTCTGAGAAAACCCTTCCCCACTACTATAATGAGTTGTACCGTGTGTATCCTTTCCCTGATCTTGTAAATTTCTAAAAATGTCATCATTAGATTCATCTTGATCAGATGGCATATACAACGATTGCTTATCATCAGATTCATCTTGATCAGATTGCATATACAATGATTGCTTATCATCATCGTCAGGTGGTAGTTGTCGTTGAGGTGAGAAAGATATTATCTTTGAAGGTAGTTGTCTTTTCTTTGCAATCATTGCGTGTTTTTTTGTTTTTGTTTTTAGTTCTTCGTATTGAACATTCACTGTACCCACCGCATTGAGATATTCAGTCTATGATGCATTGCTTTGATCAATTCGACTTGTGCTAGTTTTCATTTTATAAAACACATTAGCCCAATGTTTTATACTTTTAATATATGCGTGTTGTGCTGTTTTCAACATTTGTTTCTGTTTACATAAGGAATTTCCGCTTTATCAGTCTTATCATTTGCTGCAAACCCCTCCTGATTTAATCTCGCACGTAATTCCTGTACTAATTTCTTATTGGTTTATTTTTGTTTTTTGGATGAGAAGGATTTTTTGTAACAGCGTTGATATTTTTTCAAGTATTGGTACAGTGTCCTTAGTAGCAGTAGTTATTGTTAATTGTTCAGTATCCGTTGTGAAAGCAGTTTTGAAATTGTTGTCTTGCTTTTAGTTTGCTTGGAACGGAATCACGAATCAGAATAAACTTCTTAATCGCAGCTAATCGTTTTCGTGCTAATTTAGTTGTTAGTACTTCACCTACCATTATAAATTAATGTGTGATTTAAATTGTAAGTGAAAAATTCACCCCCAACACAGTGTTCATGCTTACGCGTAGTGATTATCACTATTGACACTATCTTACCTGTCTATAGAATTTCAACTCATACAAATTCGTTCTAGGTGAGTAAGCGCATACCTGTCTATAGAATTTTTGTTCCGTACCTGTATTACTCATGTATAGTGTGTTTATCCATGGTGAGAATTTCATTTGCTATGTTGAGGCAATCAAAGGGGTATTTCATTTCGGAGTATAATCTCTTTTATTGTTTTGATTTTCGAGTTAATTGTGCGTTTGATTTGATATTGTTGCCCCAATTCACTTCTGACCTTTTCGACAGCAGTGAATAACGGGACGAACTTATTGATGTCGTTACAGAATGCAAGGAAACTTTAACTGCGTGTTGAATTCGTTTGATCAGTCCATACCCCCTTGCAAGTACATATCTATTATTCCGAGCGCTATCATCAATATCTTGAAATTCAGAAAGAATCTGATCAAAATCTAATTTATCTGAAAATTGAATTCCTTGACTTTTCAAATTTGAAATCTCTTTAATAATGACATTCATATTTTCGAAATTCATATATAAAATATTATATATTTAATATATTTTATATTTTATTTTCAAAAACAAAAACAAACAGCGGTTATCATTCCTTGAATTGGCCTTTGTGTCTTTCATATGGTTTTTTTTCTTTGAGATAATTCTTTTTTCTTTGAGATTGTTTTACTCTTTGAGATTTTTTCTCTCCCATGACCGTTTCTTTTAGCCGATAGTTCATTCTGAACCATCCTGGGGTACCCTAGTGTGACATAGAGCTTTTTGCATCCATGCTACTGTCTATTTTGGGGCGCCCATTGACGATATATCTGTCGAGTATTTGTTTTTGTAATGTAACATAATTGTTACCGAGAGGAGGGTGGATTAAATGAACAATACAAACACAATTTGTGAAAGAAAATATAAATTTATGTAATAAATTATAAATGAAAAAAATACAGATGTAACAACACAATAATTCATGCACTCAACCCACAATTACACTCACAACCATTCACAATACATGAACAAATTAAATATTAATACAAAAGGAATCTCAGATGTAAAGGGATCTCTTGGACTATACACAGATCCAAGGATCCTTTACGAAAGTTAAATTAATGCAAGTATAAATTACGAAAAATGAACACAAACGACAAACTATACTATCGCACGATGGATTTCGATAACTAGCACGACCATATACTTGTATTCAATCAAGTTGCTAGCTTTTATTGATATCTATGCGATCACTTGAAATATTATTGTGATCTGACATAAGCATGCAAATACAACAATGTATTAAATTGTATTACAATTTCAATACACATATGTGTCTCGACCCCGTATAACCGCACGATTCAGCAACAGTTGAATCGTCTCCCAGTTTCCCCGAAAACCTAGGGTTGACCAATACTATTATCGGACGTTTCCCTTCACGGATCCACCACAGTTATACGTTCAGACAACATACAACATCTACCAGAACCAACGGTTCCTCACTACCCTAGATGTCGACCCGGATGTTTTACAACTCAGACAGCTCCGACACTCGGACTTCTAGCTTTCCGGATATTTACACGTTACACAGATGTTGACGAACAGACAGTTCGACACACATACAGATACTTCAATTCCGTTTGCACAAATTAACGGCACAATCACATTCAGATATTTATACAGAGATGTTCCACAACAAATCAGACGATATCAAAGACGTTTATCAAAAGATGGTATCAGATGTGTTAACAGCTACGGTATCAGAAATGGTATCAACTACGTTAGCAGCTACGGTATCAGAAACATTGACATCTACGGTATCAGCGATTATCAGATCTATGGTAACAGCGATTGTCAGCTACAGTATCAGAAACACGGTAACAGCTACGGTATCAGAAACATGGTAACAGCTACGGTATCAGAAACATGGTAACAGCTACAATAAACAAAACCAGACTAATAATAGTTGTCTCAAAAATAATCTAAGCCGTAGATTACGATATTGCATTTAAAGACTAATAGTGACTAGTAATTCCAAATATTCCACGTTTAATTGCAATAAAAGCATCATTATACGAAATGATAATCTGAATAAAATTCACAATAAAACGAAAATGTAAATATAACACTCACCCCTTTGGCTGGAGATTGCAAGACGAGCTTATCTATCCTTCGATTAGATATTTTGGTTTCCGTAATTATTATGAGAAATATCTCGCCTTATATACTCTCTATAGGTGAACATAAATCACATCGAGCTTGCCGTGCACCACGTGAAACGAGTATTTCTGATTTCATGTAAATAACAAACTGGCACATGCAAATCGTTACACGCCACTTAATCACCCCAGGTAATGCATGTACGACGAAATCAAGAAAATGGTGAGTTTCGTTTGCAATTCAAGAAGAACAAAAATCAGTTCAATTTTCGCCTAATTCTGTGACAATACCTCCCCCCTAAGAATAAAAATTTACACATTTTTAAAACTAACACAGAATAGAAGAAAAATAACTACTGATGATATCTTACAACATTTACACTGGTTATACTACAATCTGGATTTTATTACTGTGCAAATTCATACAAATTTCCCATCATGCCCTACTCAAGTAGTCTGCGCCTACATTTTCAACTCCCCTAATTGACATTGTCGCTCTGTCTCTTGATGTATAACTTGAGCATGTTCGCATGGAATGTTTTTACAATACCGTCCATGTCAATTTTATAGTCCATGTCACCTTTTACTTCTTTAACTTCATATGGACCTTTCCACTGGACTAATAACTTATTCGAACTCGTTGGAAGAAGCAATAGCACCTGATCTCCCACAGGAAATTTCCTATTACGCGCTCTGCGGTTGTAATACTTGGCATATCTGCGCCCCGATTTAATCAATTTGTCACGTGCCATCTGGCATGTACTCTCAAGTTTGTTTCTTAGATCTAAAACGTACTGGTAAGTCGTTTTTATTTCCTCGTTCGCGACATCACCAGTCCATAGTTCGCGTAGTATCCGCATCGGGCCTCGAACTGTTCTACCATACAACAGTTCAAAGGGTGAGAACCCTAAACTTTCCTGCGGTACTTCACGGTACGCGAACAGAACAGCGTTTAAATAACGGTCCCAGTCTTGCGGACGTTCCGCGCACATCTTTCGTAGCATGCTCTTCAGGGTACCATTAAACTTCTCTACCAGTCCATTGCACATCGGATGGTATGGGGTAGTGTTTAGCTGTTTGATGGATAACAGTCTACTTATTTCACCCATGAGGTCAGAGGTGAATTGGGCACCACAATCCGTGAGGATTTCTTCTGGCACCCCTACCCTACTGAAGATATCAACTAATGCTTCAGCTACCCTTTCCGTTTCAATAGTTGGTAACGCTACGGCTTCAGGGTATCTGGTTGCGTAGTCAACCAGAGTAAGAATATACCGATTCTTTCTTTCGGTAACTGGGTGTATTGGTCCTACAATATCTACTGCCACTCTTTTAAACGGTGTATATATTAATGGCATCTGTCCCAAGGGCACCCTTGTGACCCTTCCCTTACACACGGTTTTCTGACATACGTCGCACGACCTACAGAACCGTGTGACATCGCCATTAACACCGGGCCAGTAGAATTCAGCGACTACCCTGCTAGTGGTCTTAGCCTTACCTAGGTGTCCTGCCATGCTTGACTCATGCGCCACCCTAAGTACTTGAGATCTATATCTCTGGGGTACGACCACTTGCCAATACTTCTTACCCTCCCGAGCGCTAAATTCCCTATGAATTAATCCGTTCTTGCGTACGAATCTAGAGCTACCCCCACGCTTACAATGTTTAATCGCGCCTGACGTGATTTTCTCAACAATTGTTCTGATGGATTCATCACGTTCTTGCTCTTGTTTGAAATCATCGCGGGAAATTCCTGAGATCGATTCAGGGACTATTAATTTACGAAACGCGGTTTTCTCTCGCCGTGTTTGCGCTCGCGTTTCGACTGCCTGGGCCAAAGGTATTTTAAAATCGGCCATAGTTGGAAGACGGGAACCTTCAACATTACCGATCGTCAGATCGTAAATAGGATTGTCCATACAAAGTGCATCAACAGTTCCCGTTAAGAAAGGTGTTTTTACTGTGATCCTTGCTACGGGAATGCGACCCATCGTCTGATCAAGTAACATACATGGGGATTTCCACCCGAGCATTTGGTTATCCTGCACGAGACTACGTTTGATCACTACGCCCGTACAACCAGTGTCACGCAATACCACGACTTCTCGACCGTTGACAAACCCTCTCGCGGTTGGTACACGCGCTTCAGGAAATAAACACGTGCCAAGCGAATGAATACAAGGTTCTTCCTGTACGATGTTATCAGATATACATTTACTTTGTATAGCCACTGCTACCTTATGTATAAGTGCCTTTCTTTTAGGACAGTCTTTTTGAACATGACCCCATGCATTACACAAGAAACATTGCACACGCTGAAACACTAGATTCCTAACTGACCTTTTTACCTCAGCTGATTTTACAGGCTCCCTAGGCATAGGTCTCTCAGACTGGTTTCCAGACTTAAAATCTTTCAAAACCACGTTCTGGGTTCCCCCATGAGCTTCGGCAAAGAAATCGGCTTGCTTAGCCATATCTTTTACGTTCGTGAAGACTTTCTCCTTCAGAAATTGATCTAATTCTCGCCCAACTGTATTAAATAATTGATCTCTGAGCAAGAAATCAGTCAACCCTTCAAACGTCTTCACCGCTTTGCCGCATTCAATCCACCGCTCAAAATAGTTAGCAATTCTGACGGTGAACTGACCAAAGGTTTCTCCCTTATCGGGCTTACTATACCTGAACTTTTTACGGAAACCCTGTTCAGTAAGCTCGTACCTTTTGAGAAGTGCTTCCTTTAGGACGTCGTACTTAAACACATCGTCCCTAGGAAGTCGCGAGTATACATCCAGTGCTTTACCCTTTAATAAATCACTTAGATGCAGTGCCCAGTCATTTTGACTCCACTTCTGGTTTTCGGCATACCGCCCAAACCGATGAAGATAACTATCCATGTTATCTTTTTCATCGTCAAAGGGAGGTAATTTGGGGCCCCTTAATTTGTTAGTGGCAGAATCGTGTTCTCTTCCAGATGTTGCTAATTCTACCTTACGCTCATGATCCCGTTGCTTTGCTCTTTCTTCTAACTCTAACATTTCTACTTTTGCTAGTTTATCCAACTCTATTCGCCGTTCCTCCGATTCCCTTTCCCATCCTATCCTGTCCTTTTCGGCCTGCTTCTCTAATTCTATCTTCCCTTTCTCTAATTCTATCTTTTCCCTTTCGAAGGCCCATTTCCTATCTTCGGATTCCCTTTCTAATTCCCTTGACCTTGCCCTTTCTTCCCTTTCCCGGGCTTGTTCTTCTTGAATAAATTTCCTTAAGCTTTCACCTTCATATCCAAATTCTTTGCCTAAGGCAACAAAGTCCTTAAGGGATGACATGACAATTGTAATATGAATATAGATATATAACCAAACCAATACTTTAAACACGTTTATACTGGACACACGGACCTAGGTAAACTAAACAAAAATAAACTCCAACTAGAGTATTATCTTAACAGAAGGTCACGCTCAAATATAAACATTAAATGTATACCTTCACAAAAATGATTGACAGTTCACTTAATCCAACGATCCCACTTCTGACACCATTGTAACAGAATTGTTACCGAGAGGAGGGTGGATTAAATGAACAATACAAACACAATTTGTGAAAGAAAATATAAATTTATGTAATAAATTATAAATGAAAAAAATACAGATGTAACAACACAATAATTCATGCACTCAACCCACAATTACACTCACAACCATTCACAATACATGAACAAATTAAATATTAATATAAAAGGAATCTCAGATGTAAAGGGATCTCTTGGACTATACACAGATCCAAGGATCCTTTACGAAAGTTAAATTAATGCAAGTATAAATTACGAAAAATGAACACAAACGACAAACTATACTATCGCACGATGGATTTCGATAACTAGCACGACCATATACTTGTATTCAATCAAGTTGCTAGCTTTTATTGATATCTATGCGATCACTTGAAATATTATTGTGATCTGACATAAGCATGCAAATACAACAATGTATTAAATTGTATTACAATTTCAATACACATATGTGTCTCGACCCCGTATAACCGCACGACTCAGCAACAGTTGAATCGTCTCCCAGTTTCCCCGAAAACCTAGGGTTGACCAATACTATTATCGGACGTTTCCCTTCACGGATCCACCACAGTTATACGTTCAGACAACATACAACATCTACCAGAACCAACGGTTCCTCACTACCCTAGATGTCGACCCGGATGTTTTACAACTCAGACAGCTCCGACACTCGGACTTCTAGCTTTCCGGATATTTACACGTTACACAGATGTTGACGAACAGACAGTTCGACACATAGACAGATACTTCAATTCCGTTTGCACAAATTAACGGCACAATCACATTCAGATATTAATACAGAGATGTTCCACAACAAATCAGACGATATCAAAGACGTTTATCAAAAGATGGTATCAGATGTGTTAACAGCTACGGTATCAGAAATGGTATCAACTACGTTAGCAGCTACGGTATCAGAAACATTGACATCTACGGTATCAGCGATTATCAGATCTATGGTAACAGCGATTGTCAGCTACAGTATCAGAAACACGGTAACAGCTACGGTATCAGAAACATGGTAACAGCTACGGTATCAGAAACATGGTAACAGCTACAATAAACAAAATCAGACTAATAATAGTTGTCTCAAAAATAATCTAAGCCGTAGATTACGATATTGCATTTAAAGACTAATAGTGACTAGTAATTCCAAATATTCCACGTTTAATTGCAAAAAAAGCATCATTATACGAAATGATAATCTGAATAAAATTCACAATAAAACGAAAATGTAAATTTAACACTCACCCCTTTGGCTGGAGATTGCAAGACGAGCTTATCTATCCTTCGATTAGATATTTTGCTTCCCGTAATTATTATGAGAAATATATCGCCTTATATACTCTCTATAGGTGAACATAAATCACATCGAGCTTGCCGTGCACCACGTGAAACGAGTATTTCGGATTTCATGTAAATAACAAACTGGCACATGGAAATCGTTACACGCCACTTAACCACCCCAGGTAATGCGTGTACGACGAAATCAAGAAAATGGTGTTTCGTTTGCAATTCAAGAAGAACAAAAATCAGTTCAATTTTCGCCTAATTCTATGACATATACCTCCCCCAAGAATTTAATTTCTCGGGGGTGTAAAAGTCACATCGTCACGTACTTGACGTGACGGGAGTTGTACATGAAGTACCCTTTGGGTTGCCCCCCCCCTCCCCCAATTATATAGAAAAATCTTACAATCAGTACCGTCGACAAAAAAGCCTGCCACGAGATTCTAATGATGGGCCCCAGGACGAGATCCCATCCGTGTATGCAATACACTAGTATTCATCATCTACAAATCTATAATTTTGAATGCGATATATGTGTGTGTCGTAAAGAATTTAACGAATTGTAGATACAAATCGTATATCAATTATAGATTGAAAACGTAGATTTCACTGTAGTTAAAAATCGTAGACAAAATTATGAGTTTTCTAGTGAAACCAACACAAAAAAGCCATTCAGTCGGACTATGAATCATCAAAGAATCCCATTGAGATACGTGACTACAACAAATGAGTTATCGTTGTTTTCAAAAATATAACAAGCCCACACGAGTTATTCCCCTTGGTGTTACATATAACAATTTAGATGTAAAGGAAATGAATTCTATTTTTATTTTTTTTTAAAAAAGCGAACTTAGTTATATTCTCTGCTACTTTTCGTACTGAGGCTCTACAAATATCGAAATACTTTCAAGCTTCATTCAATTATTGAAATACTCTTTCTTCGTTTTTTTCTGTATTAAAAGATTTTATAGGTTTTGCATTTTTCGAGTGTTTTCCACTCCCTTCCCATTTGGTATTCTGACTTTGTGTGATAGATCGTAAATTATCAAATCTGTTTTGTTTGGGACATCCATCAATATGATCAATAACAAGACCATCCTTCATGAATCCGTTAAATACCTCATAGATGATTCTGTGATACAGATACCTTTTCCCACCAGGACCAAATATAAGGTATCCCATACCATTGTCAAGACCAACTGGTTTTTTTCAGCATGCAGTGTCTGACAACACCGTCACGAGATGCTTCATAATTGGTAATCACGGGATGTGGTTGAAATTCTTGGTTAGTTTATATACTAAAATATCATTTGTCTAATTCATTATTTGGATTCATTATTACTAGAAAATCCATCAATGTAGTCTTCAGGTGTTCCTTATGATTTTGTTCTTGACAGAGTCAAGGACGCTGACACAGTCAGAGTCGTTGATGGAGTTTTTAACTCTATTATCATAATAGCGATTTAGCTCTCTGCATCGCTTACCACCGCAATTGAGACATAATTGCAACATACCAAGCACACCTACCACACATCGTATGCAGGGTAAAGGCCCCAAACTTCCACGACGTACGCTTTAAATGAAATCCGCAGAATTCATTTCTGCATTATTTGTTACAAGCGGTTAGTGATCCTATCATAAGCCATTTGCAATGATTCATTATATAATACATTTTTTATTTAAATACTTGTTTTAATTATAATATGGAGGAGTTCGAGAGATTATCGAAAAGTATGCCTTTGAAAAATGTTGAATTCAATCTCGATAGAGTCTCCACTGATGTATTAAAAAAGGGTCTAATAAGTGATAGAAGCATGGTATATAGAATCCATGATGGTTTCAATGAATTCAAGCGCGATGGAGCATCTCACTGATGGTCAGCATTTCGAATTGATGGTAGTGTTGATGCTACCATGAACGACAAAAGAGCAGCAGTGATAAATGATAAACCGAGTATTGAAAAATTAAAACCCATGAAATTGTTAGGGAGTATAAATTGTGTAGCAGAACGAATAATAGAGCATTTTATAAATGCGTTGCGGGGAAACAAATTGACGGATCTAAGACACAAAAAAATAAACGAATGGGGATTAACAGCGAAGGAGAGCTGAGCAACAATTCAAGATATAGCCAAATTAGAAACATCATTAAGATTCCCAATAACAGTAATGACGATAACAGGAGAGGTATTACACGAATCGAAATATACATCAAATGGAGCTCCCATAAAAATTATTGACCATAATGAACACGCTTAGACAACTGCGGTAACAATATTTCCGCGGGATAGAACAATAAAATATTACACGGGAGATTTAATTTATTTTATTTACGAATTAAGTAAAAACGATCCTGTGTCAGTGTGGTTACTTCACAGTTTTGAAGACGAAGAGGGTAAATTCGATCAATTTGTAAGACCCAATGGCGAAGATTACCGTACTGAAGCCCTCCTCAACGAGATGAAAAAACTAGCTTGTGGTTTTACAAAATATTACGACGAACAATTACAAACAAACTGTTTTATAATTCCGTCAGTTGCAGCTCATTTCACGAGAAAGAGAAATCTTTGGAAACCAACACGCTCAGAATTTCTCTGAGATATCGAATCAAGCTGCGTTAAATACGGCCATAGTGGATAATGGAATACAAAATACGACCCTACAAGTAATACTGCATGTTATCCAGGGAGTTTTCTTGGGTATGGAGAGTGTTCTGAGTACTTCAAAAGATTTGGAGATCCCACACACGAGATGATCAGTGTTGCAATTAATGGACCACTGCCCGATTTTGATTAAACCGGATTCGCTCGTGTGGCATCATTTGAATTGGTTAAAGGACTTAATCGTTGCTGTTATGTTTGGTTTGGTAGACACATCTCTGAAAAAACACTTGATGTCAATAGTATTATGACGGTATATGATTGATTCTAAAGTGATGATATCGCTGATTGTCAGTGAAGCAATTATATCATATCGAAAACAAACTGAAGTATGATTACCACAACCCGATAGTCTACATAATATAATCACCGAAAACAAAAAACAATTCCCCGATCTCGACGCAGAATATGTCGTGAAATGGGCCAAATAAATCTTTGAAGATGGAAATAAACACGGAAAATACTCGGTAGAAGAATAATTGGTAAGTTCACACAAGGTGGAAAATAAGACCACAAACAATATTCTTCGCGGTTGATTATAGATGATGCTAAATATGCTGACACCGCAGTTAGAGTAGCCACTGATTCATTTTATATAGACGTAAAACATAAAGAAGCAGTGGCTGAATGCAATAATTCAGACGAGAGTTGAGGATCATGGACAATTAAAAAGGAAACACTGCGGGATTACTCTAAATCAGATGTTACAATTGAAAACAATTACTTGAAAAATTATCAGATATCAGAAATATCTAATGCACCGTCGTGTTCTGATCCAATATGTAGAAACAAAACCAATTACTTAAACGGCTGTGGTGGGTCAGGGAAGACGACTCGTGCGATTGAATTATTTCGAGGGAAATCAAACATGATTGTTCTAACACCAACACACAGACTTGCAAGAGATGAAACAACGAGTGGTTAATGCTTGCACTTATCACAGTTTCTTTCGATGGAAAGGTGACGAATGGACTCCTAATCGAATGGGTGAGAAATATATTCCTGAAAAAATGATTTGGGATGAGAAATGCACAATGTCGTTAGATGTATTACAAATGTTTCTCGATTGGTTATTGCTAGCGAACACAAAAGTGATAAGGTGTGGCGATCATGGTCAACCACCACCATTTGTCAGTTTGTCTCCACATAATTGGCTAAAGAATTGTGTAGACTATTATGAAGAAATTAATACCGATCATAGAGCACGTGATGAACGCTAGTTCAAGAAACTAATCAGAATACAACCACATTAAATGATTTCTGGGAATCTTGGAGACCAAACGATTTGATAGTTGCAAGCAGAAAGATAGTCAGAGACACATTTCAAATGAAGTTATTTAACACACAACAACTATGATGAAGAAATTAGTACTGATCATAGAGCACTTGATGAACAATTACGCGAGTTCAATAAACTAATCAGATTACAACCGGATTAAAACCAGCGTTAAATAGCGTATGAAAAAAATTCGGAAACCCCATTAAATAATTTAATAGTAGCAAGTAGAAAGATAGTCAGAGACACACTTCAGATGAAGTTATTTAACACGCATAAAGAAAAATTTGCAACACTTCCAGTGCCATTGTGTTATAGACCCAAGGATATACGAATACAAAATATAGAAGTTGATACTCCAGGCTTGACATAGTCAAGGACAGAGAAGCAAATTCTCGTGTTAAATGATATTGTGTTGGTTGATATCAGTGTTGTCGAAGATGCATTACGTGCTGATAAATCCCCATGGAAGCTATGGTCAGCAGCGACGATACATTCTTAGCAGGGGTTGACTATATCCGATACAAAAAATCGTTTAGATCATAGATAATCGCATCGAGTGGTCGAATTTAGTTTATCTTGCGGTGTCCAGAGTACGAAGAATGATTCAACTTCGAAGAGTTGTTTTACACTATAATGACACTACAATAAGTAATATTGTCAGCCATGATATAATCGGAAAAAAAAACTCTCTAGTTATAAACAACAAGACAAAAAAATAGCAGAAAACTTGACATTGATGCCGAATTTATAATCACACTGAAAGAACAACAGAATAATCACTGCGCGAGTTGTAATTGTATAATGAGTTGGTGTTGGTCGGATAAAGATCCTCGCAACTTACCGTAGATAGAAAAAAAATAGCAGTGTTGGTCGTACTAGAGATAATGTGATGATGACATGTCTTGAGTGTATCAGACGCAGAGGTGCTAGTTAAGATCACGCGGCGGTAATTGAGTATCCTCGGGTATCACTTGTAGCTGTTCCCGAGTAAATCCTCCGCTGAGGAGCAGTTGAATCCAACCTATAGACTGGCGGTCTACACGTAGATCTCGTTATACTAGATATGTTATGTGCAGTAACACTCCAAATAAAATCAGTAGCTCTTTTGTTGCCATCTTCGAGCTCTCGTGGTTCATATAAATAATTAACAGTGACAATGCCGAGTATAGGTTGTTTTGAAAAATCATTTTGCGGTTTTACGAGTACATACTATTTTTTAATCGCGTTGTTAGGTTTCATAATAATTGTTCGAGTAATCTCATTATTCAGCCCGGTAATTACGCCTGTAATATATTGACCCATTCACGAGATCGTTTATCCTCAATAAACTCCTTCGCGTATTGATATCCAGATAACCGCTCTGTAACAAGATAACCGGGACGGATATTCCGGATTGATAACAGAACACGTTTTATGATACAGATATAAAAATTATGGTTTAATGTGGTGATATATGTATGAACAGAAAAATTAAATGCGTGCGTAGTGTAATCCAAATATTGGATTTAATTATGCATAATTACGCACAGACTCGTAAATGCTAACAAATTATACAATGATACAAATCAATGATACAATGATACAAATCAATGATACAATGATACAAAAAAAACAGAGAAATATACAAAAAAGATGAATACAGTTTACTCACGTAGTAAACAATTCAGGATTACTCATAATACAAATGTATACGCTCAAGTAGCGAAACTATATTTGAAAAAAATAAAGGGACAGATAACAACTTATCTGTCCAGTCCCACAACATATACTGGGTTCCGCAAACCCATATTAGCCCACGGCTAACAAATTACAAATAAATAGATATAATCGACTATTAGTATACAGCTCCACCGCTGATACAATTAATCTTCACAATTTCTACAGATTCCGGACACTCGGAATACTACGAAAATTAGACCCTCCAAATATTAGACCCTCCGTACACTCTGGTCATTTAGACAGCTCTACAGCTGGGCCACCCTTGTCACTCTTGACATTAGACACTCCGGACGCTAGACATTATACACTTCGGCATATTAAACAGCTCTGGACACACCAGTGCATTTAAACACAGCTCCCGACGTTTGACAGCTCCGGACACCCCGGACGTTTAACACCCTCGTACTAATAGCTGAAACTATACCCGACACCGTGTATTAACCTTGATACAGACTAAAGTATTATCATAATGACAAAACTACAGGTTCTATAATAGTAAACCTTCCCTGTTCGATAATGTTGATATTTTAAATCTATTTTAAAAAATATAGCTTTACATTACCAATCTAAATGCCTTGCAAACAAGAGTAGAAAATGCACGCATTATGCTGTGTAAAAACTATATAACACACATGCAAAGGTAAATATAGTAATACAAAAGCTATCACTCAGTACCAAATCCTCCATCCCTCGGATCAATAGCCCTACAGCTACAGTCCTTTAATCCAGCCGCTTGTTGACTAAACCCTTAGTAATGTAAAAATCCTTCATATATAGCAAAGTATTTATACGGATTCGTTTTCCGTATCGAGAACACTCTGCACGTGTGGCGTAGAGCGAATTGTACTCACGATTCCGAAGTACAACTGCCCATATATAAAAATCATCCTCAGGTATCGTTGCACACGATAAACCAAAACCGAGTACATGTATTTCCTGAATAAAAACTGCATCATTCCGTGACACGCTCAGCAAGTGTCCGACTAAATCGTTCAACAATTGCCTGATCGCGATGTAATGCATTATGTCCTCGTCTGATGGCGACATTATGATGCTTCATTGTTGATAACACTGCACCCTTAAATTCCTTGCCAGGATCAACTTGTAATAGATTTGGCCAATGCGAAGGATCCCTTCGATAAATCCTTTCAAACGCAGAAGCCACTTCAGTTCATGATTTTGTTTTTAGCGGCTCTGTTTGTTTGTATCGACTCGCAACATCAACTACGTTTAGCGCATACTTGTAAACACCATCATGCGGCATAAATAATATATCAGCCTGATGAACATCATTAGGTGCGCTGACATCAAAATGCGAGACGTTAATTTATTTAGGCGGTGGTAGATAAATTTGCCATATAGCATGTTTGGATAACCAATCCGCTGAAGTGGTATTTTTTACATTTGCGGTGCTAGCGAGTTTACCGATTGCTGATTTACCCCTCCAGTATCCTCTTGGAGAATAATAAATAGATTCCATGATATTATTAATTACCAGCACCCAACATCAATTTACTTTTCATCGCCGATTTTATCAACTTCGAAACCAATTTTTCTTTGAAGGATTTATCAGTGATAGAATTCAACGCATGAATTAATTTCACATCTGCCATATGTCTTTGTTGCAGATTGCTACTTTTTTAAGCAACATCATGAGCATGACACGCCTTATCAATAGCGTTTATTGGGTTTCCACCGGGTCGGGGTTGGTTTTGATCATCGAGTCTTCTATCGGGTCTGGTCAAGGGTTCACAATAACTATATCCTTGAAGATGATTTTCTCCGGGATATTTTGCCCATGGTGTTCCTGGTAGTTTTAATAACTTGGCTGCAATATTCACCTCCTCGATTTTTTAAAACATCTCCAGATTTCATTGAAACAAATCTAAATTTTGTGGTATCACATTCTATACACTTACCAGCAAGTGCTGATCTCTTATTTTTAGTTGTAATCGTCGTCAAGTCGTTTGTGTTAGTACGCTTCTTACATTTCACACAATAGAGATCCATAATTTATTTATAATAACATTAATCAAATTGATTTTTCGGCGATAAAAGCACGAGAACCACTTAAGCATCATGAAGCGATACCAAATTATATTCGCATGATTATAATCGAACCATCTGGAAGTGGCAAGACACAACTGCTACTTAATTTGATAACGAGATGGATGAAATGGGATAAGTTGTATTTTGTAGCCCCGAGTGTAGACGATCAGCGATGTTACGAGGTGTTAAAAGATTTTAACGAGAATGCAAAATCGGAAATCGATGAGGATATTATTGAGTTTATAACCGGTATCGATTAAGCACCGATCATTGATGATATTAATGGAAGTATTACCATTTTAGTCTTATATGATGATGTCTTGTTACACAATCAAAAGAATCCCGCTAGGATATTTTCCAAAGGTAGGCATACAAATACCGATGTGATATATGTCACTCAACGATACACTCAAATACCAAAAGTGATCAGAGATAACTGCAAGAGTATTGCTGTATTCAATGGAGTTGACACACATACGCTACGAAATATTTGGCAAACTTGGTGTGGCGGTGATATGGATTATAATATCTTTAGAAATTTCTTTAGACACGCTCAGTCAATCGCACATGGATTTGTAACGATCAATTTGCATGGCCCAAGATCAAGATATCGTGTCGGACTTGATCAATTATTCGGTTGAAATCGTAAAATGATTTTTACACCATAGCAGCAGAGAGGACGCGACACCGACATTGCGTCTCGAAAGGAATTTTTTTTTCGATTTCGGAGGAAGCCTAGCTGTGCCAAATAGACGCTTCTATAAAGTTGTCCGATTTGCCCTCTCCTCTTCTGCTATGGAGGTAAAAATCTTTATTCGATTTTGGAGGAAGCCATGGTTTGCTAAATAGACGCTTTTATAAAGTTTTCGGATTGGCCCTCTCTGCTGCTTGACTGTATTTGCTCATCTTTATTTACTTTATGATTTGTTAAATTAAGGATTCCTAGAACAAAAAAAAAATAATATAATAACACAAATACAAAGCTTCTATCGAACCGTGAGGTTTTTATGTAATTTGTTTAAATTAATCTGGATGTGATTGTTTACTCTGACTTATATTCGAAGTCACACCATCTGCTGCTACGAATTAAATCATATCATATAACATTAATGCTAGGAGAATCATTAGCAACTAAAATGGCTCGAGAAAGATTAACGGCGATTAAGAAATTTATACCCGTCCATGATTCTGTTGGACAAAAATTACAAGAGCAGCAAGGATCTAAAGTTTTCTTGGAACATGTGCTAAACAATGATTCAAGCCCGTTACAACAGCTACCAAAGATGTTATATATGGAAAACGAGAAGGAAGAAAAGTAATTAAAGGTGTTCCTGATGTACTTGAAAAAAAAATCACTGAGAAAATTGACAAAACACCCAGACTTTTACACAATCTTCCTGAAGTACCTCCGGTAGGACTTCAATCTGGTCCAAAACAAACCGGTGATGAAATAGTCGAACAATTACGTAATACATTTAATGAGGATAGTTTAACAACAGTTTATAACCCATATCGAAGAAGCATCGAGTGTTAATTCTCTTGATATAATTATTGACAATTTAGTCCTATATGATGATGTGATGTTAGATAGACAAGCAAACCCTGCCAGGATATATTCCAGAAGTAGGCATAAAAATACTGATGTAATATCTGTTGCTCAGAAGTATAAACAAATACCAAAAGCGATCAGGGAAGACTGTAATATTCTAGGTGTATTTAATGGAGTTAACACACATACAATACGAAATATTTGGCAAACTTGGTGTGGCGGTGGTAAAGATTATAATCTCTTTAGACAATTCTTTAGTCACGCACAGTCAACCCCACATGGATTTGTAAAGATAAATTTGCATGATACTAGATGAAGATATCGTATCGGACTTGATCAAATATTCGGTTAAAACAATTGATCTCCACAACGACATCAACGCCGGGTCTGTCTGGAGACTCTGCCTCTGGAGACTTTGTCTCTGTAGCGTGATTTATCTTTTGTTTTGTCTGCCTGAATTGGTTTTGGTTTGAAATAGTTTCGGTTGAGATCCTTTAGGATTTTGCTGAATTAGTTTTGGTTTGTTTGAAATAGTTTCGGTCTGTTCACTCTCTCTGCTGCTACACTTGTGTCATCATGTACATTACAACATCCCGTACCATTTGTTGTCGCACATACCCAATCGGGCGCACGCGGCGAAAATTTAAAAAATTAATCGTCGTAACACTTGTATCATCATGTCGAGTTAACGGGAATCATTAGTATACTTGACAATGCATGCTGTACTCTGTTTAAAGAGTTACATGTTGTACTCTGTTTACAGGGATACGTGCTGTAATATGTTTACGGGGATCTTATTGGCTTTGTTTGCCCACGCTATGCGAGATCAGGTCAAGGATCTTTAAATGTGATATAAGTGTTTGGAATTTAAACCTGCAGAGTAAGAAAACAACATTAGAAACAAAGAGTAAAGAGTGAAATGGAAAATACACAAGGAAAATATATACAAATTATTCAGTACTAACTGTAAAGCAAATACCTTTAAGTTATGCTAAATGCTGGAGTCGACATATGAAGGTAGTGGGTGGAAATAATTATACAAGGCCAAACACTATCTATCTATCTATATATCTATCTATATATCTATATATGTATGTATCTATCTATCTATCTATCTATCTATTTATCTATCTATCTATCTATATATCTATCTATCTATCTATCTATCTATCTATCTATCTATCTATCTATCTATCTATCTATCTATCTATCTATCTATCTATCTATCTATCTATCTATCTATCTATCTATCTATCTATCTATCTATCTATCTATCTATCTATCTATCTATCTATCTATCTATCTATCTATCTATCCCATTGTTACAATAATCTTGTAATAATTTACTACTTTATAATACATAATATTAGGTTCAAATTAATATGGAGGGAAATTAGGATAAGCGCTACAAATATCTTAAATAACTGATTCATATGAGTTTCGTCATAAAATTGTAACGGTTGTAAATTTTCCATAACTGGATCAAAACTTCATAGTAAATAACATGGATGAGAACAAGGGTGAATCCCAGATTATTTAACTCGTTTGAACACGTCATTTATCACAAGG
This sequence comes from Unio pictorum, assembly GCA_030141615.1. Lineage (NCBI taxonomy): Eukaryota > Metazoa > Mollusca > Bivalvia > Unionida > Unionidae > Unio > Unio pictorum. The sequence continues at coordinate 2,466,637 of JARLTB010000014.1, read as the reverse complement.
AAGAAGAAAAAAATGGCTTGCAAAATGCCGAACTAGATTCGTATGCTTCTAAAATATAATTATTCTATATTGTTTTCTTTAAGACCATAAGGATTGAAATGAAAACAATATATTTCTTTTGGTTTTATAAACATGGGCTATTCTGGTTATTTGAGGCATAATATGAAGCATGTAGATACAAAATCGGAAAATAAACATATTTTAAATTTAACACCCACCCACCCTCTCCCATATGTCTAACGCCTGTTATACAGTCAACAAATTCCAAACTGTTCTAAGTTTATACGTTTCAACACTGCATCAACTGGGTGGTTTACATGGAAACAAAGACATCGTTGAAACGAATTAAGCTCTCTTATCGATCATCCTCTTTACAATCAGTAGTGTTATGACCTGGAGATAATATACTTTCTTCCATAAGAGCTCATTAAAGGCGCTGTCAGATTTCATCGTTTAAAATGCAGACCTGTCTTTTGTTGACCTATATAAGTTATAACATTTGTAAAATATAGAAATTCGATTGACTGAAAGTTAATATTTGATAACTCTTGGCTTCTTTACTTCCTACCAAAATAGTTTGCCTTTCGAAACAGCCATTCATAGGCGCATGCTATGATGACCTACCCTAATTTGACCCTGGCATAAATCTTTCCAGGTATTCTATGTATCGATCAATGATAACAACTAGGACGTTTTGTTTACTGACCGAACTTAAGCTTCGCAATGGCAGTGGTTTACATAGATCGGTGAGATGGGGGTTGACTAACAATTAAAGCTTATGTCTAAACTTGTAGATTATAATTAGTTTTGGAGCTTTGAAAAGCAGCTTATACTGTAAACAGTATATATTAGGCGACGCAATTCATTAAAATTGAAATACATAATAGAAACGGTACTTGTAAATGTATATTATATATTAATATTGACAACACCCGATAATACGCGCAAATATCGAGCTACCTGACGACGCTTGTTGTTCCCAGTTTACTGTATCGATCTTCCTCGTTCTTGTTACCTGCGAGACGAATAAACAAGGAACATAAATAAGATAGAAACAAGGAAGTTGGAAATGGAACGATTTATACAAAAGATATAAACACAGCAAATTAATTTATTATCTATGTGTGTTAACGGGGAATATTCTTTTTTCTAATTGTCATCCGTTCATTTGTTCGTTCGTTCTTATAATTTATTTTAATACACCTGCAATCCAAGTTTCACGATACTTCACAATGTGTTATATTGAAAGCATTGTCCTTTATTCAGCTGAATTATTTGATAACATTTGTGAAACAAATATAAAGGCAAGTCATTGAAAGTATATACATGGTATTTCTTTACTACTTTATTTCCCACAAACTGCTGTCATGTTCCAAAAAAGTGGCTTATAGGTGTGTGCAATGATGACTGGCCTTATTTTAAATACATTACTAAATACGATTTAGTTAATGTTATTGTTAAAATTAGGAAGTTAGGAATCTATCTTAAGTGCCACATTAGAAGTGGTTGACAGATCGGTGAGATATTGGTTGACAACCACTCAAATAACATTTCTAAAATCAAAGATATTAATCAATCTTGTAGCGTTGAAAAGAAACACATGTTGCAAATTTTGTATATATTATGCAATACAATCGACTAAAAAGTGAAATACAGAATTAAATTGTTATTTTGTAATATATAGGATAAATTAATGGTGACAATACTCTTTAATCCATGAGTATATATTGACATACATTATGACGTATGTTGTACCCAGGACAATGCATACATTTTCCCTGTTTTCTTTACCCAGTGAAGATCAGGTCACCTTAAAATATGATAGACGTGATAGAATATGTCCGGAATTTCGCTTTGATGAATCAATAAGGAATAATTAGAAATAATTTTTGGGTGGGGAATGGACAATGAAAGGATAAAAAGGAAGAGAACAATGCAAACATTAGCTATCAGACGTGAATGTATTAGACAAGTGTGTTTCATCGGCCTGTCCTGTTTTAGTTCATTAATCAACAAGTCTTAATTGTTCTAAATGTACATTATCTGGATGAATCCTGTTATACATGGGTTGTTTAAACAGAAGCAAATACAACATTGGAATTAATTGCAACCTCAATTAGAATATGAAATACAGAATTTAAATGTGATTTGTACGTATAATGGATACATTGATATTGACAACACCCATTAATCCACAGGTAAACTATACTTTGACGCATATTGTAGCCAGTTTGCTGCAGAGAACTTCCTCGTTGTCGTTTACCCATGCTGTCGAAGGGTCGGGTCAGAACACTCTGAAATACCAATGACACGATACAATGCGTCCTAAATTACTGTTTGAAAATAGATAAAGAACAGTAAGAAAGAGAGTAATAACGGAATTGGGGGTGGCTATATAAAACAGTTTGAGAAAATGATGAAAATACTGAAAATCAGCTGGTATATCAAATGCATTTATCAGATTAATGTACTCTTTTGCTCTTCGCTAATTGTATTTATTTATTTATTCGTTCTTTTTTATATTCTATTTTGCTATTATTTGCAAATCAAGTTTCAAAACCTTTCACAATGTATTTTATTGAAAATAAACGTATTTACTGGAAAGATCAGAGACGTGTCGGGGGGGGGCAGAGGGGGACAATATGTCCCCGGGAGCAAGACTAGTGGGGGCGCCAACAACGGCTTTGAAATAGGTTGTATATGTTGCTGCAAATATGCAACATTGCATTAGATGTTTTCTTCAGAGGAGGGTGGGTGTGAAAACGAATCTTGTCCCCGGGTCCAAACACTCTAGGCATGCCTCACGGAAAGATTGAATACAATGGATTTTCATACATAACATTAAAAATAGAATTACTCCCTCTTATAAATCCACTGTGCAATTCATAAGTGTCGTGACCTGGAGATAAAGTACTTCCTTGGATAAAAAGCTCATTAAAGGCGCTGAAGGGTTTCATAGGTTCAAATGCAGACCTTGAAAATATATACTGATCTTGAATTATAAGTGTTATTTGTTCACCTGCAATAGATTATTATATTTGCAAAATATAGAAATACAGGTGTGTGAAAGTAAATATTTGATAGTTGTTTAAATTCTTAATTTCCTACTAAATGCGTTTGTCTCTCGCAACAGTTATTCTTAGGCGCGTGCTATGATGACATACCTTAAGATGAACCTCGCATACATTATTATTCCATGTACTCTATTTAGAGATCAATGATAACAACTAGGAAGTTTTATTTACTCACCGAACTTAAGCTTTGTGATATCAGTGTTTTACAGAGATCGGTGAGATAGGGGTTGACTAACAATAAATGCTCATAACAAAAAATTAGGGATTATAATAAGATTAGGATTTTTGAAAGGCAACTCATATTAGAAATAATCTATATTAAGTAGCCCAATAAGTGAAAATGGGAAATACATAATTAAAGTGCTTTTGTCAATATATTTGATATATTGCTATTGAGAACATCAATTAACCCCGTGAAATATCCAGTTACAAAATGATTCACGTTGTACCAAGTTTGCTTAGGTATCTTCATGATGATTCACGTTGTACCCAGTTTGCTTAGGTATCTTCATGATGATTCACGTTGTACCCAGTTTGCTTAGGTATCTTCATGATGATTCAATTAACCCCGTGAAATATCGAGATACATGATGATTCACGTGTACCCAGTTTGCTTAGGTATCTTCCGCGTTCACGTTCCCCACGCTACCAAGGGTCAGGTCAGGTCATGGGATAATAAAGTACACGATACACCATAAACTGTATGGAATTTCGGTTTGATGAATAAACAAGGAACAGTTAAATAGAGAGAACAATGGAGTATGGAAATTCAAGGTTGAGTCTTGTAACACAGATAAAAACACAGCAAATCAGCAGACATCTCAAATGAATTTATAATGTTCGTGTTATCGGGTCATACACTGTTTGCATTAGTTATCCATTAATTCAATCATTTATTCTTAAATTCATTTACTACACATACCAAGCTTCATAATGCTTCATAACATGTTATATTGAAAGCACACTTCATCGCAACAAATGCGAATACCACGACTTTCTGTTTCATATACGTCTAAATCATGGGTGGTCAACAAAGAGACGTACACCTTGAGATAAATTACGTGCATTTCGATCAGTCATCGTCATAACTGGTACCTGTAGGATTTATTGTTTCAAAAACAGTCCTTGAACTTAGAAATGTTTTTGTTCACCTGTGTTATTGATACAATAGTAAAATATAGAAATACAAGTGATTCAAAGTAAATATTTGGTCATGTTTTACTTCCTACTAGCTACTTTTAAATTCTCAAACAGTCGTGTGCAGGTGTGTGATACGATGGTCTACCCTCTTTTAAACCTTGCACAATTATTCTAAGTATTCTATTTATAGAACAATGTTAAAACCAGGAAGTTTTATTTAGTAACCGAACGTAAATATCACATTGGCAGTGGTTTACAGAGATCGGTAGGATGGTGGATGACTAGCAACAAAACTTGATTTCTAAAATTATAAATTATAATTAGTTTTCGAGTTTAAAAAGCGACATATAATGCAGATGTGTATATTAATCGATACAAACAATGAAAATGAGAAATTTTGAAATTAACTGTAATTTGTTAGTTTTTGGAAATTTTACTTGTGACACCATCCTTTATTCTCCAGATATACATTACATTACAAAATGATACACTGTTTATGTTGTTATCTTCCTCGTTCTCTTTACTCACGCACATTGTTTGTCATGTCAGGTCCCTTCAAGTACGATTGACGTGATAAAATGTTTCCGGAATTTCGGTTTCATAATTAAAATAAAGAACAGTTAGAAATGGAGGGGTGGGAGTGGACATTAAAAGGCCTTTAGAAAAATTAAAAATGCAGAAAATGAAGAGACAGTGAGATTTATTTACCAGACCGCTGTTCTGGCGGACTGCTGTATTTTCTATTAAATATCCGTTCATTCATTATTTATTTTTAAATTCATTTTACTGCACTTGCAAACCTAGTTTCATTAAACTTACCAATGGATTATGTTTACAGTACACATCACCATGTGAACGTTTAAATTCAATAGCATTGTCATACACGTCATTAAAATAGAAAGTACTTGTAGTTGGTTGAACCATTTTGTCACTATTGATTAGACATTTTATCAAATCACAGTGCTTAAGTTATGCTAGCAGTTAAAGTCAAGACATGTGGAAATGAGGTAGAATGGTTCTACATTGACGAAGGATTAATGCATTGTACCATATTTGAAATTCGAAACCACGTACCTGCTTTTTATTTTAGTTTCAATTTCAATATGGTAGAATTTAGAAAAAGTGAGATAAATATTGAAAACCGCAGATTTATTGTTTTCCAATTTCATCGTAATTATTCTTGTGATGCACATATTTTCAATATTTTTGGTTCAAAACTTCTTTGTAAAGTTCAGGAGTGAATCCGCCATTACGTCACTCAGATGAACACGTGTCATTTGTTCTGGCAAGAATTAAACCTAAATGTTTGGCAGTGTAACAAAAGTCCGAACACTATGTCGATTTATGATGTATCCTGAATTTCGGACTTTTTAAATATATCATTATAGTGATGTATCATTTTATAAGCGGTAATGTTTAAAGATAGACCAATATGTTACTTTTGGGTATAGGAACAAGAGCTAATTTAGTTATTTGAGGAATAATCTAAGTTTACATAATCAGTGTCAATCATGCAATAACTGCGTTGTTTGAACTGAGAAAAAGTCACCCTTGGAAAGAATTGCACCTTCCTATCTAACCACTGCGTTATATATATATATATATATATATATATATATATATATATATATATATATATATATATATATATATATATATATATATATATATAATATATATATATATATATATATATATATATATATATATATATATATATATATATATACATAATTCTACTTGTCCTTTGTTCACCTGTATTAGTTTATAACATTTGCTGTAGTTGTTGTTCTAGGGTTTAACGCAATTTTTCAGCACAAGATTCGCTATACATGGCGGCCTGTATTGATGGTGGATGGAGAACACTTGAAAACCCCAGAAAGTACAACCGACCCATAAGAAGTTTTAATAATATTTTTAAAATATATAAATGCAAGTGATTGCAAACAAATACTTGCTGTTTCATTACTACAATATTTCCCACCGATTCTTGTCATGTTCCTAAAAAGTGATGTACAATGATGGCATGCTTTAATTTTATTTTTTAGTCTTGCATGCAATTTCCACACAATTTTATATCTAAATATTAATGTTATAAGTAGTAAGAAACTGAACTTAAGTATCACGTTAGAAGTGGTTGACAGAGATCGGTGAGATGGGGGTTGATTAAAACTAAAGGAACACTTTTAACATTACGGATTATATATAAAAGTGTATCTCTGAAAAGCGATATATATTGCAAATCACATATATTAGCAAAATATCAATTTAAATATGAAATATAGCATTAAAATGTTATTTTGAACTGTATAGGATAAATTAACATTGACAACACTCCTTAATCCTTGTGTAAATATTGAGTTACAAGATGATGCATGTTCTACCCGTTAACTGCACATATATTCCTTGTTCTCGTTACCCACGCTACTGAGGGTCAGGTCAGGTCACCTTAAAATACGTCAGACGCGATAGAATGTGTCCGGGATTTTGCTTTTATCAATAAATCAGGAACCCTCTTTATGTTTAGCCTTGTATACATATTCCTAAGTATTATATTAATATATTAATGATATATGTCTGAATGATAAAACTAGAAAGTTTTATTTAGTGACCGAACTCAACTTTCACTAAGGCAGTATTTTACAGAGATTGGTGAGATGGGGATTGATTACCAATTAAAAAGCATATATACAATTATGGTATCTAACATACGTCGGAGTTTTGAAATATTACATATGATACAAATATTCAATACAATCAATTAGAATATGAAATACAGAATTAAAATGTAATTTGTACGTGTAATGGACACATTGATATTGACAACACCCCTTAATCTACAGGTAAACTACACTTTGAAGCATGTTGTGGCCAGTTTGCTGTAGAGAACGTCCTCGTTCTCGTTACCCACTCTATCGAAGGGTCGGGTCTGAACACCCTGAAATACCAGAGACACGATACAATGCGTCCTGAATTACTGTTTGAAAATAGATAAAGAACAGTAAGAAAGATAATAATAATGGAGGGGAATATAAAAGTGCTTGAGAAAATGATACAAATACTGAAAATGAGATGGCATCTCATTTGTATTTATCAGATTAATGTATTCCCGTAGTCTTCTCTAATTAATGAATTTATTTATTGATTCATGTATTCGTTTTTATCTTCAATCTATTTAACTATATTTGCAAATCAAGTTTTATTACATTTCACAATGTATTACATTGACAGTACACATCACTGCAGGACAATTTGAATGCAACGGATTTTCATATGCCACATTACAAATAGAATGTACTTGTAATAATTATATTGACAACACCCTTAATCCACAGGGAACCTACACTTTGACGCATGTTGTGGCCAGTTTGCTGTAGAGAACTTGCTCGTTCTATTTACCCATGCTATCAAAGGATACAAATACTGAAAATGAGCTGGCATTTTATATGTATTATCAGATTAATGTATTCCGTGGTCTTCTCTAATTAATTAATTTATTTATTTATTTATGTATTCATGCATTCGTTTTTATTTTGAAATCTGTTAACTATATTTGCAAATCAAGTTTAATAATATTTCACAATGTATTACATTGACAGTACACATCAATGCAGGACAATTTGAATGCAATGGATTTTCATACACAACATTACAAATAGAAATTACTTGTAATACATTGACAGTACACATTTACTTTTTTACAATAAAGAAAGGGCCTAACGAGTGGAAGAACATGGAATCAGAATAAATAGATACATCTGTTGCATGATACGTGCAATTCTGTACCACATTGCTTTTCTGATTGCTTCAAATTACAACATTAATTAATTTAGAGCAAGTTGGATACGGATTTAAAAAGCTGTGTTTTCTTTACAATTCCATTATGCCATTGTTGTCATGATTTCAAATGAACTTATTTTCAGCAACATCCTAGTAAACCGCAAGTGCAATAGTATTCCACTCCAATAAACATGCTCTTTTCTATGACAGGAAAGATAAAATTGATGGTGGCTGTATGCCGAAAGACTTAAGCCAAAAAATAATTATTCTAAGCTATCATTTTTGTAAAAATAATTCTTAAAGTTACACCAATATGTCACTTTAAAAAAAAAAATATAAATATATATATATATATATATATATATATATATATATATATATATATATATATATATATATAAACAATGTCTATTCTGGCTATCTGATGAATACAGATGAGCTTTGAGATACAAAATCAGAGGATGTCAAATTCTAGATTTGGACCACTAAACCCAAATTAAATCCTGGGTAAATATTTAAATAATGGTTGGTCAACGAGTCTTAATTGTTCTAATTTTATATCATCAGCAACAATCATGCAATATATGGGTGGATTAAATAGGAATAAAAACACAATTTTTGGAATGAATTGCTGTCTCGTATCTTACATTTGTGCTGTCAAAAAATGTTCGACATCCGGATATAAAGAATTTATAAAAGGAACTTGCAGGATTCAAATTCAGACTTTAAACTTATGTGTTAATCTTAAATATGAATTATGTTGTTCACCTGTCGATAACATTTGTAAAATATAGAAAAGCAAGTGATTGAATGTGACAATTTACTATTTATTTGCTTCCTCATTTCATACTAAAGGCATTTATATTCAGAAAAGGTCGTGTAGAAGGGTGTGCGTACAGGCATGTGCTTAGCTGACCTACCTATTTGAACTTTGTATACACGTGTTCTTAAGTATTCTATTTATATATGCATGATACAACTAGGAAGTTTTAGTTAATAACCGAACTTCAGTGTTACGTTAGCAATTGTTTAAAGAGTTAGGTGATAATGGAGTTGACTATCAATACAAGTTATTTTCTATAATTATAAATAAAGGTTAATTTTCGAGTTTTTATAGGAATATAACTTGCATACAGTCTACCTTAAGTGATGTATTCAATTACAATGTGAAATAATGAATTAAAGTGTTGTTTTGTTATGTGTAGGGTAATATAATTTTGACAACACCCCTAAATCTTTGGGTAAATATTGTTCAACTTGATGATGCATGTTGTACCCAATTTGCTGCAGAGCTCTTCTTTGTTCTTGCTACCCACGATACAAAAGATCTGGTCAGGGTACATATAAATACGATAGAGGTGATAAAACGTGTCTGGAATTTCGATTAAATAATAAATAAGGAACAATTAGAAACATAGAAATGAGGGTGGAGGTGGGCTGGATGGACAGTAATAGTGTCATAAAGGTAAAAATATAAAAAATGAAATGACATATGAAGTGAATTTACTTGATCAAAATATGTTTGTGACCTGCTGTGTTTTCGTTCATAACACATTCATAGCAAAGTCTTTTAAAAAATACGCTTGCAAGCAACAAAACAGAATGCGTTATATTGACAGCAAACAAGACGTGTTCTATTGACAGCAAAAACAATGTGTTTTTATTGACAGCAAACAGAATGTGTTCTACTGACAGCAAACACGATGCGTTCTATCGACAGCAAAAACAAACGCAGGAAAATCTGAGAACCAAGACATTTTTTTATATACGACATTAAAAATAGAATGGACATGCTGTTAGTTAAAACATATTTCGTTTTTTAGTACTTGTTTAGATTGTTACTAAAAGAAAGTCCAAACCATATTCTAGACTTTGGATTCAAAATACATTGGAATGGGATGGACCAAAAATATGATTTACCATTATGTCTATCTATTTGTCGATCTATCGATCTATCTAGTACACCATACTTGTAATTTTTAGGCTCCTATCGTAATATCATGGAAGTTAGATTAAGATAAATAGCTGCTTTGTATTTTCCAATTTTATTATACTGTAATAAATTTGGAGTATGTGTATTTGACAGCATCCCATTTTTAATTTGTGCGAGTATTTGGTCTTCGGTGCCATGGAAACATTACTAGCCCGAAATAGTTAGCTAGTTAGTAGGAGCAAACATCACACAGCCGAGTGTTAGTGAATTTGAACCATGCTGGGGTCGTTAGTAGTGAATTTAGGTACAAGCCGAATGACTGTCCCTTTTTGTAACATAGTCCATATTAAAATTCCGCTGTGTATAAAAGTGATGTGATTGAAATGGCAGTATTTATGGGGGGAATATAATGGAATCAATAAGTTGGAACTTGGTAGGTACCGTTTATGTGTCCATAGTGAAAAATGGGCGTATGTATATGAGCGTGATACGCCGGAAATTCTGTGGATTGACTGGCCTAGGGTCGTGCAGTTAAATATTTCCCAGTTAGTAAGGGAATACTAGTGGAATTTCTATGGTATGACGGGCTTGCGGTACGGAAATAGGATGATAAAGAAGAAAACCATGCTAAGGTGCGGTTAATGGACTCTTGGGCAAGTTGTCTCCTCTGGGTCGCCGATTGATTAGAGCAAAGATTATTAATTATAGCAGACACGTATTTCTTTCCATTTTACAACTCAAGTTGTATGGAAGTCTTTGGAAATTTGGGGAAAACATATGACTTCCAGAGTGACTCGCACTTGCTCGGTCAAGTGAATACCCTTGTGCGTGTAACAATACATTATTATTGTCATAATTTCGAGTGGATACATTTTCGATATTTGGGTTAACACCTCATTGTAAAGGGCAATATCAATCCAATTTTATACCACTCTAATTAGCACGTGTCTTGTATTATGAGAATAACAATAGGTGTGTGGCTGTGTGCCAAACGTTTGAACCCGAGATGTCGATTTGTGATTCATCCTGAGAAATATAATTATTATGTATTACTATCCTTAAAACGATAAAGGTTTATATTCGATCTTTTTTAAATTATTTTTCTTCATAAACATCGGCTAATACGGATATTTAAAGAATGAAGTTAAGTACAGAGATAAGAAATCAAGAAATGTATTCTTCTCTTGTTTGAACCTACCCCCACCCCCACCCCCATCTACATAACTCGTTTTGTACTGTCAACAATTCATTGTTGTTCTAATTTTATCATATCATATTTCAATCATGTAATAAGTTTTTGGTTTAAACAGAAATACAATCAATAATGAATTGAGTTACACACTCTTTTCTGACCTTTGTGCAGTCTATACCAGCGGAAGATAACGTGCTTCAAATATTCTGCTCATAAAAGGCGCTCTATGGTTTGGAATGCAGAAATTTGAAAATAATTTGATATTAAAATTCGACTTTTGGTTTGTTTATCTGTAATAATTTATAGCATTTTGTAAATAGAAATACAGATTATTGAATGAATTATTTTGGTCATTTTTTATTTCTTTTTTCCTACCTACTGATTTTATCGTCTGAAACGTCTATATATGTGTGCCATGTTGACCTATCCTATTTTGAACCTTGCGTAATTGTTCTAAGTATTCTATTTACAAATCAAAAATAAAAGGAGGAAGTTTTAGTAGTCACCGAACTTAAGTCTCACAAAGGCAGTCATCTACAGAAATCGGTAAGTTTGGGTTGGCAACCAAACGAAGCTCATTCTACAAATAGGGATTATACAAATTTCTTTTAGTTTTGAAAAGCGATACATTTTACAAATATCTTTATTTAACAATAAATCAAATAAAATAAAATTTATATAATTAAAGTCTTATTTGTTCTTGTATTGGACATATTGATATTGACAACACCCCTTAATCCCCGGGAAAATTTGAGCTACATGATGATGCTTATTGCACAAATTTTGCTGCAGATTTCGTCCTCGTTCTCGATATTGATAATCATGTCAAGACACCTAGAAATAGGATTAGCGTGATAAAAGCTGTCCGGAATTTCGGTTTGAAGAATAAATAAGGACAAGTTATAAAGACAATTAGCGGGGAGGGAGATGGAATGTATTAGTCCTATCAGTTCTCTTGGATTTCTCTTTTTTGTTTATTTATTCATTCATTTAGTTTTAGAAACATTTCATTGCACTCTCAAACTAAATTTTTTAGACCTTAACAATGTGTTCCACGGATACTTACACAGTAGCACAGAAAAATTACAACTATAGTGATTGTTTGTTATGCCACATTAAAACTACAACAATTGTTTGTTATGCCAAATTAAAACTACAAATATTGTTTGTTTGCCACATTAAAATTAGAAAATTGCTGTAGTTTTTTAATTATTTATTGCTACATTGTTATTATCTATTTGTTACATTGTAATCAGCTATTCGCTACAATGCAGTTAGCTGTATTTTACATTATAATTATTTATTTGCTACATTGTTATTATCAATTTGTTACGCCATAAATTTTATTCCCTACCATTTGTAGGATATTATGTTAGGCTCAAATTGATATATGGCGGAATATACAGTTAGATAAATAGCTGATTTCCGTTTTTCAATTTCGTCATAAAGCATTCTGGTTATAATCTTAGGCAGCCATTTTTTCAATATTTGGGTCAAAAACACGTAAAGGCCAAGAGTAAATCGAAGGTTATCTTAATCAATCGAATACAAGTCTTTTGTTGCAACAAGAAAGACAAAATACATGGGTGCCAAATGACCGTACTTGAAGTGACGATTCGTGGAGCGGCAGAGAGGGTTTGCCCAGTAATTTGTACAGCCCTCTATTTGGTATAATAAGAGCTACAAAATTATGATAAAATCTAGGGTTTTATTGTGTTTCAGAAGTTCTGTCCCGAATAGAGTATTTCAAAGTATTGAGTTGAGTATTGCGAAAAATTAACCGTATATGTTATCTAGCCCAATTCGATATCGTGCTTCAGGGTTACATAAATGTATCGTTACAAATCCATGTAGGGTCGCCTGAGCACGACGAAAGAAATTTCTGAATTTGTTAATGTCCATGTCACCGTTGCACCAAGTTTGTAAAATATTTCTGAGTGTATGAGTACCAATCCCGTTAAATATCGCTACAATTATCTCGGATCATTTTTGGAAATTGAGTGTATCGTTGAATGACATATATCACGTCTGTGATTTTATGTCGCATCCGGGAAAATATCCTCGCTGTATTTTTTGTTTATCTAACATCGTATCATCATATACGACCAAGTTGTTGCCGTTTCCATCGATGTCTTCAACGGAAGGTGCTTCGTCAATATCTGTAATAAACTCAATGATGTACTCCCCGATGATCTCTAAGGCGCTCTCGTTATAATCTTTTAACACTTGGTAGCAATGTTGATCGTCCACACTTGGTGCTACGAAATAGTTCATCTCATTTCATCCATTTCATAATCAAATTAAGTAGCAGCTGTGTTTTACCGCTCCCAGATTTTTGGATAATTATCATCCTAACGGAGTTAGGTAACATAACATGATGTTTTACTCGTTGTTGTTTTTTAACGCGGAAAAGTCGGTAATTTCCATTAGATATAACATAACTAGTATTATGAATTTATATTATGTGAAATGTAAAGCTCATACACCGACAATTAATCCAACTCCCATCATGACAGAAAATAACAGAGAAGCTATCACTGGCAAGTGTGCGCAGTGTGGAATAAATACATTCAGGTTTGTTAAAAAAAGGGTGGTGATATCACGGCCAAGTTATCAAAGCTACCAGGAACCACGTGGACGAAGTATCCAGGAGAAAAACACCTTCCTGAATATAATTATTGTGGAGCGGGAACACGATTAGATATCAGACTTAATGACCAGGATCAACCTCGTCCGGGTTAATATCCGATAAGCGCTCTCGATGAAGCCTGTCGTGTTCATGAAGTGGTGATCTCGAACAGCGTCATCTCGCAGAAGTAAAATTGATCCATGCGTTGAGTTCTATCCCTGATAAATCCTTCAGAGAAAAATTATGATCCTGGATAATAAAAGCCGCCATGAAGAGTAAATTAATGATGGGACTCGGTATTTCATATGGAATCAATTTATTATTCTCCGACTGGATATTACAAAGGTAAATCAGCGATCGATAATCTCGCCAGCGCGGCTAAAGTTACAAATGCAACAGCGGCGGATTGGTTATATAAGCATGCTATATGGAAAATGTATCTACCGCGTCCAGCGAAAATTCAATATGCATCGTTTGATTTTAATACCCCAAATGAAATTCATCAGGCCGATATATTATTTCTGCCGCATGATATCGTCAATGCACCTACTTGCAAATATGCGTTGACGTTATTTGACGTTGCAAGTAGATACAAGGAAGCTGAGCCATTATCAACAACGACTTCTTCTGAAGTTGCCTCGGCGTTTAAAGTAATTTATTGTCGAGGTCCTCTGCGGTGGCCAAATCCCCTCCAAGTTGATCCTGGTAAAGAATTTCAGGGTGAAGTATCAACAACGATTAAACAACATAATACCACAATACGACGAGGACACACTGCAATTCATCGCGACCAGGCAATTATTGAGCGGATTAAGAGAACTCCCGCATATAAATTGTTCATTATCAGAACGCGAAGGAATTCATCGATGATAAACAATCTCGTGAATTGGTTAAATGATTAACAGAAGTAGTTGCAGCGCTCAACCATGTTATTACCAGGACGCTAAATATGAAATCGGCTATCGCGATAACAAAAAATATATAACAATCCCAAAAAGAGATTTCCAATCGCAGATTTTACCTAACAATGTCACAGTGAGATATTTTTAAGAACCTGGTGAACTTGAAGGTGGCAGAAGAAGATCAACTGATCCGATATGGAGCGTAACCGCACATAAAATATTTGACACTGTAACATCTAAACACAGACCAGCGATATATATATTAGATCCAACTGCACCACAACGAGGTTTTACCCGTGAACAATTACAGGTTATTCCAGATGATACTCAATTACCGCCGTGTGGACTCAGCTAATAACAATTCTTCGAAGTTGATCTTTTCTTCGTACTCGTGACACAGCGAGATAAATTAAATGTGACAACTCGATGAAGTCATCAACGATCCACATAGTAGTATCTGTAATTGTCAGTCCTTGTGACGAGTGTATCGTCATCGCGTATCCTAGCACCCACGAAGACTTATCAGCGCGCAGTGCGTCTTCAACTACATTGATATCAACCAGTACAATATCATTTAAAACGAGTTCTTGTCGTTGTGATTTTTTTGGAATATCAACGAAGATGTTTTGTCGTCGTGTATCCTTGGGCCTATAACATAACGGAACCTGGCACTTCGGGAATTGTTCTTTGTGGGTGTTAAGTAATTCTACCTGAAGTGCATCTTTTTTTTTTTGTGCTGGTGACAACTATGTCGGATAGTTTCCATGTGTCCTAGAACTCGTCAATGGGAGTTTCAGGAATTGTGTTACGTGTTATATCACATTGCACATGATCCGGTTGTAGTCTTATCGCGGATTTTAACGATGTCAACTCTGAATCGAGTGAACGATAATCTGTATTCATTTGTCCATAGTGATCAACATTATTTTTTAGCCAACAATGAGGGGACTCTCTCCGACCATGATCGCCGCACATTATCACGGCGGAGTTTTTCTTTAACAACTATTCTAGAAATGTTTTTAACAGCTCTAACGGTACTGTATCGATTTCATCCCATATAATTATATCAAGAATATGTTTTGTTCCCATGCGATCTGGAATTCACTCAGTTCCATTCCATCGAAAAAACTATGGTACATGCACGCCTTAACTCCTCTGGATTTCGTCTCTCGTGCAAGACGAAGAATTGGAGTAAGCACTATCATGTTAGAATTTTCCCAAATAAATCAATTTCGTCTTTCCACATCTTCCTGGACGGTTCAAATAAACCGTTTTATGTCTTATTATCGGATCATACACAGAAGGGTACGATGATATATCATCGTTCGTGTCCTCGTGGTAATTATCTTAGATGGGATTATCAGCCGATTCGCAGTACTCATGTAGCGTCTCCTGTTTTATTCTCCAGGTTCCCCAATCGCCATCCAACGTAGTATACTCTTCGACGAGTTTCCGGTGTTTTACATCAAAATAAAATGAAATGAGTCCGTGGCGACTCTAACCGCGATGTCAGAAAATCTTTTTAACATCGAGAGTAAATTTATTGTTACATAACATAACATCAATGATCTTAAATGAGTATACTGTGGTGATTCTCCTTCGAAGTATTCAACGATTATCCCGAGTTTTTCGTTTTTGGATAAATAAGCGGTTCTCTTCGACGTAAATATCTCCTTCGCGGTTGTATTCGCGTTCATAAAATCTATTTCAGCGTCGTTAAATACTAATCTAGTACAGTGCTCCTTCGCTTGTTTTTCTGGATATCTATTCATGTCCCAGTCATCGCATTTTTAGCAGTTGTTAACCAAACATCGTTCTGTGCCCGATACGAAATTATCGCGGCGGAAACTGTCAACGACTGTAACATATGTTTATCTAACAAAAACCTCAATAATGGTATCGGAGCCCATTGTTTCGTTGAAGGATGCTTTCCTATCCAGATATAAAATATCGGGTGAAGACCGTCTGCGAACTTAAACGATGTCACCCTGGCAAACCCGGTCAAGTCAAAATCGGGTAATTCTCCCGTTTATCGCAACTCTTGTTATTTCGAGTGTAGGATCGCCTAACCATGCAAAGTACTCACTGCATTCACCCTATCTGAGGAAACTCTCAGGATAACACTCTGCCATGTCAACGAAAATCATATCCTTAGTTATACCCTACGTTATATTTTGTATTCCATAACTCACCGTGACCATATTATACGCAGCTAGCTTGGACGTCATCAAGAAACTCATATCGGGTCGGCTTTCAAGAGTTGTTCTTTCTGGCAAAATGAGCTGCGACAGACGTTATTGTAAAACAATTTCGGGTAATTTCATCGGGGTTATCGGTATACCTCAGCGCGAGATTATTCATTTTATTTTTCTAACTCGATAACATCATTTATTGCCGCTCCTATTTGTTTAACTAATTCAGCCCACGCGTATATTTTTGATTTCCTCAATTCGCTTAGTCCATTTCCTCGTTTAGTGTTTTTAAAATGCTCTACGACTCGCTCTGCAACGCTGTTTAACACCGATGATACTTTCATCCGAGGGAGTCTTTTCACATCGGGGTATTTATCGGGTAAAGTGCATAAATCAACATCATCACAGGATACGCACGATGGTAATTTGTGTTATCGATTCCAAGTAACGTACCCAATTTAATTTTATCTGTCACGATGACTGGTTTTCTCGTTGAATCTAGCTTGCGTTCACGATAATTATATACTCGCCAAGATATTCCATCGGTATTTCTTTCAAATCGCTCATAAATGTTACTATATTTGACCTGAATAACATACCTGGTATTTTCAAAATTTATCCTCGATAATATGTCATGGGTACGATAATCTGTCATCGTGTAATCAAACGAGGAACTCGAAAAGTTAAAAATGCATATCAGTCACCATCGTTTCGAAATTCATATTTGGATCGTCGAATACTTTTTTAATCGCTGATAACCACGTGGGAAATTTTATTTTACCGTGTAAGTCAAATACTGCTCTCCGACGAGTGTTTATTTCAAGTTCAGGAAATGTAAATATTTTCATAATATTGCTATTAAGATAAAGTATATTTAAATAAAAAATATTTATTTATATATGCACAACTGTAATTGGTTGCCCATTGGTTCATTTACCAGTTGTGATCAATTCTGCAGAAAAGAATTGTGTGGGAATCACATGAGAAATATCCGTCGAGGACGCTCGGGTCCACAGACATGTATCAACTGTGGCATTGGAGTACAAGGAAAAACAAATTTATGCGTACGCTGTGGACTAAAAAAATATGTGGCGCTGAAATGGTACTACGATCATCACAATAAAAACTATTCGATACAGTCTCATATTGATTACATCAGTTGAAAAATACCTGATATTCAAAATAACGATTTAGATAAATTAAAAGCATATACAATAAAATGAATTACAACGAGTACGTTGTTCATCCGATGATGGAACCATCCGACATCGAAAACGAAAAGTTTCAATTGGTCGAGTTTATAGCATGTTTATATGATAATTGCCATCAGAAATGGTGGACACCGAAAACATTATCTTGCTCATCTATTTATCGTTGAATATTTTTCCGGGGTAATCGGTAACGGTCTCGTAGTTGATCATGTTAATCGAGATCCTCTTGATAATAATAATAAAATAATTGATAAAAATAAGTAATCGTATAGGAAATTTGAGAATAGTAACTCCACGTGAAAATTGTCTCAACACTAACTCCCGAGAAAATAGAAACTATAGACCAAGACCTGTAACAGCTTTTATTGATAGTACAATTATCGAATTTCTCTCGATAGTATCCGCCGGTAAATATTTCGATACTAACCCTAGAGCTATATTTTAAGCTGCGTCTGATACAATTTTAACAGTGTAATCAAAATAAGTACAACATAGTTTCATTTGCCTTCGCGTGAATTTTTTAAAATACCAAATATTACAATTTAGATTTAAAAAATATTTTTGTATTATATAGCATGAATACCAAAATTGCATCAACTACCGCCGAACGAATTGACCTTAGTTTTTTGTTAAAAAACATTTAATCGCCGCTGGATATAATCTCCAGATATGAAGTCGCTGAAGACCAATACGGAAGTTGTCCGCGTTGGTATTTCGAATATAGATCTCCTTTGCATTTCAAAGACTTAAATTTTAAATATTATCCAGAAGAAGAAGAGCCCAATTACGGAGTTTATGACGATGAAATGGACAGCGGAGACAATTATAGGTATTTTCCCTCTGACGATGAGTACGACTCCGATTATGAATATTTCTTTAACCGACCCTACAAAAAACAATGGAAATTCTAAAGAATTTTCAAATATTGAAATTCTTCGAATTTAGAGAAATAATTATTATATAATGAACAATGAAAATATCCCCAAATTGAAAAAAGATCTCAATCGTATATAACACCACCATGACAGTAAAATATTTACGAGTGACTATGTAGACCACGAATACTCAAAGATAACGTGAGCGCTACGGTTAAGTTTCCCCACGTATAAGTCAGAGTATCGTGTAATAAATATTCTCTCCCGGGAACGAAATAAAATCATTTATAAAATTAAAAACTCTGAGAATAGAAAATCTACGATTTTCAACGAGGAAGAATTCGTTGCGGCATCACCGATGTTAAAAAGGATTCTTAGTGCGATCGGAGATATATTCAACAAGGAGACTCTGATATAATCCAATGCGAAGGAATTCGAAAAGAAGTACTTAGAAATTCATTAGGATGTAAAGATTTAAGACGTAAATCGTTTACGATGAAAATTCTTTAGAATTTCACTGACGAACATTTCTCTGAACGCGTTTGAGTTGGATATCTGGATGTAGCGTTTCATCAAATTTATCCTCGCGAATCATTTTATCTAATTCTGCATCATTGTACATTTGTTTTTACTTGTCCACATAGGTCTTTATTATACGCGGTGATATAAATATAATGTTTTCTTAACCGTTCACTGTATTCTTTCTGCTTTCTAAATTTAGTTGTGTAACAATCAATTTTTTTTTAACTCGGTAAGTTGGTGTTGGTATTTTCTTGAGATGATCTGATCGCCCTTTCTTCCTGGTTGTATTTGGTTGTGAGGTCATCGTTGGTGATCCTGAGTTGACCCCGTTCCTTTTGTAACAGCGCGATCTTATCTCGCAGTCTAGAATTTTCCTGGCAAAGTTCTCGTTGCTTTATGCATTGTTGTTTTATTGCGGCGCGATATTCCTCAGCGGAACATCCCTCTGATGCTGACATTGGTTCGTTTGACCATATTTTATATAACCGAGATAGTCCCATCTTGTACTCACAGGACACTTCGAGGGAACATTTGACACCTCTCAACGATAATATTTTTGTTTCGTCTTCTGCGGTAAGATAAGTTGGTGCTCTCATATATGTCTGTGAGAAATTTTTGCCAAAAAAATGTTACTCAGAAATTACGGTTAAAAATTATACTCGGAGATCGCGGGAATAAAAAAATGTTACTCGGAAATTACGGTCAAAAATTACATTCACACAAGTAAAATTTGTTGGACTTTTCACAATAATTTTTTTTCACTGGGACTTTTTTGCGGTGCAATCATATCAGGGGTCAAAACATAACCATGTAGATGTTACAGGGGGATACACGAGTGGGCATAGTTTACTATCTGATCATGATTACAGTTAAGTACCGCTATATGATCACGCTGAATTTGTTTCAGCTGATGATCCGTCAGCAGAAACTTTTCATAGCCAAATTTGTCTACGATAAGCTCGGAGTTGCCTACGATAGTTTCCTTGAATGACCTTCTAATAGCGTCTTCAATTTTATCCTTGTCATATACAAATAATCGTGCGTCCTTGTACATTATTAAAATACTTTGGATTTAATTGTTGTTATTTTCTAAATCGTAGATTTTGGATAAAAATTAATAGATCTTCACTTCGAGAGTGATTTGTAATTATTCATCTTGTAAATCGATCAAGTTAGCATTTTGATCAACTAGTTTGATATTCATTCTTGATATCCAAGAGTTATTATATATTAAATTTATCGGGTTGATTGGATTTCGTACAATTAAACTTCCAGGAGGCACTTCCTGTGAAAACGTACAGATGATATATCCCTGCTCGGCTCTATTTGACAAAGTTGTATTCACGGGATTGCTTTCGTCGACGTTATCGCATATCAAATTTATCGCGATAACCGAGGTTATATCGACGTTGCGGGGTAAGACATGTCTACCTGTTCCATCAGTGGCGTTGTTGTATCATCTTGTATTTTGTTCCGTATAGTATTTATCTAGTTGAGATATTCTATGACGGGGGTAGTAACATCCTCGGATAATTTTCTCCACGTGGCGTGTATTTGCCGGATATATTCATCGAGGAGATCATCGAATGATTTTTTAAACTTGGGAACATTATACCCAGGAAATTTTTAATCACGTATTGTATCCTCTGTTAAGGAATGCGCGGCTAAAATTCTTTTTGTAGCATCTTCGCTCTCCTTATTACCCTCGATTTCATATCGTACAATATAAACAAATCTCCAGCTGAGAAAGTTCATATATAATAGAAGAGAATATAATATTTCTGTCTGTTTGCTGATTTTATCACGTCGAGCTGTTATATCAAGGAGATATTCCCGAAAATGGTCCCGTAATTGTCCTAATTGTTTTTTGTATGTATTTGTAATCTTATAAAAAAAAACACAGAGAGTTTCCATATCCCAAACAATTCTAGGAAGATCCCTGAATATAGGATCGTATGAATGGTTTCTCCCATAATCGAAATGAGAAATGGTCCATACAAATGTTTCTTTTGGATCTGTTGGTTTTAAATATGCTCCAGAAAATCGTGTATTTGCCGATTTGATGATTCTACGTGCGGTATTTGTACCGGGATGATCGGTAAATCCAGGATAATCGGTAATATCAGAATGACGGGTAAATCTAGAACAATTGTTAAAGTCAGGATCTGTTATGAACATAAAAGAATAAAAATCATATTTTCTAGGTTCGGGAGGAAGTGTCTTAGATGGTTGATTTTCTTGTGAAGGAGGGGATATTTCATAAAGTTTTTTTTCTATCGGTGAGATCTCGGGCCATACTAGTATGGTTCTGACTGTACTCTTATATATGTCTATGATGTATTCAGGTGAGTTTATATTGATGGTGGTTGATAACGATGGTGTGTGAACAGTTATCTCAATGTTAGACTCTGTCCCGGTAATTGATTTTACTCTGCGTTGAATTTCATCGTTGATATTCTCGATCTGGTATCTACCTTTTGGGACATATATTGTCTGCTGATCGGGAGTACCATCTTGTTTATTTTTATACGCGAATACAAAGTTGTTAATATGGAATTTACCCGCGAATGACTGATCGGATATTGGGCCAACTATGATAAACAACTAGTTGAGTTAGCGCTATTTTTTTTTTCGAGATCGGGGTTGAAATTTGATATTAAATTCTGGTTTCTTTGACGTTGTTGATATAACGTTGTTTTCACCGGAGCGGTGTTCTCCGCTATTCGTTGACGTAATTCCTGTGATGTCTGCGAACTTGATGAGGCCATTATCTTCAACGTGTTTTTCTAATGTTGACATCGCGGAGTCATAAATGTGGAATATTGCATAGAACTCGCTATCGGATATTGTTGTGTCGTCGAGGGATGATGAGATCATCGCGGATAATTGTAAAGATGCGGTTGATACCGTATGGAACTTAACAACGTATTCTTGTAGTTTATGCTGGCTACACGATGATATTGTTTTCGTTATTATGGAAATTGTCCCCGTGATAGTTGTTGCCGCTGATATACAAATTGGAATAGCTATCGGGGCAATCATTATCACCGAAGAGAGTATTATACCACATCCGGTCATTACACCTGAAATTGAATACACGATAACATCAACGGCGGTAATTCTTCGTCGATATTTTTATTTTTTTATTTGGTACTCTTCTGTTAACGACTTGAGTTTAGACTGCAGTTGTACGACCTGGTCATATCGATACTGCTGAGTAGTCGAAGATGTTTGTAACATTGTTGTTTTATTTATCATCGTAGATTTCAATTAAACTGTTTACTTAAATCTGCCACAAATTATACGTACCATGTTATTGACACTCTAACTTGATTTATATCGAAGATAGTTATCATGAATCGTGCAGTTGAATCTTTGTCGATGATCGTCGATATGGTATTGTTGACACCGGTTGATGAACTTGATCAAATATTAAATTGGATCGGCGACAACAATGTTAATCTATAAATCCATTTAACGGACGCGGTGATATCTAGCCTGTTAGTGTGTGGTGTCCAAGCGAATGATCCACGTTGATAGTGTTATCATGAGGAAATTTTGTTTTATCGAGTGTGCTAATCATCCTCAGAAAATCATCTTTGATGGCCTCGTGAGTTTTCTTCATCTCGTCGATGGATGTTTTAATACCTGGAAGTTTTACATCGATGTTATCTATTGGACCACCAAATAATTTATTAACGATCTTTTTACGAAAATTTCCAAATTGTTTTACGAGGTCTTCATACGCGGAATGAAGTGTCGCTAGTTCACCGATCGCTGTTTTTACATCGGCGAGCTTCGGCGTGGTCACCGGGAGAATTCCCCAAAAATTGAAAATGGGGAGTATTTTTTTATGTAGGCCCGCAAATTGGTTTACGTGGGCATGGGCATCATACTTGGCATTGAGGGTTTTTAGTGAATTTGCCGATGATGTATGATTGTTATCGAAGGATACTAGTTTATCTGAGATAGTTGAAATCAGAACACTCGGTTTAAGTTTACCCTGCTCGGAAAACACCGCGATAGTATTTTCAGCTGCGTCGCGTTGTTCAACTAAAATATCATCAAAGGAAATATTATTCGTTTTCAATTTTCCCTGACGATCTTGAAATACAACTATTTCATTTTGTTCTACCCCTACAATTTTTTATATATCTGATAGCGCCGCTGATATAAGTTTCTTTGCCCCCTCGAGAGAGACCCCTTATTTTCCTGGACGTGATAGTAATCTTCCCCAAGTGTCTACCATTATACTTTAAGATCTCTTAAAAAAGTTATTACTGGTGGATTCATGTACGATTTTATGAGGTGGTTGAGGAGACATCGAGATCGCCGTTAACACGTTGATGACTCCTCGGCCACATATCGGAGGAACAGTTAATTTCCGCGTGGGCAACGTTGAATACCAAACAAGAGGGTTTAACTCGGATACGTATTTAAGAAATTCATTTGGCGGTGTTAGTCCATACGAGTCGAAATAAATAATTGACTTAGGATTTATCGCATAAGCTACCCAATGAGTTCCAGGTCCAGTGTTACCATCAAGATTAATTATACTGTTTCTGGTATTGATGGATGTTTAGGTAACTGATATTTCATGAAAACACCTCTGAAATGTTTTATCGGGCAGTTTTTTTTACCGCGGTGACTGAATTAAAATTTGACATCGGAGATAACCCTAACTCCTGTAAGTTACTGGGAGCCTCAGGCCTCTTCCTTTTGTAGTATCCTTTTCCGATAATTGTATTAAAACCAGCAGCACCAGCGGCAGTAGCAGCACCCAATCTAACCGCTTTAGCGACCATAGGTGCCGCAGCGGCGATTATTCCTGGAATAACGGCGAGAAGGGGAAATATTCCACCGGATTTATCCATGTTATAAATTGTAGAGGGTGAAACTCCAACTGTACTCCTGTACCCATCCTAAACGCGTTATTAAAATGTTTAAGCTGAGTTCTCGTCAAGGATATTTTATTTGGTCATCCGATAGCTATCTGTTTCTTGTTTCAACGTTATCTTTGTTCCACACGTAACAGAGTTTTTCGATTGAAGTTATTTTGCCTGACCAGACGTCAAGGTGACATTAACGTGACTGTATAACATTTTATTTAGATAACAGATCATCTAATTCTTAAAGGTTTTTGGATTCCATTATATGTTTTCTGTTGGAGCGTCAATGAGTTTCATCCGTCCATCATGACCCTCGAGTAACATTGCCTTGCCACTAAGAATAACAGCTACAGCTCTATATCTACCAGCACCGGCATGAGCACGAAAGACTATATCGACGACTGGCTGCCCGTACAAATCCATGTGTTCCAATTAGAAGTAGTAGATCGGATACAACGTTGCAAATTCTCGCTAGGATATTAACATTCCCGTGTCAATATCTAAATCACGTCCTAGAAAAGTCATCAAACGATGATACGCTCGTGCAACGTGATTATGACAAAAATCAATGATTATTGGTTCTTGGTGACATTTACTCGTAGTGAAACTTGTGTAACACCAAGCGGGTCAAATACCATCGGGTTGTGCAATTGACTAGTTACTCTATTAGCTCGTTGAAGTACAACGAAAACATATTTAGGAGGCCCTATTCCGGGAGGTGAAGATAAATGCCACTTGAACAATATCGGTGCGGGGTTACCAGTGGCGCTATTTGTCGTCACCGTTTGCCAGGACAGCAGTGACTTACCACCCGTTTCCATAAAAAAAACACATTAGTCGGGTTACGTGATCAAAAGAAGGAGTCATCGACGGCATCCACAATGATAATTTTGTTAAAGTTACCTTACCGCGGTCATTTTCTGGAGCCGCCGGGACTGCTGGAATCCTAAATATTGCATCGTTGTCATTTTCTTTTCTGTGAAGTACTGATATAATTTTTTTAACATCGCGGCAAAAGCCAAAATATATGAGAGAGAGAGGATTCTCACAGGATAATTTTATGTTGTCATTTAAAATAGCAAATCCCAAATTATGTTCTCCATTATACGATAAAACGAATTCCACTGATGCGGCCCCCACAGCATTTCTTACGTTACCGGTAATAGCAGCTCTATGATCAGGATGATCAGTGACATATTTATGAAACATCATAGAAGGTCCAACTGTTTTCGAATAATCGTCTGAATATCTCATCAACCCTAGTATGGTAGTCTCGATATCTACGTTCTTTTGAATCGATTCAATTTCTCTTCCATCGATAATATATCTAGCACAGTTAAATAACGCCATTATACCATTATTGACAAACCCAACCCGGTTAGCAGCTGCATAGTTGGTATCATCGTGTTTTAACAGTCGACCCTCGGCCTAAATGTATCCTTCCGATGGAAGAAACTATCTGCTAGTATCCTGAACTCTAAGTTCAATTCTACCTCGCTCGTCTGCCACTCTTGCATCGTACGAATACATTTGATAATCACGAAGAGATGTGTCTCTCATTACAGTTTCACAGATATTAAACGCAGGGTTAGCTATCTCTTCAAACATTTTATAATAGTAGATTACCTTCTAAAACGAAAACCACTACCCACTATCATACTTGAAACAATATTTATTTGCTGTTGTTCGTCTGGTACTACCCTTTACTCTGCTAACTTTTCACTTGCGAGCTGGTTAATTACTTTACCGACATTTGCAGGCATTATCTCTGTAACAGGTAATTTGACAGGTTGGACCGGTTGAGGTCTACGAATTAGTCTCATTGTTCTGTCTTTGACCGCGGAGAAAGCTGTTCCAGCGAGGTCACCAATTGTGCCGATACCCTTATCACGAATAACTCCAATCATCCCCAGTTGTTTAATGAGTGGTATCACCTTGGGAGCAATTCAAGTGAATAGTCCACGGATAACATCGCCGAATCCATGTCCATAATATACTCTATACACGGATTGTCTTGAGTTTATAACTCTGACACGTTGACGTCGTTGGTTATGTATTATCATCTTATATGAAGACCCTTTATCTAATCGCGATGACAAAGTCATAGTTAACTAATCACTATAATAATCGTCTTGTAACAGAATTGTTACCGAGAGGATGGTGGATTAAATGAACAACACAAACACAATATGTGAAAGAAAATATAAATTTATGAAATAAATTATTAATGAAAAATAATGATGTATCAACACAATAACTCATGCGTTTAACCCATAATTACACTCACAACCATTCACAATACATGAATAAATTAAATAATAATACACAGATACAAAAGGAATCTCTTGGACTATACACAGATCCAAGGAACCTTTACAAAAGTTATATTACCGTAAGTATAAATTGCGATAACAAATACAAAACATCAAACTATACTATCGCCCGTATGGATTGCGACAACTAGCACGAACATATACATGTATTTAATCAAGTTGCTAACTTTTATTGAGATTCATGTAATCCCTTGAAATACTACTGTGATTTGAAGTAACTATGTAAATATAACAATGTATTCAATTGTACTACAATTGCAACACAAACATGTGTCTCGACCCTGTATAACCGTACGATTCACCACCTATTGAATCGCCGCCCAGTTTCCCCGAATACCTAGGGTTGACCAATACTTTTATCGGCCGTTTGCCCTTCACGGATCCACCACAGTTATACGTACAGACAGAATACAGCATCTACTAGAACCAACGTTCCCAAATACCTAGATGCCACCCCGGATGTTTACACCTCTAGACAGCTCTGACACTCAGACTTCTAGATTTCCGGATATTTACACATCACGACAGATGTAGACGGACATACAATCCATCAGACAGACAGTCAGATACCTCAATTTGATCTCACAATCAAATGGCACAATTAATCACATTCAGCTACAATTCAGATACGTTCAGAGACGTTCATCTTCAATCAGATACGTTTAGAGACGTTCAGCTACAATCAGCAACAATTTCAGAGATTCTCCGCTACAATATCAGAGACGTTCCGCTACAATATCAGAGATGCTCCGCTACAATATCAGCTACGATATCAGAGACGTTATCAGAGACGTTATCAGCCCTTTGGCTGGAGATAGAATGATGAGCTATCTTTCCTGTGATAAGATACATTTGGACTCGTCATTATTATCAGAAATATTCTGCCTTATATATCCTCAAATAGGTGAGCAGAAATCACTGCAAAATTACCGTGCACCCCGTGATTCTAATGTTTCTGACTTCATGTGATTCGAAATCAGGCACATGCAAATCGTTACACGCCGCTTACCTTGGAGAAAACCACTTATTCACCCCAGGTAACGCAAGTACGACGAAACAAAAAAAATGGTGAGATTAGTTTGTAATTCAAGAAAAAAAAATTCAATTTTCGCTTAATTCTGTGACACGTCTACGATCTCATCGATTAGACCTGGATATAAATTAATATATATTAGCCCACTTTGTTATAATCGCTGACAGATATTTGCAGTCTCGTTGATAATTTCACGAGAATTATTTACAGCTCGTTTTCCTCCGATGAGAACTGCTATCCTGGACACATCGTTGATGATATTCTCTGGACAGATATTTAAACCGCTTCCTGTAAAACCCTTTCCAGATGATGAACCTTGAGTATCGTCAACATCTTTTTCTCGATCAGAAGGATAATATAGTTGAGGTTCCTCTTTTTTGTTTTTTTTTTGTCTTGGCGGTTGTTTTCGCGTTGGTGTTTGATGTTTCCTCTGTGTTTGTTGTTCTTCTTTCTGTCGTTATTGTTCTTCTCATTTTCTTTGTTGGTCTTCTTGTTGTTGTATATTATAACCTGTAACTCCCATTTTATAAATGGTATATTCCAATTATTTTGTGTTTAAACGACCAATCCCTCTTTTCATTTATAAAATCCATCGATCCGTTCTCTACTATCCATTTTTCCCTTTATACTCATTTTTAAAAAATCATTTCTTGAATGATAACTGCTAACTGCAAAATTCCCCAAATCGCGATAGTCTTCTTTTTTTAAAAATTTAAATTTTTGAGCGATTATTTTTTTTAGCCTCTTCCGTAAGTTTTTGCGCGAAGGAAAAACAAAAAAAGTTTAACCAACAGCACTCTCCTGCTCCTCAACAACTTGAGGTTGTGCCTGAACTTCAGTGACCTGTTTCAACAATGGATAAATACCCATGTTTCTCTCCTCGGCAGGAGTAGTATCTCCAAATATAGCCTTTTCAGTGGCCGTAGTTATCGGCTGAAATAACTGTTATGTGTCAGTTACAAAATCAACATAGGAGTCTTGGCGTCGTTGAAATTTTTCTTTAAGTCTATCTCGTACTGGAATATATTTTTTAATCGCGGATAATCTTTCTCTGGCCAGTCTGGAATAACATGATTCTCCGACGTTTGTCATTTATATATAACAATATACGGTTAATTCATCGCCGTCTTTTTGAAATACTCAACCCGGGACACAGATTCTGAAACAGGATAAAATCCTAGAATTTGATCCTAATTTATAACTGTTATTTTACCAAATGGAAGGCTGTACAAATTACTGGGCAAATCCTCTCTGCTGCTCGTGGCGTAGCCAGATTCTCAGACTTTCTCAAAAGATAATTAGCAAATGTTATCATTCTTGAAGAGATACAATTTTAAATTAAATACATATATCACTTTTCTATATATTTGTATTGACTAGTTTGGTATCTAAAGAATAAGGTGAAAAATAGAAACAAGAGTTTTGACAATGACATTCTCTTGATTTTGACAAATACTCCGTCATGTGATAAATCTAGGATAGCAAGACGACAAGTCCTTGTTATTCTAAATTTAGAATATTCGCTTTAAACCAGCACGAACTGATCAGTTAAATCGGATCAAGGACATACATCATGATTAATTGCACCACTTAGATAACCCTTGTGATTGTCAACATAGCGTTATGACAAGGAAATAAAGTACTTATGTTGATTTGCATGATAAACACTAGTCATGCAAACCTGATGAGAAAGGATGCATTATATGCACATTCATTTTAAAGATCAAGACCCATCCATTCATTCTAAAATTGCACAACCTGTCATAAAGTGTATCCAAATTTGTTTTGCAATCTTTGTACTTAAAATGAATGTAGTCCCTAATTCAACGAATTCCAGGTTCCATGTAACAAGTTAAGTATACAAATTATCTTAGAGCGTGAAAAATAGTTAAGTCATTACATTTTAATTTAAACTTTTACACTTTGTGTTTTTATTTATTTGTATAATGGCTTATATTTCTTTATCATTTTTATACTTACACTTCACTAACAAAATTACTTGTGAGAGTACCCCTGCATTGCTACCGCGATATATTGATACAAGCATTTCGCGATTTCATAGATGCCGTAGCATCACACTTAATGATACGTGATGCAAAAATAGAACACACGTACCATGCCGTAAAATGATTTGTTGATCTATATTTTTGGTTTACACTATTTTAAATTTCAATTTAGCCTAATTCAGAACTGTTATCGAAGCAAAGAACAAAGCGTTATGCAGAAAACATCTGGAAATGAGTTTAAAAAAGGTGTGCATTGATTTAAAATTATTTTATGCTGATTTTTAAAAAATCAATATATATAAAAATACAAAATATTAATAAGGGTACGTAGTTATATTATGTTAAATTATCTACTAGTTATAGGCACTTTTATTGAAGTATTCACTAAGTAATCAGATATTTTCTTCAGTAAACATAGCCCACATTTGTTCAAAGAGTATATGCAGTAATAATTAGTACTAAATTTGGTATAGTTTTATACATTTATCTTCTAAAATTGAACCAATGAGCTTCTAGTACATGTTATCAAATTTAAATGTAATTTTTTTTAAATATATATTTTTTGAGCCTTGCATGTGATAATGGATTTCAGACCAGTAGATTTACATATTATAATTAATAGATTAACTCCTAAACCAGTAGATTTTTTCTAATAAAACATTGTTTCAAGGGACTGAAAAGTTTTGTTTCTATATGTTCTCTCAGCTTAGTATAATTAAACAGCCAGTTTTGAACATATTTTAGATTCAGATTTAGATATTCTGATGGAAAATGCTATAAAAAAGAAAGTTATTTATCTTACAGTCACTGCAAAGATGTTTAAAAAAAATAATATCATTTTTAGTTTTCTTCAGAAGATCCCTGTCTGGTGACCAGTGAAGATATTCGTTTTATCCAAACAAAAATACTAAGGTATTTCTTATGAAACACTATAGCCAAATTTAATGGGCATTTTTCCACAATAAACCTGGTTTTGTGTCAAAATATTTCTTTCAAGAAGACATATTTTCTTTCTGATGTTTTATAAAAAGTCAGATACATCATTTTGATCAGCTTCTCTTTTTTAAATAAGGCCATGTTCAACTTGAAACTACTAGTTATAACACCACCAGTGAATACCTCAGAATGTTTGATGTGAAGAATCTTACACTGAAACAATTATGTTGTATTGTAACAATGCAGCTACAAAGAGTTAGTGTTTAAACTAAATGTTTTGTTCCAAAATTTTAGACTCATCTAAACAAATATTTGTGTATTCGTATATCAAGCCATTTTAAAGACAGAAAAATCTAACTTATATGTAAAGAGTCCTATCATTTATTTAAGAAAGAAATATTGAAAACAAAACATAGTTGGTATTGCTGTTAAAATAACTTTCAATTTTAAATATTAAAAGTTCCCATTTTTGAAAACAGTGTTTAGTCACCTAGTTTAGAAAGTTGACTTAACAAGAATTAATTAAGATCTAATGTAAAGCTCTCTTTTGAATCTTACATTGAAATATGATAACTATTATGCCATTTATGTATAGTGTAAGTACGATTTTTTCTGCAGGTATGCATTCATTCACCTAATTCTCAGAGTGTCACATGGAACATTCAAAAGGGGAAAGGCAGCTTTAATTAGGGTCTTACATAAATGGATTTAAAAGTCCATAACATCTCTGTTCAAGGGGCTAAAGCTACTGTAAAAATGTCCATTTTACCTATTTGACTTAATGTTTACTCCTGAGGCCAGAAGGTTAGGTGAATTTACGATTTGTCATGTATAAGCCTTCATCCTTCCGTCCTTTAACAATTACATTTTAATCACTCTATCATCCATATATTTGATATAATTTTAAGTAAAGCATGGAACATGAGCTTATTTCAAGATTTCATACTAATTCAAGAATGATTAAAATCAAAGCATATTAATAAGGTGATCTTGCATCCGATTAGCTGAGCTTGTTACCAATATTAAAGCTATATTTTTTAGTTGCGGTCATATTCGTACATGCTTTAAAGTTTTATTAAACTTAGAATTATAAACTTATATTACGAGATCTCTGAAGTGGCAACTAGTTGCATGAGTTTGTAACCACTTTATTTATGATCTGATATTGATCAATTTAGACAAAATGGACTAACATCATGTCAAGTGAATTGTATTAAGAACAAGGTCAAATTATATAGTAATGCAGTTATCTGGCATCAGATTGGCTAAGCTTCTTGTGACTTTCAATAGAGTATTTCTATACAAATTTTGATCTAACTTAGTAAATCGGTTTAAATCATCAAGATGTTTTATGACATTTTACAGTCAACTCCACTTAACTGCACATCGGTTAACTGTACACTCCGGATAACTGCAGGTAGTCACGTCGGTCCCGTTTTTTCCCAATGATTTTCAATGGGAACAAACTTCGGATAACTGCACTTCGCTTAAATGCACACTCCGCATAATAGCACGATAAATTTCCGCCCGTGGCACATTATTCATTACAATTTTACTCCGGTTAACTGCACAATGTATAGTTATGATCAGTTATTACCAGTCCACTGCTGGAACGCTTCAAATAAGCCGACAAATAAGCCGGTAAATGCGACTTTGTAAATGATTGGCATGTAAAGGATGCCTTATGTGGTATATACATGCATATCCGCGCCCACTAGAGAGCAATAGCATGGGAAATATCATAGTACAATGAATGATTTCAAACCAACAAATGGATGGTTGGAAAGATAGAAAATGCGCAACGGAATTCAATTTAAACGACAACACGGCAAAAAACAGGATGCAGACGCCATTGGAGCAGAACACTTTTTATGCGGTAGATGACCCATCAATGTTTGATTTCAGTTTTCGAATAACAAGCAATCTATAGAATTTCTTGAAATTCGCTATAATTCCTTGATCCATTGGTTAAATCAGTAAAGTTGTGTTCACAGGAAGGAAAACAAGCTTAACATTTAGGTAAAAGTTGAAAGAGTGGATTCTAATCATTGTTTATATTTATTCTTCACATATATTCGTGCCGTACTGATTTAAAGCTGTACTGTACCGTACTTCGGTTAACTGAAAACTCCGGTTAACTGCACAGTCTCGTGACGGGCCCGAGGGTGTGCAGTTAACCGGAGTCGACTGTACTACAAATTAGGAGATTTTGTATATCATAGAATGGGCTTGTCTTTTACCATGATCAAACTTGGATAAAAGGTTATTCAATCAAGAAATAGGACAAAATAGATTATGACAAATATCCAATCATATTAAAAATGCAACTCTTATGTCTCCAATGTGGCATTTTGTAGTGATGCCTAACACTTGGGCATCATGTCGCAAACATGTAGCATGATGTTCCAGTAACATTATTCTGACAACAGGCCAACAAGTCCCAACACTAACCTCTTAATGGTGAGTGCTAGGCAATAACATTATTATAAGTCTTCGGTATGACACGGACGGGGATCAAACCGACGACCTTCTACGCCCGATGTGGATGCACTAACCACTAGGTCACCAGAGCGGTCTACCAAAGACGACTTGTAGAAGTGATACAACATAGTAGTTCAAGTTCAGAAAAGAATCTTGTTTGTTAATTTTTCAACTAAATTGCAATGTAATTTGAACATTATTATTTTTAATATTGATTTCTTCTATTGTGACAGTAAAACAATTATTCAAAAGACTTGTTTAATTTAGTTGAGAAAAAAATCAATATATTTCAAAAATACTGGCCAACAATTTTCAGGTATACACAACCCAACAAGCATCAGGCGGACATCAAGCTGACCATACAGACAGAAGAAAATATAAAGTTGGGAAGTATACTGTATATCTGATAGATGAAACAATCATTCAAATCGGTCAGGTCTAAGAAGATTTATGAAAAAGAGATCTTTTATGATAAAGTAAAAATTGTTTTATAAACAAAGAGACATTCCACAGGCATTATTCTTTCAAATTAAACAGCAAGTCATTTTCATTTTATATTGAAAGAAAACACCCATCGGAAACTATATATATTTCAGGTGTTTTTCATATGCATATAATATTATTAAATATTTATTGTACAATTTTCACCATTTCAGTCATAAATGTTTAATAATACATATTTTGTGTATTCAATCATTTATTTATAATATTTTCCTGTTCTCTTAATATTATATGCATCCATCTTCCTTTTGGTCCATCTCTTTTTTTAAATAATTGGTATATAATTTAGTATGATAATAGCCCCCCCCCCTACCGATTTCAATAAAGAAAACAGTTTGTTTGTGTGATAAAATTGCTCAGAAGTAATCATTTCATTCACTGATTTATAATTTATAACCCAGCTTTGACCAGGAATGTCCTAGCACAGTCATTGTCTGTGTTTTTGTGTGCTTAATCTACTTTCCTTACTAACACTGTGTCATGTTTTGTTGGACTTCTTGAATGATGGCTGCAATCGCTTAACTGTTTGAAGGAGGCTCTTCCGTTTGTGTGCTTTGTTATGATTTATGTGCTTGTTGTCTATCTTCGTCTACATTATTGTTTTTCATCATGCATGGTTGTTCAGCTCGTATGTTTTTCTTCATCTCCTTGTTTTGGAAACGAAAACAATTAGACTTTTTCTCAGCTGTTTTGTTCCTATGTTAAACGTCATTTGTTTTTTTTAATAAACCTCCATCATGTGATCGCCAATCAACCCGCTTACGGTGTGATGGATCCTCATTAATTGCAATAAATGACCACACCTTGACTCTTGATACTACATTGTGCTCAAGACTAAACGAACTGGGACAACATTCATCATTACTTAAATGTAAATGGGAGCGAAACAAGAAAAGTTGTTTCGAAGCTGGAAGAAGAATTCCAGTTATCTCCCTTTCGTCCGTAACAGATAAAGAATTTAAAAATTCGACCTTTAATTTTGATCACATGGTTCAAATTCATCCTAAATCTTCACCCTTTGTGTTAGCTGTCCCAGGGATACCACTACGTATTGCATTATTCAACGCTCAATCAGTATGATCACCGGAAAGGAGCACAGAATTCCATGATAGAATGCCTTAAGTACAACACAGCTTTCAATTTCTGCCACACATTGTTAGAACAAAGTCCAAACAACACTCACGCTGAAACAAAGGTCAGTCCATTTTGTCGATCTCTCCCGCCCTCCTCCTAGTAGAAAAAAAAACAAGCTGACAGAATCTCTCTTTTGGAGCAGTTTCCGAAACTTCTGGAGTATGGCAATTCTATAGGTGGCAACCTAATTATTCTTCGAGTTTTCAACTTTCACGTTGACTGCCCTGGAAACCCATACACGTCAGAACTCCTAGAATCTAATCATGTTTTCAATCTTAAACAGTTGGTTAACCAACCCACCAATACATTTGGTCACATTCTAGACTGGTGTCTTTATAGACCTGATGATAATATTCTGCATTCCACCCTTGTATCTAACGAACCTGACTTTAATCACCTCTGCATAATATGCCGTCTTAATGCATCAGTCCCTAACCCTCCACCTTTATTTGCTACTAAGAGAAACCTCCGATTGATAAATATAACCAAATTCATGCATGACATTCAAGAAAACCTAACAACTTACTTAAATCGTAAAGCAGAACAACTCAATAACTGTCTCCGTTCATTCCTTGAAAAAAAAATGACCCAGCCACCAAAAGCAGAGTGTCATTAAATGAGTGTTCTGTATGGTATAGCAGTGTTAGGGACCAAAGGAAGAGAGGCTTTGGCTTTCCACCAGATTCACCTTTAATGAAAAATCTTAGAAGCTGCTAAAAGAATGTCACAAACATAGTCCATTTAGCAAAATTTTATTCAACTACTGTACTAAGATCACGGAGATTTCCAGCTGCAAAGAGCTCTTCTAGATAACTAACAAACTAATGTCAAGGAACATGTGTACACCACTTCCAAAAGAAAAGAAGTAGAAAGAGCACAGTCCTCAACCTCCTTAAGTTTGTCTGCAGAATTTGACACAAGAGACCATGATATATTAGTTCACCGTCTCCAGCATGTATTTGGCATTCATAATATAGTCTTACAGTGGTTCAAGTCTTACTTAGTCAACAGTACACAAATTGTATCTGCAAATGGAATACATTCCAGCCCACTTGACCTATGTGCTGGTGTTCCACATGGGTCTGTTCTTGGACCTGTTCCCTTCATTCTATACACTCAGCCGCTCTCAGGTGTCTTAGATCATCACCTAGTGTCTCACCAATTGTGCGCTGATGACACCCAAACATATAATGTCTAGCACCCAACTGAAGTTGATCCTACAAACCATGGAGTAGAGAGGTGAATTTCGGATGTGAAATCATGCATCGCATCTAACAAGCTGCAGATGAATGATTATAAAACTGAAGCTATTCTGATCACAACACAAAGACTTTCTCATTCACATTCGTTACCTCAGACGATAAATATCAGCAACACCGACATTAAATTCTCACAGTCGTACGAAACCTAGTTGTTGCTCGGCGATGTGGAACGAATTGCCAATTTAAATTAGACACAAAGATACTGTGGTCTCTTTTAAGAGTGCTATTAAAACTCACCTTTTTCGAATGCAGAAACAAACATAGAGACCTAATAATGTTTTATATTTTATATGTTTTCAGCATGTTTTTATGTTTTCCAATTTGATGTTTTTGTTATTTGTATTTCTGTAGTCGGATCATTACAGATGTTATAAAGTGCTGAGAACTTCTAAAGATTGGCACAATGCAAATTCCACATTATTATTATTATTATTATTATTATTATTATTATTAGTAGTAGTAGTAGTAGTAGTAGTAGTAGTAGTAGTAGTAGTAGTAGGTAGTAGTAATATTGTATCAATACAATGGGTGAGTCTATTTTCCATTGAATGCACAGTTACAATAGTTCACCCTGTTTTGTAACTGCCAGATAATTCCACAAATTACCATAAGGTTGAGAGTTATAGCACTGTGTAC
Source organism: Unio pictorum (assembly GCA_030141615.1). Classification (NCBI taxonomy): domain Eukaryota; kingdom Metazoa; phylum Mollusca; class Bivalvia; order Unionida; family Unionidae; genus Unio; species Unio pictorum. The sequence continues at coordinate 2,429,976 of JARLTB010000014.1, read as the reverse complement.
ACATGTACATATAAATGAAACCACTTGTTTAATCCATGTGAAATGCAAATTTGAAGTTGTCGTTCTTTTCCATGAATTAACATTTTAAATATCAGAAGTAGATTGACATAGTATGTACATGCTATGTATTTACGCATGTAGTTGTGCATCGACCCCTTTGCTGAAAATAGATTTGTACAGGAAATGTAAGTAACCAACAAGCAAGGTAGTCTGAATATTTATGTTTGAGATGAAACATGCAGTTCCGCTGGTGATAATACGGTTGGAAATTATAAATCAGTAAATCAAGTGCCCGAGTTCTAAATTTTGTAATTTAATGTATTTAAACATAATTAGAATGAGGGTACAAACAAATGTGGATGTATATTCAGACGATAGGAAGAGTTATATAAAGGAAAAACAATCATTTTAGGAGCTTTTGCCTCCAATATATTTATCAAATATTTACCAACAGAGTCCAACATACCAGTCTTCGTTACAACATAACAATTTAGTGGTAATATTTCATTTGTTTTAAAATGTGTCACTTTCATTTACTTTGCCCTGGTTTAGCTGTGATTGCTATGACAAAAATGAATGTTTGCATTTGCTCATATTTCAAAACTATTTTGATCATTAACATATAGTATACTAGATTTATTTTTGAAACCATCCATGGTGACCATGACCAGTGACCCTACAGGCATTTCTCAAACTTTGTTCAAGTACATATTTAGGCAATACCGCATTTACTCCTTATTTGTGATTTAGCCATACATTTAGCCAAATTTATATTTCTAAGAGTTATTACTGTTGGCTATACAAATGAAACATTATAGACAATGGCCAAGAATGTTTTAAGCTTACATTTGCACAACAGTATAGAACGAAACACTGAGGAGATTGACCAAATATGGTTAACTATAGAGCTTTTAAATTCTTACAGCCATACATGCAGCTAATTTTAAAAGCTGTTGCGACATTAGCCACATGTCGCTAACAGGATATTAGTTGTGCACCAGCCTCACTGAGCATGGCAACATGAATCATTAGCCAAATATGGATTCTGCCTAAAGATCATACAGTACATTATGGAAAGGGACAATATCACAAATTTTACCATTCTTTGAGTCTAACTAAAGTTTGTCAGGAAGGAAATTATTTATTATAAAGCTTTTTGACATAAAACATGGTGAAACACTAAAAACATTAGATTTAACAGCATTTAGTCATAAAGTTTAGAACTTAAAGGTACCACCCATTAATTCTGTCTCATACGTTGCATGTAATTATACAGCATTTAGTTATTGAGTTTAGAATTAATAATTATCATCCATTAGTTATGTCACATAAGTTGCATGTAATTAATTATACAATATTTAGTTATTAAACTTAAGTTTTGTAATTTCATTGGTGAGTAAACTAACAATAACAATATTCTCATGTCGTGCACAAATTCAAAAGGGAATAAAGAGAGACAGGCTCTTTTTTAAGTGCATCTGAGACAAAAATTCCGCATTAAATACAAATGGGCCTAGGCTGAATATAAGTGATCAGATAGGTGCTGAAATAATTTGAAAGAAGAACATGGTCTGAGGACAAATGGACAGAGTTTGGTGTTGGATATTAGGTGGCGACTGATGCCATCAGATCTTGTAATCCAGTTTTCTACTTAAATCGGCTGAGCTACATATGTTTCCGAACAACTTTGGTTTAATTCGTATAAATGCAAAAATTGGCAGGTCTTGTCCATTCAAAGGATTGGTCAATATTATGTGGTTTTAGCAAAACCCAACACTATTAGGACGATTATAATTAAAAATTCTTTATTATTCAGATGATGTGGCATGTATGACGTTTTGAACATATATTAAAATATGATGTATAACTAATCAATTTTAGTCATAATTCACAGTTATTCGAATAGCGACTTACCTTAAAATTAAAACTGTTCACATTAACAGCAACAGTTGTGAACAGACAGTATTTTAAAGTGTCCAAATGCCAAAATAAACCTTGGTAAAAGAAAGATTAAATGGCAAATATAACTGTAAAAAATACCATGATATTCTGAGAACGTTGAGGGTTCTTTAATTGGGTTAGTTTAACGTTTTTACTCCGACTGAAAATATATCAAGAGAAACGCAATTATATTACGAAATTGAACCAACTTGAGGTCGCACCTCTCTGCTGCTATTAACTGAATATTTTATTAAGACATATACGATATCGTATCGAATATCATGTACATTCATTGTTATAAATCCATGTTGGGTTGACTTTGAAAAGAAGTTATTAAATGTAATTATTTTTATTGCACTGCTACACCAAGTCCATTAAACGCAACTAATACATTACAGTTATCTCTGATCACTTTTGGTATTTGTGTGTATCGCTGAGTAACATAAATCGCATCTGTGTTTTTGTCTGTCTCGAGAACATATTCTAGCTGTATTTGATTGTTTGTCAAGCATCACATCAGCGTATACAACTAAATCAATAAACGCATCAATGGCGTCTACAGATGGTGCTTCAGTAATATCAGTTATAGCATTAATACTATCATCGTCATCTCTGTCCAACAATCTTTGCATTTTCATTAAATTCTTTAAGTACTTCATAGCATCTCTGATCATCAACTGACAGAGCTACTAAATACAACGTATCGCAGGAGAGCCATCTCATTATCAAATTAAGTAATATTGCATTCTTACCACTTTCAGACGGACCTATTATTATGATTCTGATATAATTCGATAGCGCTGGGTGATGTTTGACTGTCTCCTGCTTTCGTGTCGCAGAGAAATCAATGACATAAGAAAACACGTCTTCCTGGATATAATTATTGTAGTCCTTGTACTCGACTTGATATTTCACTTGACGAGCGAGATCAGCCAAGACCCGGTGAATATCCAATAAATGAAATTGATAAAGTATGTCACATTCATGATGTATCTTATAAAAGCGAAAATCTACAAGATATACATATTGCAGATATAAACTTAATTCACACGTTAAATTCCATACAAAAATAATATTTCAAAGAATCATAAACAAAATGGTTGGTAAGATCTGCCATGTAAGTCAAACAAGCATTACTAACTGGTAATTCATTTATTATAATGGAATCAATGTATTATAGGCAAAGGGGATACTGAAGAGGTATAGGAGCAATTAAATCTCTGAAGCAGCAGGTGTCACACCTTCTGCCGCCGCAATGTGGTTGGCAAGACAGACAATATGGCACATTTTTTTACCATCACTGAAACGATATCAGTATGCACGTTTTGATCCCAGCACCTCTAATGAAGTTCATCAGATTGATATTTTCATGATACCACATGATACTATCAAAATTAGAAGACATCATTATACATACATATACGCTTTAACCAAGAGCAGTTATCGACAAAACAAAAACCTGAAGATGTATCTGCTTTAGAACGAATTTATGAACGATGCCCATTACCAAGGACACAACTATTACAAGTTGATCCTGGCAAGGAATTGTTTAGTGCCCGCAGTATCATCGTTAATGAAAAAACATAATTTGTGACAATTAGAAAAGGACTTACTAAAATACATCGTGATCAGGTAGTTATTGAACCATTTAATCGAACACTTGCTGAGCGGTTATTTGGTTATCAGTATGCAGAGGAAATAATTCAGAAAGATGTAAGATATCTCGTGAATGGTTGGAAGGTTAGTAAGTGTGATAGCTGCGTTTAATAATGAAATTACTCAAACAACCTACATGAAACCTATTCATGCAACTAGAACAAAATTATGCCAATACAACAACATGAATTTGCAAACCAGAATCAGGTAATGCTACTTTAATATATTTATTTCAACTAGGTAATCTTGAAGGCGGTAAAAAAGACTATTTGGAGTGTAATGACACATAACATATCTAGCATGATAGATCTTCTGGTAGACCCAGCATATACAGATTAGCTTCAACTGCTCATCAACGTGGACTTGTACATGAACATTTACAAGAAATTCCCGACGACACAGAATTCCTGCCGCGTTCACTTAAGTTGCGCCTCTACGTCGGTTACATTCAAGACAGATCAGCATCACATATTCACATGTATGACCAAACTTACAATTAATTCTGTATACAGTAAATCGTCTTGGATCATTACTCGAGTATTGCAATATGAAAATATTACATCTCGTACAATGATTATTCTCGTTTTGTTTTATCACCATGATAAATTCAGCATCAAGGTCAAAGTCGAGATTATTCATTTTTGTGTACACTGTTTATAACTAATTTTGTTCATATTATGTCATTGTCAATAACATCGCCAGTGGTATCAGTATAATTTACAATAACCCTCCCGCAACTGAGATATTTTTCCAACTCTAGACACTGCGAGATAAACTAGATTTGACCGTTATATACGATCATCGACCATCCGAATTCGCATATCAGAAATAGTTGACACCGGAGATGAATGGATGATCAACGCGTATCCTAGCGTCCACGGAGATTTGTACACTTTTATTGCATCTTCATAAACATTGACATCAACTAAAACAATATTATTTAACACGAGATTTTCTTTCAGTCTCTTATGGTATATCAACGTTGAATATTCTCCCGTCCCGTATCCGCTGCTCGCTAACACAGTGGCACTGGTATTTTTGGAAACTGTTCTTTATGTAACATAAATAATTGTTGTTGAAGTGTATCACGAACTAACTTTCTACCTGCCACTATCATATAATTTGGTCTCCACGTTTGCATAAAGTCGTTCATTGAAGTTCCTAAAATTATTTTACCATTACTTCACATTGAATTGTATTCGTTTGTAAACTGATTAATTTATTAAGTTCTTTAATTCTGGATCAAGAGCTTTATGATCAACAATTATCTCATAATATTCTACAAAAGGTTTTTGCCATTCACGAGGAGACAATCCAGCAAATGGTGGCGGTTGATTATGATCGTCAGACATTATTATAGGAGTGTTTTTGTTAACCAATCAAGAAATGTTTTTAATGTTTCTAACGACCCTATACATATTTCATCCCAAACGATAATCTCTGGAATGCATTTCACGTCCATTCGATCAGGAGTCCATGCGTCTCCTTTCCATCGAGAAAAGCCATGTAAGTACATGACAAGTTAAAACGATCAAATAATACATTCCGAAATAGTTGAATCACGCGAGTTGTTTGACCAGACCCTCCTGGTCTATAAGGATACATTGTTTCATGTCTAGCTATGGGATCATGCACTGACGCTGCAGGTGATAATTTTAATGTCTAGTAAATTTTGTAATTCTTCACTGTTTGCAAAGTCTGATAACCCTATCAGGATATATGGCAGTAAAACTAATAAAAACGAGGCCTATCTATATTCTCAATCGAATCCATGTGTGCACCATATGCAAATGCTCTTATCATTAGTTTAGTCAGTAACTGACTTTGTCGAATGCATCACAACACAACTTTGGACCACTCCTGGGAAAGATCGGAACTATAGGAGTCTTTGTTGACTGAAATAGTGAATGACACCTTTTAATTCTGAGATGAATAGTTGAAGGTCGTTTAAATCTAGCATCTTGATTACTTCAAATAACAGTTTATGACGGATAGCTTTTTAGAAAATTATTTCCTTCCTGCCAAACATTAGTTAGGTTGGAACGATAAAATCTATGATAAACTGTGGCCTAAGGGCTTTTAATACCCGAATAACTACTATCTTATCTCAAGATGTAATTATTTACTGGTTTATTTCTGAAATGAAAATGGTATCATTAATTTTAATAGTGACTGAACTGGAATGTCCTATTGCTACACTACTGCAAGATTATAATAGGTATACATTTTCGAGTTACCTCCCTTATACTGAGAACTTATTAACAGTTCTTATGTATTTCCAACTTTACGAGTCGATGCTCTTAAATAAGTAACTAAAATCAGTGAAAAGCAAGAAGATTTTGAAAATTTAACAAATTAGTTTATTTTCTTAGACTACAAAGCAAAAATGAAGAAAAATGTATGTGAGCATTTTATTCTGATGTATGTTTCAGTTCGGATTTTATCCGCAATGTTGCTGCAGGTATAACTTGTTTGAGTACATTTAGAACGATAATGGCTTAATGTCATCATAACATAACTTTGGGAGATTATGGAGTAGATGTCAACATCAACAATCTATCATTCTCAAAACTCATATTTCTAGGTTTCCCCATATTCGTTCTGCACCAAACTAGTGTACATTGAAAGTGATGTATGGGTTAAATTTCAAGTTCGAGGATGATAAAATAAATGTTGTCTGGTGGGGAAACCCCCATATTGGGGGTACACGGTATCGCCGAGTTTAGTTCAACCTTTTGACATAGGTGTATTGTTTCTTCCTTGCCATAACAAAATAATTATTTAACTGTCTTATTTATCATTGCCTTTTGCAAGGAAGTTTTGACCAAGTTATCCAAAATATATCAGCCCATAAATTGAATCAGAATAATTTAGGATGAAATTTGGAAAGTTCGATTCAGTTATTTAACATATTTTATCTACTCCCGGTAAATCACGCCATATCGCAATTTGAACCTGTCTTTACATACTACATAGCGGTAGAGAATTGTTGCAGCAACAAATGATATGATTGCATACATACACACACTCACACACACGCACACACACATGCGTGTATTCATATACTTGTGAGGAAATTGACATATTACTACATTTCGAGGACCATAAGAAGGAATGAAAGTATATGTTATAAATTTGAAAGTAAGCTTAACTGTAAGATAGGCAATATCTGTATCACTTCATTTTTGCCAAATATTTCTTTATGCATTATGAGGACTATTCTGACTTTGCCATCATTGTGAGGACGTCATTGTGAGGACTAATTTACACACAATCAAAGTCTACCATCAACCTGAGGACCTATATTATTTTCACTTCTTATTGCACCTATCCTAGAAAAACATGAGAAGATATTTAAAAGTTTAGGAACAAATTTATCTGCAATTAAAACTACAGATAGACAAATAGATACACGAGCTTAAATGTTCAAATCTTATTAAAATATAAGTTTTCAGTTCCTTTGCAAAAACCTAAATCTCAGGCACTGTTTTGCAACTTTGTGACCTCTTTTATTGACACAATGAAAACTACCATCCAGAATAGCAATTATATCAAACTTGTCAATTCATCTATTACAATAAAACCTGTGATCTCTAAAAATGTAATTTGACACCAAAGCAACTCAAATACCATCAGGCAGTTTGCCCAATGCAAATTCACTGGAACTGAAGTTGCCTTTGGGAAATCAGCACTTGACTCATTATATGATAATATATCACTACAAAAGTTTAAATATGCAGCATAAAACGGGAAGTTAAGGAAATTGCGTTCCATTAATTTTACAGTCATTTCTTTGTTCATTTTCTATTTGTTTATGCCTTAAAATCATATGCCTATAATTAAAGTTATCAAAAAGTGTAAATAATAAATGAAGATAAAATATGTATGTGAGAAGGAAAGGAAGGGTTAGAATGCATATATGTGCATCTGTATATACATACATAAATATGGTATGGTTTTTGAATATTTAAAAATGAGAGAGTATAGATAGAAAGGGGGTTAAAATACATTGAACTGAAACATTAAATATTTTGTCTTCTAACGGCTTCATCTAACTTGCTTTTGGAACCATTATTAAATTCACTTATATACGCCATGATATGCTACTATATCAACATGTGCAGTAATGAAAGCTAGACTTTAGGAAAAATATTTTGTTCCAAATACTAATTAATTTTCAGAACACCGGCTTATTTATTTGCTTAAAAATAATCATCTAGTCACCATGAAGTCTGCGATATGCATTTAAACTCTGACGAGTTGAATTCGGAGGAGTAAAGTACACTTATTTTAATTTACTTCTTTTTCAAACAATAAAGTTATCAGCCTTCTGTAATTTGCAGGTAAACAATGATACAATTGATAATAAACATTGATTAAGTTGCAAGTGTTTAGGTTGATTGATTAGGCATTTAAAGAAAAAGAAAAAGAAATTTCTTATTGCGTGTTTTAATAAGATCAGTTTTTGAGGACTCAGTTTGCGTTGCATTTTAGTTAACATATTAACCCCTGGAGGTTTTTGCTGTTTTCGCATTAATGCGAGTTGGAAACACATTTTGGTGAGTTTTTCTGAATACATCCTAATACATCGACTTCCAAGCAATATGTCATAAGACAAATGGCTAGTTTTGCTAAAGAAAATGTTTTTCTTTGGTTAGTTTGCTGTCCACCTTATCCTACTTTTTGCACAGTTTTACCGGTCTGTGTGCGCTTCAGATTTGTCTGCCGTAGATCTGTGCCCATAAAGTCTAAAACATTGACACAAATTCGGAATCCGACCATGGGCGAATTTTGGGCGAGAAAAAAAACCGGGTCCAAAAACAAGAGTTTTTTTTCACTCTGTATTTTGTAGTGCAATTAAAAGGTCCAGATTATTTGCTATCACTGTAGAGCTACATCTGTATACCTTTATATAATACCACCCACTTTAGTGTATCATGCATGACCTTGACGCTGCAAACATTGGAAGTAGGCTACTACCTTCTGCCCCGTAAAGTCATCACTAGAGGTTAATGTGTTGATATTTAAGAAACTAATTTCTTTAAATTATGAACTAGAATTTCAAGGTTCTTATTATTACATATTAGACTAAATTGCTATTTTGCAACGGTAATGAACTGATTTAAGGCATTTGGATTATATCCCCCCCCCCCCCGAGACATGAAGAATGTTGGCACATTAGTACAATCTAAGCTATATACATATCTAGTTCAGTATTGGAATTTGGCTTGCATCACTAATGGATATCATTTGAAGACCAAGTCAAGTGCAATTTCATAAAGAGAGTGTTGCAGAAAGAGGAGAGCGAGAAGGTATGCAAACTGAGTTATTTGCATGTGTGCGATTTGGATATTTACCATAGCTTTAACAATTTTTCAGTCATATCACTATAAGGTCTGCGGCGTGGCAGTATATAGTGATGTCTAGCACTTCTGTATCATGTTGCTGTCCAGCCAAGACACATTATCCTAACACCAGGATAAGAAGTGCCAACATTAAACTCTTACTGCTGAGCAGCTATCGCAAAAGCTGCCATTTTTATGTCTTTGGTATGTTACTCAACCTGGGTTAAAACCAGCGCCCCCACCCCAATCTAGGACTGACACTCTTGCAACTAAACCACTGGAGTGGTCTATAAGGCAAATGGAAATAAAAAAAAAGAGATAAAATACAGAGAGAAAAGTCAAATGGAGAAATGCAAATTAGATTAAATATTTAGAACTGGAAAGTGAAAAAAATATCTCTTCGTTTTACATACATGATTGTGTTTTGATGCTATCATAAATAATAGGTTAGTATAAATTATTAGAGAAGAGGAAGTAGATCAATATGGCCAAGACAGCACTGAAATATATTTGTACAAAGTATACTTATTGGCAAAACTAATACAATCTACACTTCATTGCCATTGCAACAAAGTGTTAATAATGATGTGCTTCAGGTACATATCTTGAGGCGTGAAGAGTTGGTACCTGACGTATATTAACACATTAGAAAATTTCAAATTGGAAACTGGATAAATCTATATTACTAGAAAATGCATGCTATTTCTGACTGCTAAAGATTGAAAAATAAGCAACATAATTGAAACAGACTAGTCAAAGGCTCCTATATTAAGAGTCCAATGTCACAGACCTGTACTGAAAGCAATCAATTTGTTGGATTAAACAAATCAGTCTGATTTTATGATTGATAATTGTAAGCCATTTATGTTGAAAGGCTCTTTATCACTTGTGAGCAATTCTACCAAACCTATCCCAATTAAAATATTAAGGGACACAGGAGCTTTTCATTCTTGTATTATCAGGTACATTGCCTGTTTCTGAGCACAACTCTGGTCACAGAGTTCTTATTTAGGATGTAAAATCAGGATTTGCTTTTTCTCTCCAGTGTACTGAACTCATGACCATTGGATTACAAAATGCAGTATCCGCCTACTGAGCTGCTATGGCCACCTATCTAATACTGTTTGAAACCAACAAATTAAAAATAAAAAACAGTAGGAAGTTGATAAGAAAAAGAAAAAAACATTAAATGGTTAAATTGCATTATAATTTAATTGAGCGAAGCATGTACAAATATAATACATATTTCATTGCATAAAGTAAATGTTCATCTCGACAAAAATGTTTAATATAAAAGATGCAACCCAAATAAAGTCATTTGAGTCATTATGTATGTCATTATTGAACAAATACAAGAAGCTGGCGACAGCCTGCATATTAAGTCCAGTCAGAAACAAAACGTTGTTTACAATGGTAGTAAAGTGAAATAAAGTAAAACAACTGTTTCATTGAAGGTAATTAAAGGGTGTTGACAGATGAGTGAAATGACATCAACTTCCATGTAAGGTGGAGGAGTCTTGACAAAAAATGGCATCACAGGAAGACATGCAATACTGCTGCATTGTTAAATGAAAACATCATCTTATTTATCATTAATATCTGCATGGACAGTCTCTATTATATAAAGATATGATAATTCCTTCCAACCTTGATGAAACATCACACTGTCAATTTGTTTTTGGAAGGAACATCACGAAGCAAGACAATATCCTTTGTAAAGTGTAAATGAATTTGTGTAATTCAAAAACATTCATCTTTACTTATTTAATGAAAGAAGCAAACAACATTTAAGTTAACTGTACCATAACTCCAGTTAGATTGTCCCCTTGAGTCCAAACTGCAGAATATTAATACTAAATGAGAAATGGCTAGCAGACCTTTAAACACATTCAAAACTGGTGCTAAAATGCAAGTAAAAACTGTAGATGTGGCATAATCTCATTGGTTGACATTTTAAACATATGACAAATACAACTGTTACCTAAACCAATTCATCTGAAAAATGTTAAGTTTTCCATTCAGAAAATACAGACAAACTTAATTTGGAGAAAATATATTTTCCTGTACATGCATTTACAAGATGCAATATCCCATTTCAAATCTGCATTTTATTTCTTACGAAAGTAAACATGTCTCAATGTACTATGAGAAAAGAAATTGAAATCCAAATTAATACGAAAAATATATAGAGAAAGAACATAATTGTAATATTTTTTATTGTTTTTAAAACAACACAATTTAAACATCATGTTAAGAAACCACGATCAATAATTATTATACTGAAGTAATCATGATATCAGAGACTACACTATTTTATGGGCAATATTCAAATTTATAATTTTGAAACATGGCAATATTTCAATGTTTTTTAATGAGTGACAAAATTCTAAATAGCTTCACTGCCTCGAAAATATATTTGCTTAAGAAAAATATTTAGAAAAAGCAAATACCAAAACTATATATATATATATGATCATTAATTTAAACTTTCATGGTTTGGATGCAAAAAAATCAAATGACCAAACTGAAATCTAAGAACACATCATAAACACAACTGGAGAATCTATCCTATTTGTTGGCCTATAAGTCACTGTGAAGTTTAAGTCAACGTAGCCAGTTTATGTCCTTCATTCATAAATAAGTAGACGACAAGTATAAAACAAGGCCAGAGCAATACCTCAACTTTGTTTGTTTCACTACTGTTTGATACACACATGAATTTTATCCTAGCTGTAACTCCACAAATTTACCAGTCAGCATAGTTAAATGTAGCTAAAAAAACTTCTGTTTTCAGGAATATTACACTGTATGCATAGCTGCCAACCCTTCAGACTCACACTTTTGTGAAAATGGTGATACAAATTAGTGAATTTTGACATGAATTCATGAAGTGATCCTAGAGTCTGCGAATATTTGTCGATATAAATGAATGCATGGCAAGTGTTTGGTATATTCCAAACTAAACTTTACTGTATGTGTAATATATTTCCTTTTACTATTCCGAGTTTCCTCTGTTCCTTGCCTCACCATTTTTTTATATTTGGAGTTATATGGGGGGTGGGGTGCAGGGTCAAAGTCCATTTCCCAGACCTTTTCAGCAACTGTCGATATAATAAATAATAATAATAATGAGGACTTTGTATAGCGCCTAAATTCCCTAATCGTTCGAGGCTCTAAGCACCTTACACCATCTCTAATGATATTACTACACTACAGAAAAACAATGAAATTGGAAAACATAAAAAAACATGCTGAAAACATATAAGATACAAAACAAATGTTACTGATATCATAACCAGCCTTTTGACAAATCATTTAATTTAAAAAATATTTTAAATAATTGAAATTTGGGGAATTAATTAATTTTTTGCATAAATGCGTGAATTTGTGAATCACTGAAAAATGGTTTGCAGCTATGTGTATGTATTTCAGATTATGGCAACAGGGAAATTGTATCACTAATGCTAAAATATATTTTCCAGAGTTCTGTTTGGATGAGAGAGGGTATTTTATACCTTACTACTGCCCCATTCATTTTAAGTTTTCTTGAAAAAGAAAACAGTAATAAACTAAATTGCCAATGTAAATTTAAATACAAATCAGAATTTTTCAGTTTCTAAGTTTTAAGTAATCACAATATTTATATCCATAAAGAATCAATTTAAATTCTGAAATGACCATTTGGTCAAATTGTGTAATTAATTGTTATGTATAATAACCTATCCATGCCCAACAGATAAGAGTATTTGCACTTTCTGTAGTTAGGATGCACATGGTTTCTATATTTGCTCATGTTAGATGTTGCTCTAAATGACACTTTTGTATAAAATGCATCACTGGTTGAGTAACCAACACCATTAAGCACCTGGAATTACATGGTAACATATTCACAATATCCTATAGGTAGCCTAATTTTCCAATCTGATCTGGTCTTACAAACATTTAGCTCACACCGGTTTTGACAAGAGTGACCGGACTAAATCATTACTATATTTAATAAGCATATAATTAACACTGCAAACGATTATATTTTTGAGACAATGGTTACCATAATTTAGACTAGAATGAATAGTTGACAGTGATATCAATTGATAATGGCTCATTGCCTTTGTACAAGGAATATGATCACTATTGTCATCTAACTTTAATGCAGGCTACAATTCTCCGGAAGCCTCTCATATCAGACCATATTATCATATTATATCACAAGGTACATAAATAAAAATGGATTGATTACCTGTCTTTGTCATGGATATTCATTTTCTAACTTATCTATTATATGTAATCAAATTACTAGTACATGCTGCTTTCGCACAATTACATAAGATGCACCAGAATTTAATACTGAAATGCATGTATGTATTTTGACAGCCTTCTAATATCGGGTTCTAATTTTTTGAATGAAAACTGAATGAAAACATTATTTGAATGGCAAAGTCAATATACAGCTTGATGAAGAGTATAAGACAAAGCCCAGACTTTATGATCCAACATTATGGACTTGTATGCCAGAAAATATGTATTATCTCTGTGAAATTCTTAGGCAACTGTTCTTTAGCTTTAACATAGAAGGTTTATATTTTAAATATTTTATAAAATATTTGATCTGGGTCCATGGACGCCATGCCAGAATAGGCATCTTTCTCTTTGCCTCTTCGCATGCTGCTATTCCTAGTAGTGATGCTGTTCTGATTAATTGTCCACGTTGTCTTTCTACAGCTGCCTTATCCTTCTTTAGCCATGGTAATCTTGCTGTTTTCTTCTTCTCTGCCTTAACAACTGATTTTGGATGATAGATTCACCAAACATTGATACTATTTTAACTACAAATTATTAAACTGTTTACCATTCAAGAATTGTGAAGAAACCAATGCTGCCAAAAGGAAACATTGAAATTAGGATCTTGGGCTCACACTAACAAATATATTAGTTTACCATACTATTTAGTTTGCTTTAACAGCAACAGCTACAAGTGAATATCAATTATAAACACAGTAAACATTAGGTAAAAAGTTTAACATCAGCATTACGGCCATATAGTTTATGAAATCTAGCCAATGAAAGAAAGAAACAAGTTCAGTTGTTAACATTCTCTAGGTAAACATCAAATCACAAAAGGATTACTGTGCCATTAACAATATATTAATTACATTTACTGAAACAATGAGTTATGACATAAAATAAAGTTAAATTGTTTGGGATCACTGATTTTATTAAACAATCTTTATAGTCCAGATGTTAGTAATTGACAGTAATTTCTTTCATTATAATGTAAAAATCTTGTGGTTTTGTAAAAATATATTTCTATCAGTGCTGTTATGCTCTGAAATAGTTATAAACATACAGCAATGGAACCAAACATTGCAGTATGATACACTGACATAACATGTGACACTCATGTTTCAGCTTATAGATATTACATAAGTGCATATACTTAATATGCAAGCATCTATTGTTTCCCGGTATGAATAATCATAGGATCTGGAAAGTCGTTGTGTGTGACAACCATACAGATAGTGAATTCGTAGTCTTAGTGGTTTGTCAGGATCATGTCAGTATCTTTTTTTTTGGTAAGCATTGCACATCAACTTATTTCCGGTGCTAATCTCCTAAAGCATCAACTGTAATACATTACCTTCACAAAATTATGTCTGTTATTCTTCTTCCTCCCCTGAACAACCATCTTGAAGGTCTTCAATAATATCTGTAAAGATAATGTTCAAATTTATATTATATTACATAAAATATATGAACTGGATACTTGCCAATTGTTTTCATTAATAAAAAAAATATTATAACAAGGTAACCAAACTATCTTCTGAAATTTAAAACTGGAACCTGACTATCAAATATGTGACAATATCCAGCTATCATTTTTATTTGCGAATGCTGTCATCATATTTCCTGAAGTTACAAAAGCTACATATCAAATACATAGAACAAATTACACAGAAAATGTTCGCTTCACATGACATACTGTCTAGCTATGATACATATCTGGGTTAAATATCAACAAAAGGACAAATCAATTGACAAGCAACACTGCAGAATAATAGGACAGACTTAGGATAATGATGATGTTTATAATGATAATGACAAATACTGGATTGCAAAAGAAACCGAACATGACTAATTCTTAAAGCTACAACAGGTCAGTAAAAGCAAAGAGATTATATTTAAACCAGTTATCTGAAAATTTAACACACTTAATGTCATCTATACGTAAACTTTGTGCTTTACGTTGTTTCTTTATTTTTTAGGACAATTTATCAAGTCATATGTTGAGAGGAGTAATGATAATTAGTCTTTAGTTCTTTCAACAACCCATTCGCAATTTTTCTATGCATCAGAAATTAGAAGCTTTATAAAAAAGCTCAAAAACTACCAAAGTCCTTCATATGAATTACCTGCAATATCATGTGACAGAAATATCCCTGCTAAGTTATGTTCAGAAGAATCAAAGAATTTCTTTACGTATTTTGCAAAGTTTTGGTCACTGAATTAATGTAATATACAACTATTCACACTTGGTAAAAATTCACATTGACCTACCATCATTATCAATCTGTATCTCGTCTAGACTTTGTCCTTATGTTCAGCATATTTAAAAGATATTTAAAATATATCCATGCTGTACATCGCGTTATAAGAGTGTTTGCAAGTTTTCGAGGGAGTGGTGTACTTGCCATTTTGATTACATAATGCACCATGAAGTACACATACCGTATCTTAAAAATCCAGGAAACTTGTAGCTAGTTTTTCCCTGTATTACTTTTCCCTCTGGCTACCTTCTTTGTATAATATCAGTTCTCCCTGATATTGTAAAATGTAATCATTTTTCTTCACGCTCTTTCCAGCAAATACACCATGTCCTGCAATATAGAGAATGTTGTTCATGTCTCAGTTAATAAAGGCAAATCATGGCCACTAACAAAGTCAAACTGTCAGATGAAATGCAGAGCTGTACCGATGTCACTTTTCGCCAATTATGCTGATACAGCGTATGGCCGATTATTAAAATTGCCGATACTGATTATGAGATTATCACAGTATAAATACTCGTGTATAAGCTTAATAATTTAGGGAGAAAAAATTGCCTGGAAGGGGGGGGGCCTCGGCTTTTCTATGGGCCAATGTCTAAACTTTACAGTTTTTAGGTCTTTTTCTTTACTACTGTAACAGCTGTAAATCTTGGAACATGAAACAATGATTTCTTCCGTATCTTAAGACATAGGCATGTTAAGAAAGTAACTTTCGGTGACCCGACAATTATTAAACTGTTATAAATTTTGTTATTATTTTGTATGTTCATATTTTCTGATTTCTCCAACATGGAATTAAATAAAGGTAAATACAGACTTCATAATTCGTGGGCCGGGGAGACATGTATTATAATGTACAGTACTTATACAGTGCAAAGCATGTATAGCATCACTTAAAATCCATATTTATTCCCAAACATATTGGATGCAGATTTTGCTTTATTCATCGTTTCGACCAAATTGCATTCTTCTAGAAAACATTTTAGATAATTCTTAATAGCTGTTTAATTTACAATGAATGCTTCAAGAGTTACTCATTTTCAATGATAAAAGCGATCCTACAAATTGAGGCAATATGTTTAAAAAAGATATGCACGTTTAATTGTACAAGGCACATAACCATCATAATTTACATGTTCACAAAGAGAGGTAATGATAAAAGCTAAAATTCTCATATAGATCGACTAAGATCAAGTTCAAACAATTTTAGTTTTGTCTTTTGGCTGAACAAATATCACAACTTTTCACACAATGAAAAGCTTGATGTTTCGGTGTCTCCTTTGATGATAGTCGGTGAATTTCTCTATAGTTTTGCGACAGCAGTACAGGCCAGTTAATCATTAAAATGCCTGAAACTGGCTCGTGACTAGAGGAATTTTGAAAGCTAACTATACCAGTACATTGATGCAGAGGCGTAGCTAGAGTGTTTGGAGCCCGGGGACAAGATTCATTTATACGTTCCCGGGTTCTTCCTCCACCAATAATACTGGCCACCATGTATAGCCTATCGTGTGCTGAAAAATGGCGTTAAACTCTACAACAGCTACAACAACAACATTTAACGATGGTAATTAACAGTGGTATATACAGTCTAAAAATGCCAGATGTTAACTCGTGTAAGTTTCTTTCGTGGGAATGGCATTGGAGTTAAGCATTCGTAGTGTGCCATTCTTATTTAGTGAAGATGCGAATTCTTTATAGAAAAGTAATTCTTTCGTCACAACAATAATTCACAGGTGATGCAACAGAACATGTAGGACTTTTCTTGTTTGGAAGAAAATGAAAATCGAGGAAATAATGTAATAATTGGGAGTTCTCAGCAAAAATCAGCCGTAGTTTACAGCAATTGTGTTAAAACAGTAGTTACTTTTAAGAATATATTGTCTTTCAATTAATCCCCAAATAAAGTGTTTCTTCTTTAGTTTCCACTATTTAATTCTGTTTTTAAAATCAAGCCATGTCAAGGTGAATGTTATAATTGAAATTATATTT